>VYZM01009997.1:5779-41929 GCA_013398915.1 Dromas ardeola | reverse complement strand
ACAGACTTATTTTCTGTCCTTTTGATGACTATGTTCCATTTATGGTAAATGTTTTTCAGACACTAAGCTGTTAAACTGCCTGTAGAGAAGCTACCTTCAAATAAAGGGAAGTTCTTCATGCCAAAAATTAAAAGGAACTATTTACAAATTCATCAGATTAAACTTGACTGAGATCAGTATTACTGTAACTTCAACAGAAAAATGTACCTAAAACTACAGAAATATTATTATTCTTACATGAAGAAGTGGGGAGATGTGCGTTTCAAAACATGCTATTTCAGAAAAATGTTATGCCCCTGTCACTGAAGTTTCACAACATATTTTGTCACACTAATTTAACCATTGGAAGTTTGCTCTGGACTCCAATAAAAAAAAAAAAAAGATTATTTATTTCCTATCACTGTTTGTTTTTTTATTACTAAGAAGTGTTTTCTTGACCAGGAAAAAAAAAAAAGATCAGCTGACTCTGAACTTTTACGCACATGTCTCATAAAACTGAAGCCAAGGAATACATAATATGCATTTTAGTTGATAACTCCACTGTTAACTGAGAATGTAATTTCCATTCCTTTCTTCAGCCAATTGCTCCTGTTGGGTCATATCCTTTAATTTTGTGCTTGCTGGGAAATCAGAGATCATTCTGCTGGCTAGCATTCATTGCTTTGCATGTACTTATAGAATCTCAGTCAAAGCCATAGAATGTGTAACATACAAAGGATAACAAAGACTGGGGAATATCCTGTTTTTATGGGCATGTTCTACCCATCAATCTGTCAGTCTGAATCATTTCTACAGCTGTGTGAATAATCCACAGTGAATCACTCTGCAATGATCTAATTTTTCTGCTCATGAGAGACTTATGACCATTACTAATATTTTTATTAGATATGTATTTTAAATTATCCAATTAATTATTATTATTATTCCTTAATTTTTATAGCTTGGTCATGAAAACCTCTTATCTGTAGAAAATGCGGATTAGCCCTCAGTCAGTACTCTTGCTTACCCTGAATAGCAGCTTTCTGTGGGAGCCTAAGCGTAGCAAACAAAAGGACTATTCAAACATGTCAAAATCTGTCCCGTGTTACATTTGCTATTTGAACTCTTAGATGTGATTGGTCAATTAATTTGCACAAAAGTGCTACCAATTGCTGATTGGCTGCCTGTGTTAACACTGCCGGTAGTGAATGCTCATTTTGTATAAATGTTAAATGCAGGTTTCAGAAACAGTCTAGCCAGCTAAACCTATTCACACAAAGTGCTTCAGAGAATGAGCACTTAGAGAAAATAAAGGGGGCATAAGCTTGATTCATATGAACTGATTTTAAAATAGGAAAGAATATCCGAAGAGACGCCGTTGTACCTCTGTTTCTCACTGTGAAATTGTTACAGTTGTAAAGTTGTAACCCTCATTTACTGCTATGTCTTTAAAAAAATTTAACAATTAAAATAAATTAATCACTTAAACCCACAGCATCCCTGATAATATAGTACTTCGTTCCTATATTTAGTCAAAATTAAGCATAGAAAATTTTGAAGTTATTTATATTGTTCAAGGTCATATAAAGTCAGTGAATGATTAAGGAAGAAAATCCTTGAAAAAAAAAACCATAAGGCAGTTTTCTTACAAGTCTGAAGGTTGGACCTATTTTCTCAATATGCTCCAGAAGTATCAAAACCTCATCCAAGTTTTATATGCCAAAGAAGGATTCAGATGAAATCTGGCAAAATTTTGCTCTGAGTCTTTCAAATTCAGTTGAGCTTGAAGCTCAAAACAGTTTTCATGAAGGAATGAGGTTTTTTTGATGATGAAAATGAAAGTTAAAACTGTTACAATAACTCTTATTTTAAAAAAACCATGATGTTCTTTACAGATCCACCTAATTAAAGTTACTCTTAAGCACACCATTAACCATAAGAAATTAATATCACTTTATACTGTTTTCTTTGTTTTCGTTGTTGGCACTTAAAAAACTTTCATGGAGGAGGGTTAGCAAAAACAGGTGTAAAAACTGAGTGAAGTATCTAGAAAGCTTAAAACAGTACAACAGAAATAAAAATTAAATCTCTCTGGTCAGATCTAAATTCCTTGGACCGGCCAGTCTGAACAAGGATCTTATAGAATGAAATCCTCCTTCCTTATTAATGCATTCATTTCTATTAATTAACATCCCTCAAGGGTCCACTCGGTTCAGAGCAGGCTTTCTAAGAAAGTGCCTGTATCAAAATAATACATTAAAATGTCCTAAAGTTGTTGGAGGATTGCTGAACACACACACACACTGGCCAAGTTCCATACTAGAACATCACAGATACAGGTTCACTGGAATTATGCTTCTTGAAATAGGATTGAATGTACCAAAGTCTCCTAGAAAATAGCATCTGGTTATGGAGCAGCTGTCGTTTAAACACTGGCTTGTCTCACGGTTCTGCAATGCACCAAGAGGAAAGGACAAAAGTGGATGGATACTCAATGATTTGGTAGGTCTGGTTTCTACCAAATTGAGAACGCTTTATCTGCTACCATTTATTTCAATAATGCAACTTTTTTGCTTTTAATGTCATATTATATTTCTGTAAGAGATAAAATATTGTCCTGACATTAGAATCTGTAGGGTTTTTGCTTTGTTTGTTTTTCTTGTTCCTTTCTAAGGGTTTTACTACAACAGTCTCAAGTATAATTGTAAATTATTAATACATTGAAATTTAGTCAAACACTGGTATAGAAAGGCGATTGCTAAATTCTCTAAAGGTTAGCTGTAACCTTTAGAGGTTGGTCATGCATGAACAAATAGGTCTGCAAGAGCAGGTTCTAGCAAGAAAAAATACATTTAAAAAAAAGGTGTAAAAGTGATCAAGGCATTTTGAGAGTTTCAATAGCCTCAGCCAAAAACCTTAAGATCACAGATCTGTAATTTTAATCTCAGAAGAACACCTTTCAAAACAGAGCATCAGTTGCTATATACAGCTTTAGATACGGCTATGTTTGTGCTTCTGAGCTCCAGAGTTTGGGTCCATTCCTAGATCATGTCCCAGCCTGATCCTGGGATGAGATCAGCTCTGAGATCACCTCTGTTCCTGCACTGTTTTCCATAGAAAGGAAATCTGTGCTTTTAAACTGGCTGAAGTTTCCAGAGATGAATGATATGACTGAAGGAAGAACAAGCAGCTGATACATGTATGCCATGATATAAACCCACAAGCTGACCTGTTACATTTCTTCTGACAGGGGAGAGTCTACAGAGATCATAGTTTGTTTGTGTTTAGGTTAGCAGCAAGAAAAGTCTCACAAAATTTGCTGTTACCTGACAATATCAGTGCATCACCTTTTGTTCAAGTAGGGGTGATCCTTAAAAGAAGGGTAAAGTAGACCATGACTATTGGTTTATGAAATCCATCACAACAGTTGTGGTTTCTTTTCTTCTTATCATAGCTCTGTTTGCCTTAACACCAGAGTATTTAATAAATAGCCTTTGTAGCCATCTTCTGGGCTAGAAAAACTTCCGATGTTATTCCTACCTTCTTTTACATTCTTACTAATGTGAATCTAATCTTTATCTGAACCTTACTGAGCTACATTTCTACAGATTTTCCCAGGGCAAGGAAGTCAACAGGTAGAGCATTATTCATGCCATTTTGTCTTTTATTTTTTAAAAACGGTATTCCCACAAATCCCTTGTGTTTTATTGGAGAAAGGTATTAAGAAAAGACCTCAAGTGGTCACTCCTGTGCTTTGTAAAATATCTCTCTTCTCCTTGTCATCATTTTATGTTCCCTATTTCATGAACTTTTCCTGACCCTCGTGTGGCACAGTAACATCATTATTGATCACAGAGCAACTTAATTTAAATTGATTAATTATATTCCAGAACAATTAACAGGAGTGTGTAAGAACTATGAATACTCAATGATAGTGAAATTAAAATGTCTTTAATAATCAATTGTTATTAAAGTCATGTTCAATGGCCAACCTAATAAATTTACCATTTATATTTAGTAGAACAAAGTTTGCATGTAATATATTTGCTATCCAGTTATTAAAGGCACATTTCCTCAGGGGAAAAAAAGTTTGATTTCATAATATTAATTTCATAAAAGTCTGAATGAAGCTAAATTTCTACTTTGCATTGCAGAGGCTACAGTTTATTTCAGATCCCAGATGCTCACCAGAGAAGGGATTCTCCATAAATAACAGAGGTAAGTCCTACTTCACTGAGGTCAGTGAGAGCTTTGTTATTCCTTCAAAGAAAGCCAGAATTCACTCAGACTTGTAAAACCTCTTATTTTCAACTAGATTAAGTTCTTTTTTTTTTCCTCTCCTATTTTATTACTGTTTCAGTCCTGGGGTACAAGGGGATCTCAAAATTAAGAATTTATTTCATCTGCCTTTATCTCCACAACCTCATGGAAAACGATAAAGAGGGTAGTCTGAAGGTGTCCAGTGACTCTGGGGCTGCTGGATGGAAGATGACTGCCCAAGAATGCTGATGAAGTTGTGCCGGGGAGCACAATCCTGGGCATAGGCTACAATGATCGCCCCTCATGCTGCAGCAGTCTGGGCCCCACGGGAACTCCTGAGGTCTCGGGCTCCAGGTGGTGGCTGAGCTACTCTCCAATGCCACAGTTGGGGACTGTGGCCTCACCTTTGGGAGATGAGCTCTGGTAGAGACACAGACATGACAGATGAAGGAGCTCCCAGAAGGGAGACCCAGAGGCTATGCTTGCACAAGGGGCAGATAGGGACAGAAATGGTGGAGGCTGGGGGACTGTAGCTTCCTTTTATTTACAAAAGGTCACTTAGAGAACCTGCAAAGGCACCTCGCGAAAGGTGAAGCAGGGAATGTGTTGCTCAGAGGCTTCTGGTTAAGCCATGCCTGACTGGGGATACATCCAGTGACACAGAGGAAAAGACAAGTAGGAGTGCTCAGGGATACCCTGCATAAGGTAGTGCATTACTAGAAGACCAAAAGGAGCATTCCCCTCTCTGAGGCCCTTCTGGGGTCATGTTTTCTTTGCTCAGTTTTGGGTTCCCCAATACGTAATACATATTGACCAGGTATGGAATGTACAATCCATGAGGAGAGTGTGAGGGAGTGAAGCTTGCTTGATTAAGGGGAGTCTAATTGCAATCTTCAGCTACCTAGAGAGGGATTGTAGGGAAGGCTGAGACAGACTTTTCTGGCTGCAAGTCATGTGTTGAAACAAGGGAAATTCTGATCAGGTACAAGGGGAAAAAAAAAAATCACAATAAACATGGGTATGTAGTGGAAAAGACTGCCCAGAAATGTTGTAGACTCTACAACCTGAAATATATTTAAAACTCAGTAAGACCCAGAGCAGTCGGATGTAGCTTTGAAGTTAACCCTACTCCCCTCAGCAGTGTTTGGACCAGAGACCTCCAGAGGTCCCTACCAGCCTAAATTATTCTGTGGCTCTGCATTTCTATCACAGTTGTTTGACTAGGATTTTCATTATGCCACCTCTCTAAAAGCAGATTGGAAAATCACCAAAAAAAATGGTGTAAAACCTAGTGACTTGTAAAGATTCTTTATTATTATATGCATAAGGAAAAAGCTGAGTCTGCATAACAACTGTAGTTTTACTTGCTAAAACAGAGAGGTCATTAGCTGTGTTTATATTTTGACAGCTGAATGTAAACAGACAGTTTCTTTTAAGGTAATCATATTTATTTTTTACAACAGGCACATTAAAGACTTATTCTGAAATTGCTGTTTGGAAAACTGATGCTCTCTGATGATTCCTTCTCAGCATACTGCCGAGGATTTAACTTAGGAATTTTTGTTCTCTGGCAATTTGCCAGGTTTGACACTCTGTAAGACACCTTCTTTCCTATACCCGTTTAAAACTCTTAGAGGATTCGTAGGAAAGATGAACAAAAGAGGATGGTATATTATGTGTAACAGTAAGTTTGGAAATTTGAACCAGCATCAGCAGTGAAGAGCCAACTCATTCGGGTACAGTCATTCATTAGAACACTTAAAGTGTATGGGAAAGTGAAAATATGGATTAAATTGTATATTACGTATGCTATGGAGTAATAGAATCTTAAATCTCTATTCAAAACAATATACAATTTAGTGACAAATATTTTCAACAAACTTGATGATTAGGGGTCCTTTAAATTTTGAGGTATCCATCTGGCAATCTGGTTCTTCAGACAAACTCCTCAGCTGCTTTTGAAAACTCTGGTTGATCAAAACCATTGGCAATATTTTCCCTTTGAAAATATACCATATTTCATTTTAAAATGAAAAAAAACCCAAAACCATACCAAACCAAAACACAACTAAACAAATGTTACCACTTCCTGCCAGAATTAAAGTTTTAGCTTTCTATACATCTTTTTCCAAGGAGAAATAAACCCAATTAATTCTAATTTCCTTGATCTTTTCCAATGACAAAATATTGATAGGATGCCAGTGAAAAGTTAGTCTGTTTTATGGGCTATCAACTCTGTCCATTTCATAGGCACAGAGTCAAGGAAAAGCACAGTTGAAACTTCAAGATTGAGCACATAAAATAAATTTTCAATCAAGCAATTTAAAGCTCACTTGTCCTAATAGAGCAGTTAGCAGAAAGAATGTGAATCAGTTATAAAGTTAAAAATTTCTTCCTGCCACTCTCCCTTGCTTAGAATCTCTGGTGTGTGAAGCCAAGCTTTAGCTATTGGCTGTGTGCGTTGAATTGGCTAATGGACGAAGCATTCAGAAAAGAGGTTGGACCTGATTTTGACAAGTGTGAGAGACCTCTGCTTTCAAACTGTCATTTTTTTTGGCAATTGTTGGCATTTATTCCAACTATGAACATCACAGATAATTACTAAGAATGATTATGAATTAGAGACCTTAGATGTATTTTAGAAATTTTCATGCGTTCCATTGAGCCACAATGTCCTTTATATATCTGTTTTAGAGAGATATTTTTCAAAGACAAAAAATATCTAATAAAAGCTAATCGCCACATAATGGAAATGACAATGTGCAGCGTAACTGCTATTTATATCCTTGAAATCATTGCTTTAAAATATCACTTTAAAATGCCTGTAAAACTTTCCTCCATGGTGTCAGTCTTCAATATCCATTCACTATAATTATATAATCTACTTCACTCTAAGCAGGTTATTTATACATATTACACTCCTCAAAAGTATATCGATATTATTATTCAATATTATTATTACCTATAATACAGTACTGCCTAGAGCATGAACCAAGACTGGGTCCTCAGTACGTTAGATTCTGCACAATTACCAAAAACCAGACATTTCCTTTACCAGAAACTTACACTTGTAAGAGAAACGAATATTGAAGGGAAAGGCACTATTATCATTTCAGCAGAAGAAAAATTCAGCATAGGTAGATTAAAGGATTTGTTCAAGATCACATCAGGAGTATGAATTACGTAGTCTTCGGAGACTGTCCAAGCTCTCCCGATTACTCCAGGGAACCTGAGACAAGCGAGTCACAAGCAGAATGCATATACCAGAATCAAAACACGTAGGACCTCTCTCTGACTGCTTCACAAGCCTAATCCTAAAGGCAGCCTCCAAGTTGCTTGCAGAAGACATACCTAGTGGTGTACTACTGATAGAAACTTTTACCTGGTATGTACAAAAGTAAGTACATCTCTACTCCATGGGAAATGGCTGAGTTTCCCCCCACCCTTCAGCCACAGGTCGTGCTGCAAGGGATCAGGTTGTGCCTCCGAGTCACCCAGGCAGCATTTCCTCTGGGGGCCAGCTCCAGCACTGTCCCGCCTCCCTCTAGTACAGAGCTGCTGGAAGCACCGCCACTGCTTCTGAAATATAGGAGTAAGAAGATAAATCTTTTCCCAGCAGCTGTTGCCACCTCAGTCCCCACTCCCGCAGCAGTATCCTGCAATGTGACATTTTGTCACCACTTTTTTCACATTACTTCCAGTAGCCACATAGCTGGGGCAAGTTGAATGAGCCTTTCAACACTTAAAATGATATTATTTTCATAGCACTCCAAATTACAAATTATTTTTCTAAGCAGGTATTTCAGACGTGGCAGAAAATGCTCACTAGTAGCAACATGACGCTCTGATAGCAGTCTGAATTTCATCACATGCTGGCTATTCCTTCATTGAACTCCAAAAACAATTAAAAGAAAGTACAAAATTTAAAGAGGAGAGATTTCTTCTGCTTATCTTCTACTCCCCCAAGTTCCCCTATGGTATAATCATAGTTCCCTGTGTCAAGGTAGATCACAGCCTCTCAGACACTAGCACAGACCACGTTTAGAAACTGCAGAGCATAAAGGTAGCACGCGATGAAGGGAGGATGAAAAAAAGGAAGTTATATGAAGTAACTGTTTCTCGCTGTATGCTACACACCTAAGACAGCTTCTATATATGGTTCCTCCATGCAGTAAATGGGCTTATGTACCATAAAACTGGAAGAAACTGCATATTTGTAATCAAACCAGCTAAACAGAGCTGGGATATGGATCAGAGTTTCAAGGATACTTATTATTAAAGATAACAGCAGATTGTACATTATTAAATTTCAGCTCTTTCAAAGTTAAAGGCAAAAGTTTTTTGGGCATTATTTAGTGCCTATATATACGCACAGGAGTTCTTGGAACAAACTTCACCAATTAAAATATTAGTCAGGATATATCTACCAATGCTATAGCCAAAGACCTGGAGAAATGAACTTATCTTATAAAACCAAAAGCACAAACAATGTTTTTCTTCTAGTAAAATAAATAAATAAATAAGAAAAAAAGAAGCTCAAAGTATTTTACATTTACTTTTTTTTTTTTTACCTTCTGTGAGATTGGTACCATATACTAACTTGTAGCCCATGAGGATTTTTTTTTCTTTATTTCACTTTGCCTGTCTTATGAACTTCTTACAGAAGATTTCTTACAGAAATCTTGGCAGTCACCTACTTCTAGCAGCATTTGATGCTCTGTAGTGGGGGATCTTCCCTTAGGAATCTATATACCACTTTCAGCTAGTTAAGATTTTCTCAACAGAGCTGTTGAGACTAGAAAGGTACTTGTTTCTAAATGCTGTAAAGATCAGTTTAAGGGCAAATCAAAGTGTCTCAAAAAACATTCTGCAGGCCTCATACGCTGCTCACATGATTCTTTTTGTCTCTAATCAAGACGCAGGTAAGGGGAGCTATTATTTCAGCTGATAATTACTACATTACCTTAAAGTTCCCAAGAAGTGGGTACACATTAAAATAACCTTTATAGTACTGGTTCCAAATTCTTGTTATTTTCATACGAGAAGGTGGTAAAAAAAGGAGTTCAGGGTATCTTCTTCAGGGAAAAATGTTTACATGATGTCCTTTCATGCAAGTGGGATGTCGCTTCAGGAAGAAGGTTGACACTACATTACATTAGCTATTGTAGGATAATGGAGTCAACATACTCAAGGTCAACCCAGGACAAGAAATTTAATTATATAATGTCAGACAACCTCCAATTCACACAGCATAGTTAGAATTCAAAGGGACCAGGGATAGGGCAGAGCATGGTAATATATCACCCTCTTCATTCTCTTGTAAAACATACCATTTACCTTTCCACAAACACAATACAAGATAGAGTATTCATTTCCTAAGTCTCCATTCACATCTTTTCCTCTGTTGGGCCATCTTGGTAGATGAATCTGATTCCAAAGTCTCCAATCAGAATCTGCACCACCAGCAAAAGAGAGGAGTCGCATCTCTTCTTTCATTTGACTTCACACTTTTCTTTGCTGCCCACTGTTCTCCTTATGAACTCCAGACAGCTATTTGAGACAGTTTGCATGAGACAGGGGTCCTCCTACTTCCAGGTTATTTAACTCTTGGTGATATAAACTGAGGAGCTTTTCCTCCTTCCCCAGCCAAAGTACAGAGGCTCATTTCTACTTAGACCTTTCTACTGCTCAGCAAGGACTTTGATAACATGCCTCAACAAATACATACCATTACAAAGATGAAACCATGTATTTTCCAAGGCCATATAGGACAAATGACTGCATAGTTTACTTTTGTTTTTCTCTGTTCCTAAACAACACGCAGCAGACACAATATGAACCAGGGATTCACAAGTATCTCTTTTCCATTCATCCATGATGTAAGCCACTTACTGTCTACTTTGCTATTTCTAAGATATTAAAACCGTAGTAAGAAAATACAACAGTCATCTGCATATATCTACAAATACAGAATTCAGTTTGCTCTCTTAGGTAGCACTGCCGTTTGTTTTATATCCCTTTAATTAAAACTGTCATTGCTGGAATCCTTTTTCTAATCTGCAAGGTTTTTGTGTAAGGTAAATATTCATGTTTTTAAAAAGGGGAGGGGTAGGAGAGAGAAAGGGGCCCATCACTCGCATTTAATCACACTAAACATGCTCTTTAGACAATTTGTTCTGAAATTCCTCTAATTAGAGCTTACCCTCCAGGTAATGCTCTGATCTGATTTACCAGTGAGTATAAATTAGGGACATTATGTAATTAGCCCTAAGACCGCAAATGGAAGGAACAGCTGGGTGGCTTGGAGGGGAAGCAAATAAACAGCTCCCATGAGATTTCTTAATACAAAATTATAATAAAAGTCCCTTCTCCTAGATACAGCCTTTACTGACTGTTTTTCTAGCCTACTGTAAGAAGGGATCCTATATTTGAATTTGCTTTGAGATGGCACTTGGCGTTCTGTATTAGCCTGGCACCTCTTCAGACATTGACAGTCTGTGAAGGGTAGCTGTGGATTCATATCACATAGGAACCTGCTTATTCAGGAGATATTAATATTTTAAGTCACTGGCAAAAATATCTTCACTGATTAACAATGATGATGTCATCCATTTCCCATGAGTAATACATAAAGCCACGTCCTGACTCTTCTGCAATTTCTGCCTTCATTTTGGCTTCTGCCTATTTCTAACCTGAAGTGTTATCTTCTCACATGGGACAAGGCTTAAAGAACAACCACATTCTATTCAATGTAAAATAAAATATAGAAGGTTGAAATACCGACTTAAAAATATTTTAATGTCTTTACAGTTTCCTGACAGAAACAACAGTAACCCACACAAGTTCTACCCATGGCCTGCCTGAATTTTGTTTTTCCTGAGGAAAGTGACATCATCTCTACAATTTTCCTCAAATAATCAAAGTTCAAAAATGTTTTACCATCTCTTAATATACTCAAATACATGTACGTATGTATTTTTCTACTTTCAGGTATTGCCTGCTCTATCGTAATGTATGTAGTAGAGTAGATTCTTAATATCTGCATCACAGTTCCCAGAAATGATTATGAACCCACCTAAGCTAGGGCGTAACTGTTCCCGCCTCCTTTTCTTACCAAATAAAAAAGGAGTTTGAATCAAAAGGTGAGTAAAACTTGATCTGAAAAAGGTTAGGGTGACCACTTGGGTGAACTGGCTGATACAACCTCAGCATATTTTTTCTGGCCTTGCTTCTTACTGTTTGTCATTTGATCTTAGATAATGACCACAAAGCCAGAACCTCACCCACGTACTACTTAGCTGTGAATGGCTCTAGATGAGCCCTGTTGTAGTCCCCAGGTGGAGTGGCTTCCTCACACAGTAATCCCTCCAAGGTTATTGCCCCTGTGGATGGAAGATATTATGTCAAAGTATGGCTTTCTTGCACCTTCTCTTCTGCAGATAGTGATGGTCAGAACAAGAGATCACTCAGATGGGGAATACTGAAGCTGTATTATTGTATACTATATTTAGTAATTTATAAAATTTATATATACCTTATAGTATAATATACTTAAGGGAAAATATAATCAATAAAGCATGCCACCAAAATGCTCCTGCAATGTCTTTTGCAGCTTGTTGTATAGCTATAACTACTCCCTGTGCCTCTCTGATCCACAGAAACTTCAACCAAGGTGCCTAGGTAAAAGGCATAGCCCCTAAATTCTCTACCTGGCCAAGTGGTGATTTAATCCTTAGGCAGCATCTCACACACCAGCTTGAAATCAGGTGTGAATAATTACTCACTGGCTAAGTAAATACAGTGATGTAACAGATACAATGAACGATGGGAAGAAAAGTGTTTGGTTAACTTACTGATGTGAGAGGAAAGATTCATTGTTTTTATCTATCAGCAAATATTTCTGAATACTGAATTAGATCGCAAGACCCTGAAAGGCATAATTATTCCTCTCCTTGTCACTGTATATTTCTCTCCCTAAGAAAACAGACAAGATATATGTGAGGAGGAAATAGGCAGATCTCCTCTCTCATACATTGTGTGGTCCATCTGACTCAGGTAAGGAAATGTTGTAATTTGCCATTACTATTGTGCTGTGTCCTAAATGCCAAAAATTCCTTTTGCTACCCGTAAGCTGCTTTTGTTTATGCATGACTTGTCTTCAAGCTTCCAGTCCCCAGAGAAATTTTCCATCACAGCAGTTCCGTATAAGACTGAAAATTTATTTTAAATTTTACCATAACATTATTTCACTAGGTATGCTATTTAACTACTTAATTTTTAGTGATCTTATCAGCATTTATAAAAAATCTCTTTGTAAAAACATTGTCCCTAGTAGGAATCTACCAAGTAATGAATTTCAGGGGTACCTCATATTACACATCATCATAACACTGATGCCATGTAACATGTTCTGAATACTTGACTCTGCAACAAATGTCATTGGTAGCACCTTTTCTGCATATATTTATTGCACTAAAATGTTATATATATATATCTACCTCCAAAGCTCTTACCAGCTTCTCAAACTATTCTAGGATTTGAAAGAGATTTTGGACCTCTTTCCCAGTTAGAAGTAAAATCATATGGCCTTCTTGACTAGATGCTATTGTATTTACCTTCTACTCGAGCCATTAATATTAATTAGAAAATCAGGTAAATACATGCCTTTCAAAAACATTCTTTTGCTGGAGTAGAGGTTGCAATGCAACCTACCCTGCTCAGTTTTAATTTTGATCTTTGTTAAAATGGCTTTTAGCCAAGAAATCACTCATTCAAGCCATCAAACCAGGACCTTACTTTTCTGCTTCATTTGAATCAGTCCTCTTCCTTCCCCACCCCCCCCAACTCTTGTTTATATACCTTGAAAGCATTTTCATTTCAAATTCAAAATACTCCATAAACATAAGTGAATAAATTACTCATTTATCTATTCTTTGAAGTGCAAAGTCTCTTTCTCATCAGTGCAGAATAAATATAAACCAGCACCATTCTGGTCGGAGAAAAAAGTAAATAATCTATACCAAAGACCACAAAGACAAACAGGGGCTAGATTCTCCACAAACAGGGGCTAGTTTCTGCACAGAAAACATACATTTTCAAGTGATCAAAGTCAACCTCCTTCTGTGCCCCAGATGTCATAAGGATTGGCTAGTGCTATCTTATAAGGTGGTAAAACACCTGTATTATTCTTTCATTGTACCATCATTTTCTGATTCATTGTTTGGCTCATTTACTAGACTGGTAATACAAACTACCGGCAGAAAGACAACTTCTTTGTTATTTTTTTCTTTTGCTATTTTTTTCTTTTAATTGAACTCAGGGTTGTTTAAAAAATACTCAGATATGGATTAAAACATATACAGATAAAAGCTTGAAGTTTCAAGAGAGCACAAGTGACTGCTTGCTTAATTTCTTTAAGCACTGGTCAGGATACATGTGTTCTGACTCGAACTCCATTTGGTTCTTTACCACAGGTTTCAAAAAAGAAGAAAATCAATTAAATTAAGATACTTGCCCATTATTCCAAAGAACAGTTGTCACAGAATTCAGATAAATTTGAATTGAACCACCATTTCTATGTTCAATCCAACACAAATTTTGAATTCTTCTCAATGCTGGGAAGCCTTAATGGAAACTATTGAGATGTTCATCACAGGACACCTACGTTTCAGACAGCCCTGCTGCACATCTGATATTTTGAAAAATCCAGTGTCCTTCCAATGAATGGATTGAGATCTGAGCTGGCCTCAGACTGCTCTTAGAAAAGACCAGTCTGAAATAAAACAAACTTAAAGTCATTTCCTTTCTGGGACAAACAGAATCATATTCAAGCCTGAGAGAATCTTGATTAAAAGCAATGATTTTGTCAGGAGAAGTCTTCGTTATAATGAGATTTGCCTACAACTAAATGCATGGGCTTTCATAATCTTTTTTATATTTTTACCCTAGGAAACCTCTCAGGGTATCATTTCAAAAAGAAAAGCTGATAGGAGACTCCAAAAGGTGAAAGATAAGTAAATACTGCATATATATGAATAATTTTATTTATAATCATGTCAGTCTCCACAATGTATGCCATATATTTCAGAAATCGTACTGTACAGTCATTTGGAGCTCAATAAAAACAGATAGGTCTACATATATGTTTTCATTAATTATTGTAAATAGTGGCAAAATAGCTTTCTGGGAGACGGTAATCATCCTGAAATGCCAACTTTACTTTATGCCAACTATACTTATGCCAACTAGACTTTAGCATATTATGAAGAGGAAAGTCACACCAGTGACTGACGAATGTTGATTCTAGCATTATACAACAAGAATTCAACAGGCAGCAAACAAGGATGAATACCTGAAAAAGAAAAATTTTAGTTTAATTAATATTTTATACTGACCAGTTGCTGATGAAGAAATAGCTACAACACCATTTAAATACTGAAAGCTTTACATGCACTTGTTTTATATATATATAAAAAAAACCAAACCAAAACAAAAAAAAAAACAACCACCAAACTTGTTATCCTGGATCTGCAGCCAATTCTTTTCAGGGAGATCTCACCCACAGAGAAGTATCTATTTTGTGAACTTGAGCTTCAGCAAGGAGGAAAAAAAAAACCCAGGAAGTATCCTATTTTGATTAGTTGAATTAAGAACCTAAAAATTTTCCAAAGTTATGTTTTTTTCGTTCTGTCTCTATGTGATGAATGGTGAGTAACGGCAAGATCATAAAGAACGCTCCATTGGACTTTATTTTTTTTAACTAAGCAAATATATACGTATATACTTACATTACATAGATTTACAATAAGGGAATATATAATATCACACGCTATTACTGTGCCCTTCTAGTAAAGAAAAAGCCATGTATCCGCAGATATTTGGAATATGTGAACTTCTTACTAGTAGCAAATGAATTATAGCAATATATTCATCAGTCCACAAATAACCATCAGGTGTTCTGTACAAGGACCTATTCTATAAAAATTTATTTTTAAAAAAATCTTTGGAGAGTTTTGAAAGTGTTTTTACAGTTCTTCTTCAGCTATTACAGTACAAATGTCAGACATTACAGTACAAATGTCACATGAACAGTCTTCATGAGATGGGGTAGGAAAAAAGGACAAAAAAAAATGAAAGGGAAAATATTTTAGAAATCTTAGAATTGACTTGTAGTATCTTAGTGTTGCTCTTTTAGGGAAGATTCTTCTAGTATTAAAGGAGTAATCATTCTGCTTCTAGGAAAAATATTTCACTATCAGTACTTGAATTGGGAGGTTTGCTCTGATATGAAAATAAGGTTAGCTGAGGAGAAAAATAAAGTTTGGTTGATAGGCACAAATGCGGAAAATAAACACTTTCTGATGAATAAAGTAACTTTTATTGTACTGAAAAAACACCTCTCAACTGATGAGATCTCTTTTTTGGTAGGATATGAATACCACTTGTGAAAATTCTGATTAAATAATGCTTGAAAATGCAGAGCTCTGTTTGGATAAAAGAAATCATTCACAAGTAAAAAAGTGTATGAAAGTTAATCTAAACTTGATTCAGCAAGTATTTTGAATAGGACTCCAGTTCTTACTGAAAAAACAACCCAAAATCTGGAAGTGTGTGTTTTGAAGGAAGTTTTACAATTTGAATACCAAACCCAATAGGAAAAAGAAGGTCAAAGGCTGTGTTGGGTTTTTTGTTTGTTTGTTTCCACCTCCCCCCCAATTGTTGTGAATGGTGACATCGTCTAGTTCATGTCTGCAGTCAGACAATCACTTTGTGTTCTGGGTTAATGTAGAGAATGATCGGTTATGATAGTACGTTTGGTATTTCTAGCTCTGAATAAAGATGGCATTTGAAAACTAAACTGATAATATCTAAGCATAAAATTAAACAAGTAGTCCTTAAACTAAATAAAATAAAAGTAAAATAAATTCCACTTGTGTAGTTCACTTAGTACCTACCCTGGTTAAACTAATTTCCACTGTCATCATTATCAACATGAAAATAATGCAAATTTTAGTTTAATAACCTGTGCTTATGTAAAGGTTAACGTTTCTTCAGTAAGATGGATAGAGGTTTTCTGAAGGTGCATCTTTCAGAAAATATATTAAAGGATTATCCTCTTTGCCTTTGTAGAAACTTTCATTTCTACTCCTAGAAGATATTAAGATAGGCAGCCAAATAATTCCTGCAGTCAGGTTGCCAAAACTGATTATCCTAAAACAGCTGGAGGGAACATTATGACTGGTAAAAACAGCGGTTGTGGGGTTTAGGGGTTTTTTGTTGTTGTTGTTGTTGTTGTTTTGGGGTTGGGTTTTTTTAGATTTATTGAAGAAAGGTTTTAGAAAAGCTCAAAGCCAGTGACAGAAGTCTGCACGAGGGAGATAGGTCTGTGAGCCTAGAGTAACTCTTCCCTTGTGCCTTGCACATTCTCTATATGCACGGAAAGGACCAAAAAAAACCAGTTCTCACTGTTTTCATCTGTCCTTTTAATAAAACTCTCAGAAATGGCAATACAGCAAATATGTAAAGAAATGGCAATATAGCAAATATGACATGAACCATATCAATTCAGCTGCCACAGTGTAAACTTCTGGCTCTGGCAAGCATGGCAGCCTGCTAAGATGCTGAATATAGGGACAATAATTTTAATCTTGATGCAATCAGATCCTTAAATAATAAATAAAAAAAACAACAAAAAACAAAACAAAACAAAAACAAAACAAAAAAAACCAAAGCAAAACAAAACAAAAAAAAAAACAAAACAAAACAAAACCCAACTCCTTACAGTGGGTTTTAATGTTGCTGTTCAAATACTTGGGTATGAATTGTCTTTTGACTAATGTGCATGGATCAAAATCAAAAATATGTTCTTGTTGTGTTACTGATCCAAATATTTACAATTATAAACAAACCACCTATGTATTTTCCATCAAGCCCCTTAAAAATGCTGTCTTAATGGATATCTTCCCACATAGTCTCTCACAATAATGTATATATACCAAAAGCAACATGAAAATGTAGAGAAATGGCAGCAATACAGAACAGTGCTCAACTCGGGTCATTTTCTTTCTGCAATACTTACAGACAGCTAAATTATGAAGAAATACTACAAGAAACTTCGTGTCCGTTCCTGGAATTGTATCCTTGAATTTGACCCTCTATGAACTTTTTCATAAACACTCTGTACACAAAATGTGTTGTATAAACTAGAGGATTTGTTTTACTGCTGAGAAGTCAGTGTTCTTCTCCACTTAACAACTGAAGATGTTAGAAAAAACACATAAGGTCATTAGTTTTGTAAAGTAAGTATCAAAGTGTTAACAAAAACCCCATCATTCATAAATGAATAAAACAAATGTTCAGCTGAATACCAGAGAAAGCTTTTAGAAGGTACAAAAATGAAAAAAAAAAAAAGCAAACAAAAAAGCAAACCCACACACTGCAAGAATCAAGTATCTTGTTCTTAGTTATAAGAATTTTAAAGTAGCATGTAGCTCCATTTTTGAAATCTGAGATCTAATGAAACAACTTGAAGATTAAAAAAAAATACAAAAAAACCACAAAAAGGTAAGCGGTAATTATAAATAACCATGTATCATATATGCTCTGCAGTGAATCTTCAAAGGAAGTAATGAAAGACTATTTAGGAAATAGGTGTCATCCATATTTGGTGTCTTAGAATGAATGTGGCACCTGTCTTGATCTGATAGTTGTGAAGTAACAGTGGCACTTGCCTAAGTCTGCAGCACATCGTATACTCTGAAGAGTTGTTCTGTTCATTGACCCTTACCACTGTCTTTCACGGATACTCATCTATTGACATGTGACATTAAAAACACTTATTTAACCTAAGCAAGCTTCCTTTTGGTTCACAAAGAGCATTATACCAACACTCTAGTGAAGACAAAGCTAAATTTTATCACGCTTTCACCTTAAATTTTAACCTTTACAATGACAGATCTGCACAGGCGTAAAAAAGGAATTAGCGTTGTTTTCAAGGACTGGCACAGGCCGTTTTTGATTGAACAAACTCTATGCTGAAATGAGTCTCAGGCCATTCCAGGTGAATTGTAGGTCAGTCAATCCTTTTTGCTTCGAAAGGGCAGGTCAGTTAAGCGCACGGTTTGGCTAAACTTGGTTTTACTGTATATGATGTCAGAACATAAGTTTAGAAAGTTCCGTTATGATATAAAAAGATGGCACCTATCCCCAACAAGATGAATGATGGCCCTTGCTACCTTCATAATAATAAAAATAATAATTTAAAAGTCACAGACAAGAGCATCATATTAGGAAAAAAAAGTAGTAAGAAATTAATCACAAATGCCTCAGATTTAGTTAGAAGTAGTTTAGCTTCTCATTTAAAGTTTAGTTGACTCAGCCAAAGCTCCTGAACATGCTAAGAAGGGTAAAACACATCTTTCCTATGAACAGCTTAGAGATAAAATGAAAAAGCTTTATTGAATTCTATTATTACCCAAAGAAAGCAAAATATATATATGAGGAAACATGTTCAAGTCACATGAAGAAGCAAAAAGCATCCATAATACATGTTTAGATATTATTGTGGTAGATCCTGAGAGTGACACCAAAGAAGGAATTATCAATGTAAGTACAGTAGATATACACAAGTCCCTTTTAATGCTGTTTAATATATATCATCAGCCCTCTCCACCTGTCATTTCTGAGATAGGCAGACTGCTGTACCAGGTTACTTACCACAAACAAGATCCCTTTTATTCCTTTGATTCCTATTGCAAATAAGCTCATGCCATGACTCAAAGTGGTGTTGCAGGGTCCTCCAAAATTATCCCGTAGCTCTGCCAAAGAAACCAAAGTAAGACAATGGCTAACCTTATATGTTCGCTGTAAAGGTTTAAATTCCATAGGCTTCGTAAGACTTTTCTCCAGGGATGTTTTTGAAAATAACTTTTCTCTGCTGATACCAAAACTTTTGATGTCTTCTATCACCAGCTTTCTGATAACATTACTCATGATATTACTTTCTTAGTGAGATGGAATCTAGCCAAGAAGAGGTTAAAAAAATACTTTATTTACACACACAATTAAAAGACCCATTCTTAGCCAGGGACATTTATTTTCTTTTTACCTGTCAGTGAGTGAATATTGGAAATGCTTCTGTGCACAAAATGGTGGCAGGCTTTCATTTAAAGTTTATTGATTTGTGAAAGCTTGTATAAACTTGTACCTTACAGAGGTGTGAAAAGTCTTTAACTGATGTAATGGCTATAGCTTGACGTTTTCTTCAGATTTTTGCTTGTAAAAGAAGCAGTGCTGACTAAAGAAATGTTCTGAACAGATGTTTGTAACCCAAGTGACATTGGTATTACCACAGTTTAAAATACAGTCCATCTTTGAACCTTTTTAAGAAAGTATATTATTCAGGAGCCAGTATTTACAGACAGTATTTATGTCCAACTTACAATGAGGGCATTTATAGTACTGTATGCTTCAGTATAGCTCAGTAAGCTCATAGTTCAGTAAGGCATGGATAAGCCTTCTGAACTGAATGAATTCTCTGTTTGCCTTCAAATACTTTCTTCCTAGTTAAATAAGCTGAACAAACTGTGTGAGTGAATAACAAAAAAAAGATAAGACTTTGTCTTTAGAAAAGGAGCTGCTACTTGCCCTAAACCAAAGACAATTTTCAGAACCAATGTTCTGGGTTTGTTTTTGTTGTGTTTTTTAGGGTTTTTTTTTGGTTGGTTGGCTTTGGTTTTTTTTATTGTTATTCATACAGATCTGCAAATAAACCATTTAGTTCTTCAAGGCATCATCAGAAATAAACTTTGGGGATGATTGTAGCAGCTGTTTCCATTTCCACTGTCTAAACAAAAAGTGCAGTCCAGATGCCCCTGAGGCGAAGGTCCTTACTTTCCTAAAATTCTATTGTGGAACAGGAGAGGAAATATGATGTAATGGGTACGTGAAAGACACACTGGTGCAGAGCCATGCTCTTTTACAACCTTTCTCTGATGTTGCAAGATGACTTCATCCCAGACTAAGGAAGAGTTTAATGTGGACATTTCTAACTTTCAACTTCTAACGTATTTGAATTTATAAACCTTATTTAAGTATCTACAAATGGTACATCACATGTTTAAGCATTTACCTAAATAAAGATGGTATTTTTGAACATTAAAGTGAAATTAACAACACCCACCTTATTGAGCAGGGTAGGAAGTGGTGAGAAATGCTGAGGAGAACACATTATTTGAAATCTGGTGTTTTTTCTTCCTTTGGATTCCTAAAGATAGCCAAAATTAAACACCTGGATTCACAACCTGGATCTAGGTGCTGCGCTACGTGTAACATGTATATGCCAAAACCAGCCAAACCTGTCAGGAGATGACTGCATAAGGATAAGCCTGAGACTTGCTCTGAGACTGCCTTAACACAGTGACATCCAGCTCTGACATGACGACTGCATTCTTAACTTACAAAGTAGTAGCACACGTAAACCCAAATTCATTCCTATACAACCTCAGGAGCATAACGAGGAGCATAACTACCCTAGGCTTGCTCTGTAAACACACAGCAGTAGTCAGTCACTTCTAAAAGGCAATTCAAATCTTCAGCAAGCTGACTGACTCTTTCGGAGACTCAGATCCACTTTAATGGGATATTAAAAAACTAAAATCCGTACTTGTCCTTTAATGCCTGAAGTCAGGTAGGATAAGTCCTCCAGGTGTTGAAAGACTTTCCTAACAAATGCTTTGGCGCAGGTCTCATAAGTCACTTCCTCAGATTTAGGGAGAGTTTAAGTACACAAGAGCTCTTCTGCTTCTGCCATCCCCGAGGCTGGCACCCCTTAACATTTCTGTTCTCTAATGTGATACAGTCCAGCATACCTAAGTAAAATCTGCACAGAAAATGATGCAGATTAACTCAGTCTCAAAACTGATCTCTGGGAATCAAACCCACTTCAATACAGAGAAATCCAAGTGAAAGAAAAACCTGTCCATATTTCTTCATTACTCAGAAATGAGAGCAGTGGAAAAAATTTTTTGCTCTGTATGTCTTCGTTTAGAGGGGCGTAGCTCTTGCTCCTAATAAATTCACTTTGGTAGGAACTTCCTTCTCAGGATTCACAACATAATAGAGAACTCAGATTCAATAAAATATTTATAGAACTCTCTTAAAATAAGTAGCACTATTTTGCTGAGAAATCTCAGATACCTTTTCGTTCTCTTTCACTTCTGGTAAAGTTATTATATAGGAGTGGCGGGGATATGCTGCCAGAAGAGCATCACCCCATTCCAGGGATGCGGTGGGAGCCTGTGGGAACAGAGCTGGTGATGGGGAGCTGGAGGCATCCCAGGGCAGCCTTCTGCCTCCCAGCCAGAGAAGGGGCTCTGGGAAGGTAAGAGATCATCCGTTGGACAGTGGGTGGTGTGAGCCCTGTACCAGGACCAAGCTGAGGACCTGGAGTTTCACACAGTTTCTTCCCCTGGACTCTGCTGTAGTGGTCCATACTGGAAAGAGAAATGACAGGCCAAGTGATCACCTTCACTATTCTAAAGGGATAAGCATGCTTGTTTGCTCTTTTTTCAGCATATATTTTACACAGATTCAGCGCAAGCAATGCATGTAGTACAATTTTTCAGAAATTATCATAGAGGGAGAGAAACAAACAGGTATGTTATAGATGATACAAAATAGAAATAGGTTTAAATATATATAAGTCAAAAGTCTGGAGCTGATCACTTCTAATTTGATTTTAACAGCATCAGGTTACCATTTTCCTGTTTTAAGGTGGGTTAAGTCCTACAGACACATTGTCAAGAGATGTGTTTATTATCTTTAAAGTAAGTGAGTAAAGTGAATAAACTGACAGATAAAGTCACTTCCTCAGTTTCTTTGAGGCTTCATACAGGCCATAATACAGTGATACAGACAGTCCATAATAAAAAATTCCAGGAAGACCATAATAATAAAATCTGAGCTGTTACTATCCCAAAACACTGTGAGGGCAGCGTCGGGCAACCTTGCATATGTCCCTGCAACCATGACTAGAGACTATACAGTTGAGGATATATCAGCACACGTTTCCAAGGCAGAAGTAGAACCTGGAAGCCAAGGAAGTGAATTACAGCTTCATTAAGATTTTTTGAAACAGTGTTTATGACATGCATGTAATTAAATATCTAAGTATACAATGAGAAAAGTGAAACTATCTGCAGTGCATCAATCCAACAACTGCTTACATCGATTTGCCCATCCCTAGTGTCTCAATTCATAAAACTTCAAACATGTACCACAGAGAGGAAACTGGTTCCTCTAATAAGTATTTCCTATGAGCCAATGGGATCATCACATCTCAAATGAGACCAAATCCAAAAGCATTTATGATCAACAGTTTGAGATAAAGTGTTTAGAAAAACATTTGGTCTTTTTCAAACAGATCACTCATCACTAATGTATTTCCAGACACAGAAAGATAGAATGTGCAGCTATGTAAATATCTCTATAATCAGAGCAGTTACAAAAGAAGAGTGAAATATTCACATAGGTGGAAAGGGTAATGCCTCTTCCTTCAATATACTGCAATATTATAACGCTGATATTAAGCTGACATCTAGCTATTCCCCTGCAATGTTCTATTACAGGTTTACCCATAACCCTCGCTGTGTACAATTTGAGGTTACTGAGATGTCATACTGTAGAGTATTTATTACTTTAACTCAACTTTTTCTTCCCAGGCAGTGACAGAACATATAAGACCACCATTGCTCTTTCCAGTAAGTATCATTATGTTCTCACATTTCTACGCCGTATTAAGAACTTGAATAACATAAGAGGCAAGCAAGCAAGTTTATCCCATAACAGCCTCCAAAGGCTCAAATCAGAAATGAAACAACAAAAACAAAATTATGAACAGTAGTGTTGGGGTAGAAGGCTACAGAACAGATTTTACCTGACAAATTAATCCTGGGTCCAAGCTTACATCTGATGTGTAAATAAAAGAGAATAAAGTGATGTAAATTACATCTTCTCTCACACTCTCAACCCATAAATTATACCAGCCTACCCTCTCACAACTTAGCAACTAGTATGGAAATATTATCTACACCCTCCCCTTTTGGTTCCTTGCCTATCACGTTTATTTTGAAACTCTGTAAATATAGTGAGAAAAAAATGACGTGGAAGCAAAATTACACATAATTCTAGTCTAACCCTACCCTTTCTCTTAAAACTCAGCTTGATTTTTTTCTTTCTTTGAAACTATTACACGGTGCAAAACTTAAGTGTTAACAACTGTAACGCTTACATAATTCTCCCAGTCAGTTTTCAAAGAGATTACATTGTAGTTTCAGAGTAAGGAAAATATTTCACTGTCCATGAAAAATATGATAAATATTATAAAGAAAGAAAATAATATTATAATACCATGAATTACTTCTAGGTAAAAACTAAGTCAATAATTCTTTCCTCCTCTCCCATAAACTCTTTCACTTTGTTACTCATCCAAAAAATATAAATACTAATTTTCAATGCAACATTCACAGCTCTGCAGTTTAGTGTGTGCACAAAAACATTCGCTCTTATCATTTTCTCTTGTGGGTGATTTATCAGATGCCTATACTACAAGCATTTCACCAGTATAGACAAGTAGAACTTTATCCCACACCAGCAAAAACTTCTTAGAGCTGCATGTTATGACCCACCCTAAGTTTTCCCCACTCCCCAGTGAAACTCCCCGTGTTGACAAAACAGCTTTTTATCTGCGTAGCTAAGTTAATTAGTGATTACAATTGTTCATAACCCCCAGCAAAACATACTTGAATTCTCTATTATGGACAAGTTTCAGCTTTAACATAGCTATAAGATGCGTTTTTTGTCCCTGTGGCTCTTCAGAACTAGAAAAGAATGGTGGTCTCACACTTTTCCCCTGAAACACAGCAAAATCTTGTCAGCAATCAATCTGGAGATGGTGTAACTAGCAGCAGGTTAATAGGTGACTGGTCCTTAGCTGCTCCTCAAACAGTAATTTGTAGCATGTATCAAAAGTTATACAGGCATCAACATATAAAATATCAGTTACTCTTATCTTACAAAGCTCTAACTTTAGAGACCATTATCTTTCCCGTGTAAGCCCAGTGAAAACAGGTAAGAATTAGTAAACCTTCACCTCAGTGACTTGTGCTGCTGTTTTTCTGTTAGCAAAGGCCTACTCCAGCTCAGAGCTAATAGCTACTCTGAATTTTGCAGCTTCTACAGCCTTGAGACTTAAAGGTTGCATCTCTCCTGGCTTGTCTCCTTTAAGTCCATAAGTAGAGACCAAGCATTAGATGGTAAAGGATTGCCCTCATAAATAAACCTGAAATAGCAACTATCCATATCAAAGTAGCACACAACAAATTCTAGCCCCCTCCCCTAACACCTCGTCTGATCACAACCAAAGTTCACAGGACCATTTTCAACTCCTACAGTTACAGTTGGAATAGTTGCAATAACTGCCTTTGCTTTGGGGGCAGTTCTAGAAGAATGGAAAACGGGTTTTGTTCAGTGGTGAAACCAAAACATTACTTCAGTTTGGACTGTTTATAAAACTCCAAATAACTGTTATGAGTTTACAAGATAAAGCTATAGGGACTTTTTAAATTTCTTTTTAAGTCTAGAAAGCAAAATATTTCATTAGAAAGTGTTAAAATTAGACTTTAAATTTTCTAGATTCCCCTAAGTACACAATGGGGTGAAGCTGACTTAAGTTCACAACATATTTCAGAGTCACTGATTGCATTTTCTGTCCCTCTCCCCTTAAAACTTCTCCTAATATTTTTTTTTTTCCTGGCTTCCTCCTTTTTCCTGGCTGGTTTCTAACATCCTGGTCAGTCTTGCTATGACGTGTTTTTTATCCAGCCAGTAAATCTATGACTCATTATAGTAATAATACTGCCTTTTTTCTTTTTTTTTTTTTTAAAGTAAAAGACTAATATTAAGCTGTTGTTCAATTATATTTAGTCTAATTATTTTCTGAAACAAGATACATACCCCCAAAACCACACATTTCACTTGCAGAATAATTTTGTGTCATTTAAATAACAAAGGAAGTAATACAATTTTTAAATTCTTCTGCCTTAAGATATGAAGTAATTCAACTGATATTTCGTTGTCTCTTTATTGACCTGACATTCAGGGCCTTTTTTACCAATTTTAATTCTTGCTCACCCTTCGATTTATATGTCAAGGCTTAGGTAAACAGGGGGGCTTCAGGGGTGGCTTCTGTGAGAAGATGCCAGAAGCTGCCCCCATGTCCAACAGATCCAGTTCCAACCAGCTTCAAGAGGGACCTACCATTGGCCAAAGCTGAGGCCATCAACAACAGTGGTAGCACCTCTGTGACAACAAGTTTAAGACGGGGGAAAAAACACTGTGCAAAGCAACTTGGGGAGAGGAGTGAGAACATGTGAAAGGAACAACTATGCAGACACACAGGTCAGTGAAGGAGGAGGAGGTATTCCAGGCACCAGAGCAGAGATTCCCTTGTAGCCTATGATGATGGCCACAGTGATGCAGGTTGTCTCTCTGCAGCCTGTGGACGTTCACAGTGGATCAAATATCCACTTGCAGCCCGTGGAGGACCCCACATTGGAGCAGGTGGTTATGCCCTGAAGGAAGCTGTAACACTGTGGGAGACGACATGATAAAGAAGGCTCCTGGAAGGACCTGTGACCCCATGGAGAGGAGCCCATGCTGGAGCAGGCTTCTGGCAGAATTTGTGGCCTCACAGGGAACCGACAGGAGAGCAGTCTGTTCCTGAAGGACTGCACCCTATGGAAAGGACCCATGCTGGAGCAGTTCCTACAGAACTGCAGCCCATGGGAAGGACCCACATTGGAGAAGTACACTGGGGAAGTTTGTGCAGGGCTGTCTCCTGTGAGTGGGACACCACGCTGGAGCAGGGGAAAGGTGTGAGGAGGAAGGAGCTGCAGAGACATGTGATGAACTGACCACAACCCCATTCTCCATCCCCCTGCGCCACCTTTGGGAAGGAGGAAGAGAAATCAGGAGTGAAGTTGAGCCCAGGAAGAAAGAATGTATTTTTAGATTTGTTCTTATTTGTCTTATCCTACTCTGATTTTGATTGTCAACAACTTAAATTATTTTCCCCAAGTCAGATCTGTTTTGCCCAGGATGGCAATTGGTAAGTGGTCTCCCTTGTCCTTATCTTGACCTACGAGCTTTTGATTGTGTTTTTCTCCCCCTGTGTTGTTGTTAAAGGGGGAGTGATAGAATGGCTTAGTGAGCACCTGGCAACCAGCCAAGGTCAATCCACCACATTCAATCTGCCTCTCTAATCTACGAATTTGGTATTCCTTCTTACCTGGTCCTAATGCATCAGGATGAGGGAAGAGTACAGCCTTCTTTTGATCAACATAGACCACTGCTTGAGGAATTCTTTTATTTTAGTATAAGCCCCAACATACTAAGGAAAGCCAAAAGTTAATTATTGAATTATTGTCACTTCCTGGGTATCAGCAATAACTACCAGGCTACAGGAAAAAAAATATACTGAAAGCAACATAAAACCATGATTATTTTAATTTTTATTTGAATGATCCTGGTGATTTTGCTCAGTCATAAGTGGGGGGTGAGAGGTAGTTTAAAATATGTTTGTCAGATTGAGTCTCGCTGTCACCACAGAGAATTTACGGGGTGTGTAAACATCATGACATCAGTGGAGTTGAGGTAGACACTTTGACACTCAGGGAATTAAACAGCTTTGCTCAAAATTGGGTTGGGACAACCCTCATTATCAATACAGGCTGGGGATGATGGGATAGAGAGCAGCCCTGCGGAAAAGGACTAGGGGGTACTCGTGGATGAAAAGCTGGACATAAGCCAACAATGTGCGCTTGCAGCCGAGAAAGCCAATCGCATCCTAGGCTGCATCAAAAGAACAGTGGTAAGCAGATCCAGGGAGGTGATTCTCCCCCTCTACTCTGCTCTCGTGAGACCCCACCTGGAGTACTGTGTCCAGCTCTGGAGCCCTCAGCATAAGAAGGATATGGACCTGTTGGAGTGAGTCCAGAGGAGGGCCACGAAGATGATCCAAGGGCTGGAGCACCTCTCCTATGAAGACAGACTGAGAGAGTTGGGGTTGTTCAGCCTGGAGAAGAGGACGCTCCAGGGAGAGCTTATAGCAGCCTTCCAGTACCTGAAGGGGGCCTATAAGAAAGCTGGGGAGGGCCTGTTTGCAAGGTCATGTAGCAATAGGATGAGGGGCAGTGGTTTTAAACTAGAGCAGGGTAGGTTTAGATTAGACATTATGATGAATTTCTTTACAATGAGAGTGGTAAAACACTGGAACAGGTTGCCCAGAGAGGTGGTGGAAGACCCATCCCTGGAGATAATCAAGGCCAGGCTTGATGAGGCTCTGAGCAACCTGATCTAGTTGCAGGAGTCCCTGCATACTGCAGGTGGGTTGGACAAGATGACCTTTAAAGGTCCCTTCCAACCTAATGGATTCTATGATTCTATGAAAATTTAATTTTATTATGTATAGCATTTGCAGTTATCAGGACTGGGTGCTTCAGGATCATAGTTCTGAATATAGAGTGCCTAAATTGAGTAAAACCCGCTTCAGGCATGTAATGCTTCATTTACACTAGCCCTGAGATGACCTGTACCTCAAGCTTCATGTGCTGAGAAAGCCCATATCCACTTATCAACACTGACCATTACCAACAACTGACACCCACTGGTGCCACTCACCTTTGTGGCTGCCATCAAAGCTTTCCTCAGAACATTCAAGATTGTCTCATTGTTCTGATATTGGCATCCATGCAAGGCTCTTGTATCATCAATGTAAGAAAGTTTGAAAGACCCCTTCATATCACGGAAAAACAATTATGTTTTGCCTTGGTATGCTCAGTACTTCAGGCTGAACACAGGTCATGGAAGAACCTTGAGACCAGTAGATTTTACACTGAGATATTCATTAAAATACATTTTCAGAACAGCATAAGATATTTCTTTAGCGCTCTCACCATCAGTTTAACTCCAGGGTTTACGAGTATAGAACGTAGTCTAAAGCACAGAAAAATATTAACTCAAGCAGAGCTGAGCTTTTCTTCTATGAAGACTGAGTAAAAGAATTTCAGCACCTCAAGGAGAAACAAGCAACACAGGAAGTAAGATTTGCCATAATACATCAGATCACCCATCTTTTTGCTCTGTTATCTAGTGCTCTGATTAAAATTGTCCAGATGTATTAGAAATTTGAGGGGAAAAAAAAATCCAAGCCCGTTGTGCATGCATGAAAACTACCTATGTTTTCTTATCTCTGCAGGCAGTTTTCTTAGATCCTAAAACACGACTACAATTAACTTTTTACCTTTTTTTTTCTTTAAATCATCCATTTTAATGATACTCCAAAAGTATAGGACAACAGGCAAAAAAACAGGCAGATACAGGAACAGATAGAACGTAATTTTGATTATATGCATTTTTTATTGTCTTTAGTCTATAAAACCTTTCCTGAGATGAGAAGATGGTCCCACTTGGTTAACCGTGTCTGAAGTAGGTTAGATAATTGGCTATACAGAAGCATTATAGGATTAGAATTAGGATTAGCATATAATTGTTCAAAAAGCATGAAATCATTTCCATAGCTGTGGTTTAGAAAAGCCTTGTATGTCCTGTTTTTGTCTGTGTTCTTTTGTGTATTTTCCTAAAGTGGGGTTTGGAATTCAGGAAGCAGTGGTATTAAGAAGCTTGGGTTTTGTTTTTTTTTTTTTGCATTGTTTTTCCTCAATAGGAACACCATTTTGAGCAACCAGTAACAAAGCACTTCAGAAAGAGGGAATACGCAATCTTCCAGAGAATGGACAAACAATTCAAATTGAAGAAAGATCTGGGAAGAGAGGAAACAGAAGATGTTGATTCCTTAGATATCTTTGGCTTTAGCTGAAATCAACATACTCCATTCTGAAACCAAAGGAATCTATTGCATATGCTAAGTTGTCCAACAGAGTTAGGGGAAAAAAGGTTTATAAATTCTATTATATAAAAACTGTAAATCTCAATTGCTTTGTTCTTCATCCTATGGTCTCCAACCCTAACCCTAACCCAAGGACATAGTGGAATGTTGGTGGGTTTCCCTCCTATGGGAATAGACTAATTAGGCCTACTGAGAAAAAACTGACATGGGAAGGTGAGGCTGGCTTTGTGAGCTTTAATGGCATAGAAGGAGACTGCAATCTGCATTATAGTACTTCAAGTCATTTGCTAATGTCAATGCTAATTTTGTAAAATTTGTTTAGCCCATTATCTAACATCCAAAGAAAATAAGGTTTTTAACAGTTCTATAGTTTGCTGACATTGGAATGGTTAGGAAAGTTAATGTAAGCCCACTAATGTCTAAATCAAAACCTATAAATTAAAATGTGTAATATTCCTTACATTTGTTATCATTCAAGATCAAAGTGTTATTTAGTCCTACAGAGACCTTTTGGTTTTTGAATGCAAGTATAAGGTACTAATGTAGATTCACTTTGCACTGTAGTTTCTCTGAACGTCTTCATGTAGACAAACCCATAGTTGCCTTGCATGCATGGCTATTCTTCCTCTAGTAGAATAGGATTGCAAGTGAAGTAGCATTTCAAAATTTAGACCAAATTTTGATCAATTTCGAAAAAAGAAATACCATTTATTAATTAGGTCATAAAATAGTTTGGGTTGGAAGGGACCATTAAAGGCCATCTGTTTCCAGGGATGGGGCATCTACCACCTCTCCGGGCAACGTGTTCCAGTGTTTCACCACCCTCATTGTATAAACTTTCTTTCTCATATCTAGTCTAAATCTACCCTCTTTTAGTTTAAAACTGTTATCCATTGTCCACTTGCATCAGGCCCTGATAAAAAGTTTGTACCTGTCTTTCTTATAGGCCCCCTTTAATTAATGAAAGCAGTCAGGTCTCCCCGGAGCCTTTTCTTCTCCGCCTGAACAACCCCAACTCTCTCACCCCATCTTCATAGGAAAGGTGCTCCAGCCCTCTGATCATCTTTGTGGCCCTCCTCTGAACCTGCTCCAATAGGTCCATGTCCTTCTTATGTTGGGGGCCCCAGAGCTGGATGCAGTACTCCAGGTGGGGCCACAACAGAGCAGAACAGAGGGACAGAATTACCTCCCTCAGCCTGCTGGCCATGCTTCTTTTGATGTGGCCCAGGATACAGTTGGCTCTCTGGGCTGTGAGTGCATATCTGCAAGCACAAATCAACTGTTTATAAAGTAAAAAAAACAGAGACTGGTGTTTTTCTTTCTAGTGCTTTCTTTACATTACCTTGTACTCTCATTCTTTATTTCAGCTTCCATTGCTTTTAAGTTTTGGAGAATTTTCTCCTTTCAGCCAAGAAGTTAATTTCACCAAAGTAGCATCAGTAAGCCATTAGATACCTGCCAGTATTAAATGACTGCGCATGTTTATATATAAGAAAGAAGAAATTTTAATCTACTTAATAATTACAGTGTCCTTAACAGTTCTTGACTTTTTAACTCTTTCTCATAATTCACAACCACATCATCTTTCATGCATCGTTAAACATTTTAAGAGATTATGATGTCTGCATTGTAATATGTCACTCAAGAAGCTGCAGTGAACAGCCACTGCATTCAGCAGAAATCTGCTTTTCAGGATATGCACATGCCACTTCAATTTATCTCCAGTGGAAACATACAAAACAATTTCCAAGTCCTGATTTTGGTTACCAGAAATGTTGCCATTGTTTTAGATATTGTTACCCAAGTGTTTTTACTTGCATACACTACTCATTTCGTATTTTTTGCTCTCACTTTCTCTATTTTAAGTACTTTAGGACAGAGAACTATTTTTGCTCAGTAGTGTTAATACAGATTCCTGAAACCTTGATTTAAGGAGCAGATGCAACACAGTGAAGGTGTCTACCCTACAATTAGCCATGCAAAGTGACACCCTGAGCTAGCATTAGGTCACACAGGACATGCAGGACTGGGAAAGCAGCCCCAAGCCCATTTTGAGGACTAGTGCCTGGCTATACAGCAGCAACACTGTTACAAAAGCCGTTTTGTTCTGCGACAAAAACCTAGATACCACATAGGGTTGGTTAGCATGGTGATCAGCTGGAAGTGCAACTGAGAAGCTGGAGAGGAACAGTGATACCAAGGTCACTTAATCCCTTTGAGAAGTTTTTACAGTGCCTAGCCTAGTTTGGGTCCAAAATAAGAGATTCAAGGAAATGCAATAGAAGAAAAGTAACATACCCGTTAATGGTGCTACAAAATGCCTCTAGTATTTTCCACCCTCTCAAAAACCTACTGTTCAACCTAAAAATATATAGCGTAAAAATAATGTGTTAGCTTCTCTCCTTTCTCAACAATATAGTTGGTTGTTATGTTCAGACAGTTTTGTCTGAAAGTGCTAAATACTCCGAGAAGAGTCCTTCAAATCTCAGCTGTATTCTGTTTGATTCCCTAAAACTTCATTTCAGTTCTTCCTGCATCGACTTCAGTTTTCTTCTAGATCAGAAAGGAGTGGCAGTGGGATGCAGCCCCAAATACAACTGGGCTTACAGCTTTGGGGAAATCTTCCTCTCTTTGAAAAGCCAAGAGAAAAATATTTAGTCACTAGAAAACATCTCTTCAGGTTTTATAATCCATTTTTCCCTTGCCTGGGCCAGAGTGCGATGGAAGTACCTAAGAAGAAAGTAGAACCTAGGAACAGATTTAGTTGTAGTGACTACACCAGATGCAGTAGACTCCTTTTCCTTCCCTCAGTTTCCCTGCCCCCACACACTCTTTCACTGTAAGCGGCGTTTTGCAAGGACTTTGATGGCAAAGACCGTCTGCTCCGACACAGCTGGTGATGTTGAGAGGAGGATGCTGAGACTTCTTTGTTCTTCTGATAAATTCCTACAGCTAAGACAGTTCTTTCCAATGCTGTTGTCTGCATCTGACTCCTTATTCTCCCCCAAATCTATTTTTTCTTATTCTTTTGCTATTCTGTGACCAGCAAAGATTTGAACCATAGAAGTAGGATTTAGCTGGCTCAGGTGTTACCTCTGTGGGCAAAGTACCAGGTGTCTACAAAGGGCTGTGTTCCAGTCTTTGATACATAAGATATACCAAGCCTTTCATCTGAAACATGCAGTGACAGCACTTGGTCCTTGGATGTTGCTTTGTTGTCTAAATTAATAATGAAGTACTGGTTTATTATGCTTAGTTTGTTGATTGTCATAGTTCAGGGTCTACCTCTGCGTATTAGCTTTCTGTATATGAAAAAGGAATCATTGGGTTCACTTAGAAAACAAAAATCAACTATATTGACTTAACCTTGCACACCCACAGTGATAGATGTATATAAGAAAAGTAATTTTACTATTAATTCAAAGAAATACCTTCTTAGCTAAAGAAAGATCATAATAAGACTCAATAAATTCGTAGTTTTATTGAGCTACCTCAAAAGTTTGGTCTTTTTATATTCTGCATAAGTACAGACTTTCACACAGAGTGGCCCCCAAACCCCTGCACATGTCATTCTAGCTAATAATTATATTAGTCTTCCAATTCTGAAATAACCATTTAGACCTGTTTTACTATAGATTATATATGTCACATAAGAAGAAAAACGTATGCGCACTTTCTTTTTCATTAATTTGTTAGGACTGATTTATGTGTTTAGTGATGCAACTGTATTGTAATGTATTTAGTCAATAGTCAAAAACGGATACCATCACAACCATACAAATTGAAATTCTAGGTCAAGTTTTAAGCAGCTTGACAAAAACAAATTCTAGATATCATCCATTTCCCAAGTCATTATGATTGATCTGCACGTGAAAATAATCAGATAATAGGTATTAGTTACTTCTTTTAACAGAGGGGGGAAAAGACCTTGGTCACGTCACTGACAGCATCTTCCATAGTGACTACGGAACTGTAGAAACATTTTTCTTCAGATAAGCTAAAGAAGTCTATCTAGGCACAGCACACTGTACTTACACAGAGGTAAAGGATGCAAGCAACACAGCAGATGACTTCCATCCTATGTGTGACAACTAATCTATTTCCCTGTACTCCTTTCAAGGATACACACACAGAGAGTACATCACAGCCTTGCCTAAACTTTTTGAAGGCTTTCTTTAGTGGGGAAAACAAGCATGCAAAGCATTACATTCAGTTCCCCCCACCAACTCATCTCCACATTGAACACTGCCATCCCATTTCTCCTTGCACCTGCCCCGGACACTTTCTTTGCCACTTCAGAGATTCAGCTGCTCTGGCTGACCTAGTTCTAGACTGGACCTGACATCTCTAGCCTCCCCTCTGGTCCTTGCTCAGGCAGTGCTTGTCTGCTCAATAATGCCTTACCAGGGCATGCATGTCGCCTTGAGAACCATTGCTACTCCATGTTGTTTTACAGCGGTAGACTGTCAATCACACAATGGGTGGAACAGCTTCTAGTATGTATGTTCAACTAGCCTTGTGTATCAACATAGATCATTATGAGTGCTTTTTAATTCTGGAGTTAAATAAGTTCTTCCATGATATGCAGCTAGTAAGTGGAGGAGCCATAATTAGAAAGTAGGTAGCATGATTTCTGACTAACCATTGCATGTTTTTACCACGCAACCTGGAACTCCTCTTTCCATCAGATAAGATGTGTCCTCATGGCTCTAGTACACAAGCTGTGATGTCTCGTGTCCCCTAGACAGATGGCAGAGACAACAGCATGTTGTTATTACCCAGAGCATACCACATAGAAAAAATAGACTTAAAACTGGGGAAAATAACCTTCCATGTTTGTACTGACCTGAAAAATCCAGAGTATTAATTTTTTGAAAGATTAATCCCACCTGGGCACTTCCTAAGTTTCTGGAGAACATAGATTCTATAAAATATGAATGATTCAAATAACATACATGCTGCACAATCTGATCTCAAATCCAGATACAAGAACCTCCCTAGATAATTATTAAAACAATATTTTGACTGAAAGATGAGATTAAGTAAAATTTTAGAGAATCAAAAATTTCCTGACAAAGGTATTTTTTCTTCCTAGGGATTTGGATTTTTTTTTTTCTATACAACTTAATTCATCACTATTGTTATATCATCTTATCAAACTAATGCTCAAATCCACACTGCTTTTTTAGATCCATAATACTTATTCATTCTACTACAACACTGTGTTTAAGTCCCTTTATTAAATAGGAGGATTTCCAACTAATATGTGAGCACATCTATTTTGTTATTTTCCCAAGTGCCTGGAAGCTTCTAAGCTTCAGTCTGAGCTTCAGAAGTTTGAACTGATTTTCAGTATCATGAAGTTAACTGAATGCTCTAGTTCTCTTGCAGAAATTTGGAAATGTCGAGTAGACCTACCCTTTCTGAAAATCAGAACTATTTTTCTGATGTGGTTTTCAGAAAGCAAATAGGGCTTGCACTAAAGCTATTGACTTGTGATACTGACTATTTTTAATAAATTATGATAAAAGTAGTAGTCTTACCAAATGCAAATTTCCCAGGCTTAGTATAGCTAAAGAGGCTCTGCATAGAACAAGCAGCTTAATTTCTCAAAAGCAATTGGTACCTCTAAGAAGACATAATCTACCTGATGAAGATATAATTTAATAATATTGATGAGACTGAGTTTTGTAAGACATATTACACAGTTTAAGTGAGTCACAAAAAAAGAGACGTATATATTGGTGATAGGTATGTAGGTATTCTATTTGGTATTTCCTTTTCTGACTGACAGTATTTAACTATTTACCATGTCTTTCCACCAAATTCCTGCCCTTTCTTTTCAAGTTGCAGGTAGATACATAAATAAAGTACATGAAAAACTTGTAGGAGATTATACAGCAGAACATGCTGGAACTGAAGATGGATATACTCAGCTACCAAGCAAAGACTGCAAGCCTGAATCTAAATACATAAAGATTATTAAACACTAACCTGGATCTCTCCCATGAGGGACCTATACTCAAAAAATATAACCTTCTTCCCCAGTTACTTGTAAGCATTGTAGTTCAGATACCAGCTGAGATTGATGCATCTCATTTAGTAAGGACTATTGAATATGAATAGAGAACAGTGACAACGTGATACGCTTGGTGTTTGACCCTAAAGTTTATAATCTGTCAAAACTCTCAAAAAGAAGTGCTGTCCATCCTGCAGTAGGGCTGAGCACTTTGCTTTTTTAAATTAAATTAGAAAGGAGACCTAAATATGATACACGTATCACATTTTACTTTTTAATAACCTGCTCCTTAAGATAGTGTTAAAGACTTGTCAATGTTGAAGAACGAAGTTCCTGTTAAAATAATCTTTTTTTTACCTTAAGATTGCAGTATTAAACTGTTTCCTGGAGAGTGCCTTTGAGCAAAGGCCCTTTAAAACAAATTGGACACTCTCAGCAAAAGGCATATTTGCATTCCACATTGCAAGGTTGGTATCATACCGTAATAGTCATTCTCATGATGAGACTTGATGGCTAACCTGCCAGAAAATGGTTGATTTTTTTTGGCTTTCTTCCTCCATTTTTCACCCGCCCCCCTCTGCTCTTTGTAATATATTTAAATAGAGAACAAATCACACATTTTTTGACAAGCAGGAACTGGGGTCAGAAACAACCCCCATCCCCTTCCCAGCTTTCATCTGCCTGAAGCAACATGGCTTGTTTCATCTCATCCCTAGGAAACAAGCCAAATGGAACATGCCCTTGGTAAGATCTGCCTCTCATCTGAAAAGCCTGTCTTTTCTGAAGGACAGGCTCCTCCTTCCCTCCTTTAGCTTGAAATTACCTTTTATGAAATTCTCAAAAAAAAAAAAAAAAAAACCAGAAAAATTTTAAAACTCCCCTAAATATCAAGTTTTTCCCGGAAAAGGACATAAAAGTTTGAACTCTT
>VYZM01009996.1:434448-475008 GCA_013398915.1 Dromas ardeola | reverse complement strand
TCTATGAGTCTATGATTCTCCTCAGCCGACTTTATGTGAAATCTCTCCATCCCATTGGCAGCAGTTGGTCTTTTTTCATCTCTCCAGCCTTTACTAGTCAAAAAGTCCTTTCAGAGGACTCTTTTATAATCCCAAGCACCAGCCACAGCTACATCTATTAGGGAAACTGCAGGTGATCAGGGAATTGAGGCAACCCAAAGGCTGCTACTTGCCCCAGGTCAGGTAACGTGTTGGAAGCTGAGCCAGGTAGGCAGACCCAAGGCTCCTGCCCCAGTCCATCAGTCTGGTTGTCACTTATGGTAGAGTGATGTCCGATCTAACCCCAACAGCACTCAGATACTTCTCAGTTGCTGCTGAGATTGTAGAAGAGCATCCAGGAGCCACAATCTTCTACCTGCAGGTGTGAACACTACTGATGCTATACATCTTCCCAAAATGACATCTCCTGCCATTTTTGGACAGTCACTGTGTCTACATGGTGGCAAATGATGGTAAAGCCATCACATTTTGTCAGCACGTGCCACTGACCTTGAAGGCTAGGTGTGGAGCAGAGGAGACCAGTCTCCACTGGCTCACCGGGGAAGGCCAGGTTGGTGCTGTGGCTTCTGCCTTCCAGGCAGTCCCTGTAGATTTGGTTTATCATTTAAGAACTGCACCTTACTGGGCCCCACTCAGAAATACACTTAAATTTCAAAGTTGAATTTGCAAGCGCAGGAGACAAAACTCTCTTAGCAACCACATCCAGCATTTGGAGCTCCTTCCCAGAGGAGACGAGCATAACATGAAACCTCTGAGCCTTTCAGACAAAGTGCAAAACCCATTTCCCTGGCCTACATTTCTTGTTTTAAGAGCCTGCAAGTGTGAAGATAGACAGCTACGCAAGTAGTTCTGTTTGAACTAAGACCATCGCCAAGCGATCTGGGCTTGTCGCAATGCACTGATTAAACACACGAATCAGAACGGGCTCAGAAACGATCACTGAAGGGCAAAGGGAGCTACAAGGAAATTGCAAAAAATGCTTCCATTCTGGAGAGAGGTATTACTCCCATTTTGTAGACAGGATATCTGAGGCAGAAAGTCCCTCTCGGCCACGTGAAGTTTTGCTCCTGGTACTCATCATCTCGGAGCAGTTTGGGCTGCTCTGCATTGAGTGAGTCAGTAATCCCCGCGCCAAGCTTAATCCATCACACGAACAAGTATTTCTACAGCCAGGCAAGGGAACAGCATTTAGTAACAGCCAAAGGAACAGCGTTTAGTAACAGCCAAAGGTTTCTGTAAGGAATTAGTTACCAAATCTCTTGTAGGCGAAATTTCTCTGACTATCTGCAGCTGCCCTTCCACCACGACGGCTCCTCCTCGGCCTGACACAGGATGGGGCAACGCATTAAATCTGTACAAACCCACCAGAATTCAGGCAGAGATCATCAAAAGTGTTTTAATGATTAAACTATGTCAAACATTAACAACGTAGGTATATTCGGATGAGCCAAGGGTTTATTTCTAGCACATTTCGACAGCCTATTTTGAACATTATAGCTGCTGTACTGAGCTATGTAAAGACTCTGCAAACCAGTACCTAGAAATGAAGACACACGCACAAGCTTTGATAATGTAAACATAACAGACACTGTCTCCTTCAAAACAAGGAATGAAAACCCACAAGGCTAGTAGGAGAACTTATTAATTCCCTAAGAGATGTGCAAAAAATTTAAAAAAGATTTAATTTAAAAAAAAAAAAACAAACATGTTAAAACTGGCATTTATATAAATATCAAAAAACCCAAATAGTTAAACTTGAGCAATGACCAGCAGAACGTCTTGCACAATTCCATTTTTCAGAGCTTAATGAATAAAATATTCATAAGCCAAACTCCACCACGGCAGATACCAGAATACCAGCAATAGATACTGGCTTGGCAACCGACTCCTCATATGTGCAAGGCAAGATTTTACAAGAAGGAGTAACTTTTAACAAGCACTCAAACCAAATCCTCAGATAACAAGCCAAAACATTACCAGTGATACACACAACTTGCATTACAGAAACAGACACTTCCAGCACATATCATTAACATTTAAAAAACATTAGGTATGACTTAGACTGTTTAATTTTGCTTGTTTGGGAAAAAAAAAAAACATGTTTGTGTTAGGCACATTTTAAAAATGAACATATGGTACATGAAGAACAGTACAGATACCAACTTAAATACAGACAATTCCATCAGAAAAGCATCTTTCTGTCTTTGTTTTATATAATACATTTTCGGATATGTCACGGACTTAAACAGTAGCTCCTAAAATGTGGATATGGCTATGGTAATAACACTTGAAATTCTGCCCGTTTCCATATTAAAAAACACTCTTCACTTAGCATTTAAGAATTCTCAGAAATAAGAAAAAAAAAAGAAAAAAAGAAAAAAGAAAAGAAAAGATGGGTCCACCCTGTATATACTCTAAACCTTAAAGACAATACTTAAGTCTTACCGGACTGTGTAAGCGCCAATTAATTTTACACTAGTGACATACTTCAAATAAAAAAATAAGATCTATTAAAAAGGTAAAATAACTTTTCCATCTGGTTCGTGACTCTTCAGTCAGTTAAAGCCAAATATACAAAACTAAATGCGCCATTTCCAATTTCACTGCATCGCGTAAGAGATACGTAACATCGTGTATCACATACAGAACAGTAAAATGATCAATGGATTCTTTTAAACGACTTTTTAATAAAAAGTCAGTCAACTGAAAAGTTGAAACATACCCTAATTTTTAAACCAGTAATAAGCTTTGGGCCCTGCTTTTTAATTTAAGGCATGTGTGTTTATCTACTGAAACCAGCATCGTACAAATTACCTCTGCAATCACATGCATGAACTACAGTAAAAAAAATGGAGGTTTAGATTACAGTGTTTTCAAATTGTGAATCATAATTCAGCACCTATCATATATTGACTAGTAAGGCAACAGCAGTGTCGGATACTACGATAATATTCCCTTCCACAGTCTATAGCGGGGTCAGTGACAGCCCAGAATTATTTTTAAACTTTAACCTACTTTTATGTTCTGTATACAGTTTCTAGGGTGTTTGCACTGGTTAAGTCCTACATAAATCACACTATTCTAGGCAGGAATAGTTACAGTAGCTGTTAGAGTATTAGTGCACAACTCTTATTGTGCTTACAATCAGATGATTTTGTTGTTGGGGTTATCAAAATGGTTTTTCAGTTTGGTCTTCAATCCTTCCTTTGTTTCCTTTGTTTCACATTGTTCTCAAGGGAAGAAAAGCTGTTTGTGTACCCGTTCACAGTGGCCGTGGAGCCGTTCTGATACTCTTTCCTCCTCGAGGATGCCTTCTTGTTGTAAGTCTAGAATATAAGGAAAGACACACACACGGTTTTGCTTTAATATATATAAATAACAGCTTCCTCACAGTAACTCAAGAAACTCAAAAGTAAACTTGCATCCATCACTTTTGAAGACCTCGTGCCGGTGGCAGAGTCTAACAAGCTCCACCATTTTTTGTGTATGAGGCTATAATATGCCTTTCATTCATCACAGCAAGAGAATTAGTTCACTGGAAAAGAAAAAGACTTGGTAGTATGCCGGTAGCATTGGTAGTGTTACGTTAACGGTCAATTAGAAACACGGGGAGTGATTTTATGAGCAGATTATGGCAGAGGAACATACTCAAAATGACAAGTGAGGAAGCAGGTTTGATGCACTACAGGTGACCGCCTCAAACAAAACCAAAAGAAGAAGTGGGTAAACAAGAACAGTGAGGGAAGGTCAGAGACAAATGTGAGATGAATTTGCACTGGCCAACATGGGAAGCGAAAAATAAGAGGATCAGGGAGGCTCATGACACCAAAAAAAATGATGGACAGTGAAAAAACATACAAGAATATTAGTCTTTGCCAAAGGGGCTCAGCACCTGACAAGAGGATGTTTCCCAACATATGTGTGTGTCAAAGAAAGTTAAATAGTTAAAAGTGAAAAGATGAGTAAAATTGATGAAGAAAGTGAAGTAATATTTGAAATATACTATCACATTTAATTAGCTTGTTCATATGCAGCAAGTGACATGAACCGTGGGACTGGTTTTAAGAAGTACTGGAAAATCAGATAGGGAAGCCTGCTATGTTTCCCCTCATGGATCACTCTTACCTGAAATTATCAAGTTTTCCCAGAAACATTTAAAATATATAACAGAGTTTGCATGTTTGGGGGCAGTAGGCTGTGTTGGTTTGATTTTCTGAAGTTGGGTCCATCTTCGCATACATCCTGATTATGAACTACTCAGAACAACACATACCAAGCCTGGATCTGTTCAGGCATGACATCAATTTTGTAGAAACACAACTCAAAACGCTGATTTTCCATATGGAAATACAAACAACTGCCTGCAAAGGTGAGCCAAAACCAGATTTCTGTATGTTGGGAGTTTGGGAAGTTTATAGAACAAGCATTTCCCCTTAAAGAGCAATAACGAACAATTCCTTCGGGTGCTTCACAGCTTCACAGGCTGATGGTTTATTTCAGACTGGAAAGCTGTTTCTTACATAAAGCTCTCCCTCTCCCTTATCTGCAGTTAAAATTGCATTAGTGCAACGCCTTGTTGTGCCACCCCGCTTACTGAAATTACTAATTGTTCTGAATTACGGATACAAAACATCAGAAGATTCGAAATTGGAGGGCAGACCAGCAAGTACAGTACTTGAAGAATGTACACATGTTACTGGAAGATAGCAAAAGGATATTTCAAGCTTATCTTTCTGTAAACAGCTTTCCAATGAGATACAGCCGGCAGAATGCTATAAAGAGTCGATGAATATTACTTTTACCTGAATATAGAAATTTGTGAAGAGGATAATCAAAGAAATCATATAAGAAATCTGGAAATACAGCCACCCCTGAGGAAATGCACATGGCCAAACAACACCACAGCTGGTCTGGAAGATTGTCAGGACAAACTGAGTCTGGGGAGAGAGAAAAAGAGAGAAATGGAGCACATTAATGCAAGGAGGAAAAGCAGCCATTACTGACAAAAATCTCATTAGTTATTTCCAAAACAAGTCAAAAATATACTATGCATTTGACAAGTTTATCTTCTTTGTCTTACTAACAGCATAAACCTGAGTTAGCAGACTTTCATTCAGGTTGCGGCATTCTGTTGTTTAAGTGGTTTTGTTTGATTAATATTATTCCATTTTAGAGCATTAGAATAACTTATGTAGACTTGATGTATAAATACAGTAAGGGACAAAGACCACCTTCTTCCCAGTGAGAGCTCACTGGGGTTTGACTCTACCATCCCAACAGAGTAGATCTGCATCTCACTGCAAAAGATTTGGGGTCACTGGGTCTACACACAGATCCTGTGATCCTCTCCCAGACAGGGACTGCCTGACATTTGGCTCCAGTGTAAGATTTTTTGGGGGTAAAGGCTGCAGGGAAGCTGGGGAGGCAGGGAGGAGGATCGGGGTTTAATTATCATCAATTATCTCTTCTGGAAAAAACAGAGTTTGGGCTTAAGTGCTGCAGAGGGCCTTAGGCAAAATTCATCCTTACATGAAGGCTACCAGATTAGGGAATGTTTATTTAAAAAGGGAAGGACTGTTGTGTTCTGCTCTGCTATTTTGCTGCCCTAACAGCTATGTGTGCAGAGCAGGCAGGGACGTGAAAAGCAGCTGTGACAATAGCCAGGGGAGCAGCCGAAGCACCGAGACACTTGCACCCTGTAGCACTCAAACAACCAGGATGAAGAATAGAGCCTAAATCTGGAAGGAAAAAAAACCAAAAAACCCAAACCACAAAGCAAACCACCACCCCCCCCAAAAAAAAAAAAACAAACCCAACCAACAATGATCCCCACTGCTACAATACTCAGCCTTCCTTCAGGAAGGAAGAGTGCTACAAAAATAAAAGATTTTGAGAATCAACACTCTGAATTGCTGGCAGCAAATGTTGTTAATCATCACCAGCAAATGTTATTAAATATATTCACAGCTCTGAGAGGGTGCTAGGGGGGGTAGGGTGGGGGGAAGATAACAAGAAAGTCTATCTCCAGGCTTCAGTGTCCCCAACTACAAACTGGGGAAGACAGAAAACCCATGCACATTTCCTTGTGGCGTTCTAACATGTTATACACATTAAAACCTGGTTCTCGGGCAGTATCACTACAGCATGTGCCATATTGCTTAATTTTGCTGCTCTTTTCACCTCCAGTACACGGCATTCTGGCTTCATCACTGTAGGCACAGGAAACAACACAAATGGGATGCACGAGTCCAACACAGAATTACAAGAGAAAAAAAATCTGCCCATTTAAAGTGCAGAAGGAGACCAGAAATATTGAACAGTTTTTAATAAACCATTTGCAACTGCATGCAAAAGTGAGACAGATAAGCCATTGTCCCACAGGACTAGAATGAAGGGCCTTGTTAGCTGTGGACTGGCTTGCACTTGGTTTCTGGTCTGTCATCTCAACATCAGCCTGAGCAACTGAGCACAGAGAAGAACGCGTTAGCTCAAGCAGGCTTGCAAGACAAGCTTCTCCCTCCTCGCTGGCTAACGAGTCCCACAAAACCCAGTGCTGCGACTCCCAAATACATCTGGCCACAAAACACGGGGAGGTGGAGAAAGATCCCACTGATCTCAGCACTGATTTGTGTACACCATCAGCCCCCAGCTCCCCATCGCCCTGAAAACAGAGCAAACGGAGGCGCAGAAGCTGGATTTCTAAGGTGATTTAGGCACTAGCCTTCATTCTCCCTTCTTCTACCCCCGCCAAAATTTTCTAACTCCGTAAAGAGGATCCCACCAGTAACAGAAGAAGCTGCTGAAGCACTGATGAGCTAATCACTCACCAGCTGCCCCTGAGTGATGTACTTCTTCCACCACAGATAAGGACGCATTGCTGGAACAGCAGACAGTCCGTAGTAGGAGTACATGAGGACATGGATAAAGCTGTTCAGTGTGGCACCAAAGTAAGCTAAAAAAAGGGCAAAGGAAAAAGAAAGCACATTGCATTACCAGGAACATGCCGTTTCACGGAATCTACAAAAACAACAAGTTCAAAATGTTACTATTTAAAATATAATTTTTCTCAGAAGAAAGGCAAAAGATTTTACCCCCACCCCCTGATTTTTTTTTTCTGCTCCCCCAACGGAGTGGCTGAGCTGCTCTGCAGCTGTGCAGTTTATACCAGCATTCTGGTTTTGTTTCCTTGATTTATTCTTTTTCACGTCTACATTCTGGCTTCTCAAGGGAACTGAGGAAGCCGACAGAAAGGAGGCACATAAATATGCCCAACAATCGATTGCTTCACCCATCTAATTTTAGGCTTATTTCACTTCCTTCTAGGCAGGAGCCTATTTTGTCATTTCTAACCAAAAGCAATAGACATCTTCAGAAACTGCAGGTTAGCTGCTTTATTGGTCCTTGTTTACAGCACCTTTAGTCATTAAAGAAACTTTTAGCTTAACACCAAACTGCATAGCACTGCGATGAGCAAGCAGAACATAAAGCTTGGAAAGGAAGAAGAAAAAACACATCACTAGAAATAGCACAAAAGTATTTTCAAGACCACACAAACACAAGATAGACTCCAAGTATCTGCACTTTGGACTGTTGTATAAACAGGGACTGACTTCCCCGGAGGAGAATGTGGTTCCAGATGCACACTTTTTAGAAGTTCAGCATTACTCACCGTTGTGCTGACAACACGAAACAAATACGAGTTTCTATGTTGTTTGGCTCAGAAAGCAGACTCCTGAGCAACTCAGCCTCTCAGTCTGCACTGCCAGTGGTTCACATCCACCGGATTTGAAAAGGTTTCTCTTGGATGAGTGTTCCACAAAGACAGTATCTATAAGCTGGACATGTGAACCACAGCTAAGCCACACTAATGCAATTAGGAAACTAGATGCCAGCTAACAGCAACGAAATTAAAGAATCAAAGCAAGACAGCCAGACGTTAGCAGGATTTAGACAAGAGAGACTTGGAAATCTTTCACTTAAGATGTACTTGGTCAAGTTCATCAGCGCTCAGGGAACAAGATTTTAATTGAAATCATTTGTTATAGCTACTGGTATAATGAGATTAGATTAAGAAAGTAACATCTCAAGTGAACTTGACAGATACAAGGACAAGAGTCACTGTTAGCCATCTTGCAGCTGAAACAAGCTTCTGGTCCTGACTTGGAAAAGAGTATTGTTTCGTTAGAGGGGCTGCAACCACCGCAAAAATGAGAAAAACAAGGTTCATCAGTCCCGGACTACTGCAGCTGATAAATGTCACACTGCCAGGCAAATTCTGCCAACTACATCGGCATGCCTTTTCTAGAGGCTCTGCAGGCAGCTTAATACCTGCAACTATCCGCAATAGTTCCAATTCAGTTTACTGTGGGACGCAACAAATCCTGCAGCTGAAGGTACCAGAGATGTTCGGTCTGACCAAAAGAAAACCAAAAACAAGGCCCTCGTTGCAAGTGTTCCCCACCATAACCCAGTACTTACAGTGACCACAAGGCACCCAGTTCATAACAAACCACCAAATGTTCAGCATTGTTGCATGGTGGTAGACATGCAGAACAGTGATCTGATGATTATTTTTCCGCAAAATGAAAAAGAAGGTATCCATGAACTCAATGAGTTTGGAGAAATAGTACCACCAGAGGACACGTATGATCTAGAAAGGAGGAAAAAAGTTTTAGAAGCGTTGCACATTGTGGGGGCTTTCATCCCTTTTGCTAGCTACGTAAATAAAATCCAGATTCTATCCTGCACTACTTGGATTGAAGACACTGCTGTGATCTTCTCTAGTGCGTCAGCCTCAGGTCTCTCCATACGAGATCTAGGTACAAACGCGTAGCCGTAGCTGAAAATAGGATGACAAAGACTGTTTTACGAGGCTATTGCTGTGCACCTGCCGTATCCTGGGAGAAACAAGAAAATATTTAACCAGAGTTGGTCCTGCAGTGCTCTCTGTAAAGGAGAGGTCTAAACAGCAACCAGAAGAAATCATCGCCACATATCAGCAAGAGAAGGGAAGTCACCACACACAGTGGTTGGACACAGTCTGAAGACCAAGTCCTTGTCTTTTGACCTGTGAACACTTGAGAGTTTACAGATAATCACTCAGCAAAATACCAACCACAAGTATATTGTAGATTAACTACTATGTTTGACAATGCATTGTCCGTTGTATTGTAAAAGGAGGAAAAAAAGCATATATCCACATAACCAATACCGTTCTGCTCTCCTCTTACACACAAGCGGACAATTTGAAACGTGATTAGCCATTAAGTCTTGCTTACGTTACCTTCATATCAGCTTCTCCTCCACTGTGCGTATCCTGACAGAAGAAATTGTATCCTCCTTCCCATACTCCCGTCACCAGCTGAGAAGATCAAAGAACAAGGTGTCATTTGGGGAGAAGGCTGCACCCCGCCGCACATGCAAACCTCGGCAGCGGCTCTGCCGAGACAGCTGGCATTAGGTTCAATCCAAGCTCCAAGCAGGGATCGAATCATAGCAGAGGGAGAATTAACAAATTCTTCCAATTGGGGTGTACCAATATAAAAATAGGAGGGAGCATCTTATCCCTGCTTATCCCACCCAGCGTCTGCATTTTGCACAGTCATATTCCAGACAGGTTCTCAAGAAATGTCTTTCCTTCTTGGCTGATGATCTCATTGTTGGAGAAAGTGAACGACCAAAGTAAAGTAAATATATTTTTCTTCTTATTATTTTTGGAGAGAAGTTATATTTTTAAGAAATTTTATACACAGAGATCTGACTACAATTTTTTCAACCGTGTAACAGAGCAGATCTTCAGCTTTGCTACCCTTAACAGCTAGCAACTGATGTTTTACCATATTGCAATTTTTCAAGACCTTTTTAAATAATTCACTCATCCCGAGTACATTACATCCTTCCCAGTACAAGTGACTTCCTCTGCAGGATACGCCGTTGCCTGCCTGACTTCCTGGCATAACAAATAACACCTCCAACACGACGGAATTCCCCTGAAGAGCAATGACCAGCTATTAGTCACGAGAGGATGACGGGGAGCCCGTTGCCGAGGGGCTGTCTGAAACCTCCGAAGAAGCAAGAGGCAAGCTGGATGTCCACGTCCCACCCTTTCACGGGTGGGAGATGGAGGGGCAGGTTGAGGGTGGGACGGGAGGAGGGAGCGGGTACAAGGACAGGAGCAAGCCCCTCTTCAATATCCCCACAGGAGGGATCACTGGATGTTGTTTTTCCTCTTGGGAATAGCATGAGGAGAGGAGTAACAAATTTAGATGATTCCCAAGTGAAACAAAGAATTGTTAGGTACCCCAAAAAAACATTCTAAAGGCAGAAACAGATATCCTGCACAAGAAAGTTGTCCGTTTTTGGCCTTATCTATGCTCGTGCAGAATGAAAAAAAAGCTTTGCAAAGCCACGGTGGGAAACTCTTTGTCCCATACGTCATCTAAAATGATTCCTTGATTAAAAGACTACAATAATTGGTACAATTAAATGCTGTTCAGAACTGTGAACAGGAAGCTAGTTCTAAAAGGTGCAATAAAGATTATCACTTAAATGATCTACCTTTTCCTAATGTTATTTCTTTCACGCCTCATTTTCCTCCTAAATTAGCTTTTAAAACACCCAGCCAGCCTAGGTCATTATTTTTGACCTTCTGAGATAGAATTATTGCTATTTTTTGGGGGGGGGGGGGGACATGCAGGTATATCATAACATATAGACCTGGAATTATCTCGTTTTTTAGAGATAAATCAAACTGCCCTTAGGGCACGGAAGGAAAGCCTGCGTGGCTTGGCAAGTGCCCGCCAGTCCCTCAGACAGAAGACGACATTGTGCTGCCATCGTGTCGTTAAGAGCTTACAGATGTTTTCAGGCAGTTCTCAAAGTTCGAGGAAGTGTCAGGAATTTGAGGGATAATGACAATGTTTATATTGTGAGTAATCCAAATAGCATCCATTACTAACGCTGCGGTCCATAAACTTCTCCCAAGTAAAGGCTGGCATAATGCAACCCAAAGAGCTTTCCCTGCAAGAGATACATGTTCACTACCTAAAGCGTAACGCAACGAAAGGTGTCTGGATGGGTCCCACCTCTCTGAAGGGCGAAGACACCTGTGTGGCTACAGGGAGCTTCAGCTAAACCTGAGTACTCCCTTCTTTCCTGAAGAGCACGTAATAATTTGCTAGGAGCTGTAACACTCACAGCCATGGGGGTTTAAAAAAGCAACACAACACTTGTGGGAAGTGTTAACATACTTTATTGCATAAATAGTTAGTATAGTTACAAAAATAAAAAATTCTTTAAAAAAAAAGGTCTCCCTTTCCAGGAGGAACTAAATGGTGAAAAGCTGCTATCGCTGCCCACGAACTGCTGCTGCTACCCACAAACCTTGCTTGGTGCGACACAACACACACAGATAATCCTTTTCCCAAGTCAGCCAGCTGCTCCTTTGCCTGACACCACTATTTCTTACACCCACAATACTTTCAGCACATGCTGGAAGGCTTCAGAAAACAAAACCAACGGGCCACTCTGAGACCTGCCCGCGAATGGCTCACAAAGGCTCTGTTCTGCAGGGGCTGGGTGCTCAGCCGCGGGCAGCTGCTTACATGCCACCTAGAAAGCAATAAACGGAGGTGTCACAAATTGCCAGCTCGTACATTTAAGTCATTGCTCATGGCTGTTGTGGTCCTCTTCCAGGATGGCCAGAGTTTTCTAACTCTTCATTACAGCAGGTCTCAACTCGCCCAGCGCTCCTCATCCTCCCAGCGATGGGCTGGTGGCTCCTCAGCCACCCCACCCTTGGGACAACCTTTCCCTGCCCGCCGCCCCTAAGAAGTCCTTCATCTTCAGGTTGGCAGGAGCCCAGGCTGAGTAATGGCATTGCTGATGAGCAACCACAGGCTTATCTTCTCTCGAGAAATGAGCCTGTCTCCGTAAGGCTGACTCTAATCATTTTCACCAGAGTACGTGATTTTTAAATGACACAAAGAGAGACAGCTCCTTCATAAGCCAATTAAAATGGTACTCAAAGTCAACGTTAAGTCCTTCAGCTCCGGGGAAAACCCTGCGGCTCAAAGTTGCTTTTGTGCTCAAGCAACTCTTAACTTCCATCCCCTGCACTGGTATTTTCTTTTTTTATGTCGCTTTCATTTTGTAATTCCATTGCTGAATTCTTTAAAATGCCGTAGCATGCGCTTCTTTCATAAACTCTGGTACCAAAATAAACCAGCACACTAACACCAGTCTGACTGGGCTGTAGGAGAGGCGCTTCCGGGGAGGATTTTGGTTTCTCATTGACAAAACCAAAGCCTGAGACTCACTGGAGAGGGGCAGATAAGGGACCCAGCTGTCAAGGCGCAAGGGGTTTATGCGCTTCAAAACAGAGCCAGATTAGAGTGAAAAGAAGCAGAGGTTCACATGTCTGATCAAAGAAAGCAAACGCCTGCAGAGATACGAAATGTTATCTTCACATGAACGCAGTCACCCCAGGAGAGTGATAAGGGCTTCAGGACTGTAGAGAAAGCAAGGGGAGAGGACAGAGCAGCCTGGCAGCGAGCTGCCACCCGCCGTGGCACCTCTCCACCGAGTCCCCTCCTTCCCCAAACAGGGCACGGCTCTTAGGATGCTTCTCCTGCAGCACACACACCAATTCCCTCATCAGGAATATCTGAAGACTTCCCTAAGGCAAATTCAGTAGGGAATGGATTTTTTAGATGAAGAAAAAAGACATTAAAGAGATCACTTAAGAAAGCGAGCCTTCATCACTGGCCAGTTTTCTCAAATATAAGTCCGGGTGGTCCAAGATCACTTGGCTAGTTTTGCCAACAAACACCCCCAAAATAAAACAGGTCTGCGTGCTGTATAGCCGGTACCTGGCACTCTCCCTGCTTTGCCAAATCACCCATCCGAGACTGGAGCAGAGCGGCGCACGACAACGTGACTCGTGATGCCGGCTCCGAGCAGCGGCACGGATGGAAGCAGGGCTGCCTCTGCTGCTCTGCTCTCGGATACAGCCATGACAGCCAGCGGGCAAATAATCCATATCCTGTAAGCCCTCTGCCACCACAGTGGAGAAGTCACCCCTTGCTGCCCCTGCCCAAGACAGGAGTGCTATTTCCCCTCAAAGTCCAACACTGTAGATTTATACAGAATTATAGAATGGTTTGGGTTGGAAGGGACCTTAAAGATCACCTAGTTCCAACCCCCCTGCCATGGACAGGGACACCTTCCACTAGACCAGGTTGCTCAAAGCCCCATCCAGCCTGGCCTTGAACACTTCCAGGGAAAAACAGGAGTAAAACCTTGTTGTTTGCCCCTAATGAGCATCCTCTCTTCCTGAAGCATGGGAGTGACAGGTCAGCCTGCAGAAACCTCTCCCGCTCCCCTAGGTCTGCCTTGCCTTTCATATTGTCTGGGCCAAGCACAGTCCACTACTTTGTTCTGATAGTACCAAAACGCAGCACAGTCATTAAATGCCCCAATAAATAATTTATAGCAAGTACACAGAGAAACGACTATTTTAGGAATTCCAAATAAAAGGTATAAGATATCTAGCAATTTTAAAATAAATTATATTATATTACATCAGTAGACCAAATGGTGCAAGTACACAATAACTAGAATTACACAAACCCTACAATGCAAATATTTTTTTCCCCACGTTATTGCATACAAACATTCAGATGTAAAGGTCAGAAAACCAAGTAGGTCACCTTTCTCACCCTAGCTTGGAGGATGCCTCACTTTAAAATCTTGTTTTGGTCATTCAAATACTATTTAAACTGAGCTGCGGTGCTATGAATCATGACCTGAACCACCACAGCTATTACTCGGGATAAACTCCAAAGCTGGGTTTCAGGTGTATTGCACACAAGCTATTAAAGCAGCTTATTTTTAGACAGGCTACTGAACAAGTTTGTAAGTGGTGATGCTTTATGACTTTCCTCAAACTCAGACTGAAAAAAAGTTTAATCCAGCTGAAACCCAAAGCGACAACAAGGAAGAAAACAGGGCGTTACATCTCTTTTTTGAAGGCTGCTGTTCACCATTTTATCTGAAAAGTGAGTACGTGTACTATAAAGTGCTACTGATGTATGGCTAATCCTTCAAAGCCAAATTTCCACAGCTGACATAGATCCGAGCCTGCTTTTTAGCACTACAGCTAGAGGAGGATGTAACTGGAGGTGCGGGAAGCTGGTTTTTCCCCCTGTTCCCTGGCCCTTCGTCTCTCTCCCTGCAAACATGGAGCAGCGCGGCGTCACGTCAGCCCGGCTCTCTGCCTGGCAGCATTTTTACGGGATCAGTCCCTTGCTGCAGCACACCGCTTGCCCTCACGTCTACCTTGTAAGTGCTGTCAAACACATTGCGCTGCAGCTATCGTGAGTTTAAGAGTCTTCATAAGGCTGTAGCTTTGTGTATTCCCATTTATAAAGAGAAGGTATATTTACAGCAGTACCAATGAACACTTCCATGCAGATAACTCAACATTAACAGCAATATTCACTTTGATATGAAGTGTTTCACTATATAGGAAGGAGGAGCCTTAATATTCACTATATTTTAGTTGTCTCATTCCTTCCCAACATAAAAGTTATTCAGCTGGTTACAAGTATGAGGACTTCTTCAGCATACAGTAAATAGTCCTTCCTTGGTAACAAGTTCATTGTTAGCAAGAAAAAGGCATTTGTAAGACCAACAGTTCAGATCTTTTCTGTTGTTTAAATTTATCAGCAGGTTTTGTAACATGGCAGAATGTTTCCATAATTTTCATTTGGAAACTATTAATATTATTCCAAGTATTCAAGGAAAAAAGACTGGCTATCCTGAGAATCTTTTTCCACACTTAGTACAACTGAGGAAAAGTCTGCACTTGTAAACCCTGAATAACATAATTGGAGGTTAAAACAATAGATTATTAGATAATTATAAATACTATCTGCATAAAATAATGCAGATATTGCACATGAAGTCCACAGCAACCCTACTTTTAGATAAATTAAACAGATCAACACACAATTTTTTCTGGACTATAACATCCTGACAGGGAGGTTAGAAATGTAAGCACATCAAGAATATACGTTGTTCCAAGTATGTACTGAATCCAAAACTGCTCCCCCCAAAAAATTAAGTATCGAAGTTCTTAATAAAACAATTCATTTTTGACTAGACAATTCACTACACAAGAGAAATAGCTTTAAATTTAAATCACTTCCTATCTAAACACTCACCTTGTAAAACACTACAGAATTAACTACAAACTTAAAGGAGATTTATGGCTTGCATAGACTTCTAAGCAAACACCAAAAAAAAAAAAAACAAAACAAGAAAAGAAAAAAAAAGAGATTAATAGTTGTAGCTCTAGCTTGTAATCACAAGTTGAAAATTAAATCTCTCCTTACAGAAAGGAGAGATGCTTTTTAAAAGCAAGCCAGAATATTCTGTACATTAAAACCACACACTTAATCATTTTCTCACCACATTCTTATTTACACTTCCGTAGTCCTTCATTTTCACTTTAATAAAAAAACCATAGAATTCTGAGTAAAAGCAGCTGAAGCGCTCTCTGGGAGTTGGAAAACTTTATACTGCCTAAATCTTTGTTGTGTTAGGAAAGGAAGTAAGTCCACAGAAAAGTCCAATGAAATATATTTGTATGATCAGATCTTGACTTCCAAGAAACAGATGAATCACAGCGGCGTTGATGCAATCATTTCAGCAAAAGTAAGAGGACACAGGAGAAGCGATTGCAAGCTTACAGAAACAGATGCAAAGAGTGAGTGCACGATTAAACACGTTTAAATAAAACGTGTTTTGCACTCCAAACCAGGCCGTACAGTCTTTGTACCATCCACCAGCACAAGCACGTTGAGCGTGACTTCTAGGCAAGGAGGAGTCACCGAAGGAGTAACGAGGTTCGCGCTGAAAGATCAGGTCTTCCCTTGCCCTGAGCGAGGGAAGCGCGTTTGAAGCATCCCTAACCAAGGTCAGCACAGACGTTTAAGGCAAGGTGTTGCTCATACCATCCGTGGAGGCAACGTGACAACTATGGTCTTCTCCCCTGAGAAATGACATCTGCATTTCTGCAGATGTTTCCCCAGGTTTGGGAGGACTTTCCTCAGAGACCATTTTCAACATAAACCAATATAATTAAAGAGATACTGCAAGATAAGATAACCCCCACCCAACCCCTTTTCTCCTACCTCATAGAACATATACAGAGAAAGCAGCGTAAGTCCAAGGTTGTAGACCACTAGAATACCCCTGCACGAGAACGGCTGCTTGTTCCGCATGTACTTTGGTCCTAGCCATACGATTAGTAAGTACAAGACTGAGAAGATAAAGGTAGGTGTATAGTTCTCCAGAAGCAGCCATCCTTTTACTCTGGGGTCTGAAACAAAGAAAAACATACAGACACTTAGATTTTTGTAAGGGGAAGAGTTCAATGCATCCAGAAAAAGCTGTACCCAAAATGCTTCTAATGCCGGAATACCAGAGAATGATGAAGGAAGAGCAGCAAGCCCTTTTATTAAGGGCCACACTGCAAATTACAAACAACCTTTGCAAAACCCAAGATTTTAGTTATACAGTTGTTAAAGAGAGCAGAAATAATTCTCTTCTTAAGGCAAAAATATTCTTAAATCATTATAGCTATTTTTTTTTAGTACTTACTACCATTCAGAATCATCATCTACCTTGAATACCACAGATGAGCTTAAATTATAAAGAAGATCTTTAATGACCCCCTCCCCCTTATTCTCTCAAACCAACCTTTCTCGATAGTACACCCCTTATTTCCTCACGCAGCCAGCAAAGCTAAGAGCGAAGCAGATACCTTTGTGCGTATCAGTGGATGATCCTGATTATTATTTCCTCATCAATACTAACCCAATTAGGCTTACGTATGTGCTACTCAAAAGGACTAAATTTCGACGTCCTTGTATGGGTAATGAGACACAGGGCAGGCAGTCCAGTCTGACTAACCAATCTGGTTGGCAACATGTCAAAAAACACACAAACCACCCCAAACGAGAGGATTTCAGGGGAACACCTGGGACAAGCGCACGATCCTTCTGAACCACAACTGTGTTGTCCATCCCCAGCAACAGCATGGTGCTTCGCTGCCCTCACTAAAGTCAGCCCAAAGGACTGAAACCAAGTTTACCAAACCGTAAATGAACAATTCAACTATTGCTGGCATTCACAGCCCTGACTTAACTTTAAGGAAGCCATATGTGGATCCTGAATGTAAGAAACGAGGCCTTAAAATGTAGGTTGGGAAGCAGTTAAGAAAGCTAAGGAATTGTTTGGATTTGCCACCTTTATGGTTCATTAGTTTTGAGACACAGCAAATACAGACCACATGCCAGCACATGCAATGTGTTACATCAGAACATCCAGGCTCTTTTAAATGGGTTTAGTACCAAGAGCCGGGCAACAAGGGCACTGAGCTCCTAAAAGCCAACAGAAAGCACACTTTGAAGGATCAGTAGCTTGTTCCACCTTCTGTGGACTTTGTCCTGAAAGGACGCAGCACCACCAGTGGAGTTTCACCAGGACCAAAAAAAGAGGTAGAAAAGACGCTACCGAAGCCATCGGAGGAAGAAAGCGCATGCCACACCGCAACATTGCTATGCACGCTCCATATGGGATGCTGACACAAGAGCAGGCAATGTGCACTTGCAGCCCAGAAAGCCAATCGCATCCTGGGCCGCATCAAAAGAAGCGTGGCCATCAGGTCAAGGTTGAGGCAGTTGATTCTGCCCCTCTACTCTGCCCTGGTGAGGCCCCACCTGGAGTACTGTGTACAGCTTTGAAGCCCTCAGCACAAGAAGGACATGGACCTGTTGGAACAGGTCCAGAGGAGGGCCACAAAGATGATCCGAGGGCTGGAGCACCTCTGCTATGAAGACAGGCTGAGAGAGCTGGGGTTGTTCAGCCTGGAGAAGAGAAGGCTCCAGAGAGACCTTATAGCAGCCTTCCAGTACCTAAAGGGGGCCTATAGGAGAGATGGGGAGGGGCTCTTTACGAGGGAGTGGAGCGATAGGACGAGGGGTAATGGTTTTAAACTGAAAGAGGGTAGGTTTAGATTAGATATTAGGAAGAAATTCTTTACAATGAGCGTGGTGAGGCAGTGGAACAGCTTGCCCAGGGAGGTTGTGATGCCCCATCCCTGGAAGTGTTCAAGGCCAGGCTGGACGGGGCTTTGAGCAACCTGGACTAGTGGGAGGTGTCCCTGTCCATGGCAGGGGGTTTGGAACTAGATAATCTTTAAGGTCCCTTCCAACCCAAACCATTCTGTGATTTAATTCCCCCTGGTCAGGACCAGGTGGAACAGGGCCAACCCTACCCTAGCTGGAAGCCCTCACCATGAGGCCACCGCCTGTCCCAGTCCCAGTGCTTCTCCCTTCCTCGCGCTGACCAGGATTACTGTTCTCCACCTGTAGAATTTTTCCCAGTGAAAAACCTACCAAAACCACTGTTTCTTCAAAAAGAATGGTTTCAAAGAAGCAATGCTTCCCAAAAACTACAAATATTTCAGTGAAAAATTCCTTAGCAGCTCTAGTTATGAGGGCAAAAGTATTTTTATTAAATCAAATGCAAATTTAAAAGAGATTTTTTAAAATAAAAGCTATTAAAAAAAGCAGCAAAGACCTGAGTGAGGTAAGTTGTTCACTAAGACTAGCAACAGGAGTTTAACTGATGGCAAGAATAGCAGCACCTGTGACTGTCAGAGCTGAAAAATTAGCATCTCTTCAGGTCAAATGATCAGAAGCATTGAATAGACTTTTTCGTTTATTTCCGAATCATACATTTTGATGTTTTGCAGATACTAAAGAAAGTAGACACCTGTCAACGTCAGGATGTTAGAAGGAAGCTGTTTCTTATGCTCTACTATTGGTACTTTAATATCAGTTTTATTTATGTATTTAACTTTTTACAAATCTTACCTCTGGGTCCAAGCCAAACGTCAAGGTAGCTATTGATTGTTTTATCCAGAAGTTCCATTCTACAACCTACTGAAATGGAAAAAAGAGGAGAAAGTTAGTTATTTAGCTCACAAAAACAGTTTAATCATCTGAATACATCTGTTAGGGTTAGCAAAGAAAATATTAATATGCAAAAACTGCAGCAGACATACTGGAAATTACCAGCATATATAAAGTATGTAAAGCTTATTCTAGTCTCAGAGAGTCACTGGTGCAAGAGCAGTATTTCCTACTGAAGTTTTTAATCATAGATCTAGATATACAGAAGCTTAAAATAATGAGTTCAGGTTAACCTGAAGTTCTTCTAATTCTGCATTTTGTAAGTGCAAATAGAGGATGACATCTGGCGAGATCCCCCTGCAAGAAGGAGAAGGAAGACTGGACCTTGAGAAAACCATCAACATTGAAATTCTCAAATAATACTACGAAGCTCTTTTAACAAATAGCTGGTAACACTAGCTGGGGAGGAGGAGGGAGGGACAAAAAAGTGAAAACTGGCTCTGCTGTCACTTTTGCAGATAGGTGACTGATTACAGCTCTGATTAAAAGCCCATAAAACCAAGAGATCAACAGCCACCGAATGACAGAGAAGGCTGCAGACGCAAGAGAGAAAACACTGCAATTCGTGGCATGAGCATCTCCAGCTCCGGAAACTGCTTACTGGTAAGACGGGCTACCAGATAAAACTCATCCAACCTCAGCAGAGTGATTCAAATATCTGTCAGCTCCGCACACGGCCAGTATTTATTGGTAGCACCTGGTATATATACCACGGCATATGAGTCCCTGTACCTCCCTAAGGTTAAAGCAGGAAAGAAGTAGCAACACTTTCCATGAGCAGGGACAACTGTACACGAAGCTGTTCTCAAGAGAAGAGGAAGTCATTTTCTTCTTGATTAAGAAAAAAACAACCAAACCAAAACAAAAAAGCTCCTTCCAGTTTCCTCTTTTCTATCCAGAACTGCACTGAACTTTCACTAAAATAATTTTGTCCATTTTTAATAGGATAGTTTTCACTTCTTGGTGTTTCTCCTCTCCCCCGGAGTACTAATATTAACAGCCATTTTTAGTTATGGGGAAATAACGTAAGCAACACATAAGCTGTCAACATACCCACACCACAAACCCCAACAATCACATGAGTTTACATGTAGTTGCTAAAAACAAAAAAGTTCATCTCTGTTTTTTTTCAGTCCTAGCTAAAGAAACATCTCTCTCCCACCTGTGAAAACCCTTCCTCTAGGGGATTTCTGATTTATGCAAGTAACATGAATAGTGGGACCTCTGGTTTTAGTCAGCTGGGACTGACACCTCCATTTCTTTCCAGTCCAGCAAGAAAAGCCAAGCAGGATACAAGTGACGTCCTCTCCCTGGTCCAAAGCGGGACCGGGAGCTGCCTGGCCCCCGCAGGGGCTTCGACTTCCCATGGGATCAAGAAAATACAACGGGCTTGGATACGTGCATTTCCATGGCATGGGCTTCTATAGAAGTCCACATCCCTTCCATTGTGGGGCTCCAGGCCAGAGGCTGACGCGTTCCCTGAGGATTCCTGGCTGCATCCCCAACCCATCATTTCCCACAGGGCTCTCGGGGACACAGGCAGAAGAGGACTTTACCCTCCGCCTGCATCAAGCCTTTGTACCGCTTTGAACTACACAAAGGCACAGAAACTTCCCTGGAATCTGGTCACCGGGCACAAACAAAAGAGCTAACACTCCTGGTTATTTTAGTCAAGAAGTCTTTTGCAGTCCTGATTCATACTGGTTTTGTTTTCCGATTGAAGAAGCCCAGCCCAAATAAGTACACACTTCACAAGAAGGTGCATTTTTGGGATTACATCACCCCACCAGCCATGACACACGAACTGTGAGTGCTTGCGTGAACGGCCACAGCACTGGCATGCTGGTGTCCTAGGAATAAGGAAATTTAACTGAGAAGCCTATGCTGTGCTACCAGAAGTATGAACATCAATCAGCGAGACTACGAGAAACAAGTAGATAATTTCCAAGGAGAAGAAAGTAAGTTATCCGGAGCAAGCTTTTTTTTTTTTTTTTAATCTGTCAGCTATTAAATATTTCCAGGAAAAGCACTCCCCAGCGGATAATTCATTTTGTTGCTTGAAATTCCCACTTACTCAATTTGCCTGTCGCTCCTTTGATCCAGCACCGATTGATTTAGTTACGCAGCACTGCACCATCCAACAACCCAGCATCTGCGCCTGACCTCGACTCCCCTTTTTGCAGAGGAAGGCTTCAGATGGGAGAGTTTGTTTCAAAAACAAAGGTTCGTTATACAAAAAATCTACCAAAAAAGCTCAATTCAGAAGTGACTTGCTATATACTGTTGTTTGCTGGACACTGAAAATGCAGATATGTAAATGAAACAACTAAGAAAGCAGAAACAAACTCCGCCTAGCTACAGCAAAGACAGCAAGAAACAAAACTCCATGTTCAACCCTTCCATAAAATTGGAAGAAAAACCTCATTCCGCAGGAGGAGGCGGCTTTCTGCAGAGGTCTCAGCTTTTTTGGGCTGCTACCCCAAAGCAGCTTTTTGTGCCAGCGTTATCAGACAGCAGATTGTAAAAGGCACAGCGAAGGAAGAACTACTCCCGGTATCAATTTCCAGAATTGGCAGAAAAGAAATTGTTTCAAAAGGAACTCATTTGTGTAACAGAAAAACAGAGGGAAACAATCTGCTTTTGTTCCAGAGGGGGTCATGTGAAAATGCATCAAGTCTCCTGCCAACAGCCACACAACATTAAATACTCCTTCAACGGCAGCAACTACAACGGTTCTTTTTTAATTTGAATAGTTTCCCAATTCAGAGGAACATCAACTCCCAGAAAAATTAAACCAGTGGCCATTTGAAACACTGTAATCGGCATGCTTCCTAATACTGAAAGTAAGCAAATTCTGCAGCTGACCCCACACCCGAGCAGACCACTACCAACGCTCCTTTACCTAGAAGATATCCCACAGCAAGGCACACTATTCATAGAAAATGGTTTGTGCTGGAAGGGACCTTTAAAGGTCATCTAGTCCAAACCCCTGCAACGAGCAGGGACATTTTCAACTACATCAGGTTGCTCAGTGCTCCGTCCAACCTGACCTTGAATGTTTCCAGGGATGGGGCCTCCACCACCGCTCTGGGCAACCTGTGCCAGTGTTTCACCACCCTCATTGTAAAACATTTCTTCCTTACATCTAGTCTAAATCTATCCTCTTTTAGTTTAAAACCATTGCCCCTTGTCCTATTGCAACAGGACCTGCTGAAATGGTTGGCCCCATCTTTCCTGTAGGCCCCCTTCAAATACTCAGCCCTCGGAAGGCCACAATAAGGTCTCCCCGGAGCCTTCTCTTCTCCAGGCTGAACGACCCCAGCTCTCTCAGCCTGTCCTCATAGCAGAGGTGCCCTCTGATCATTTTTGGACCTCCTCTGGACCCGCTCCAACAGGTCCTGTGCTGAGGGCCCTAGAGCTGGACACAGTACTCCAGGTGGGGTCTCACCAGAGCAGAGCAGAGGGGCAGAATCACCTCCCTCGACCTGCTGGCCATGGTTCTTTTGATGCAGCCCAGGATACGGTTGGCCTTCTGGGCTGTGAGCACACATTGCCAGCTGACATCCAGCTTTTCAGCCACCAACACCCCCAAGTCCTTCTCCTCAGGGCTTCTCTCAGTCCCTTCATCCCCCAGCTTGTATTGATATCGGGGGTTGCCCTGACCCAGGGGGCCTTGACTGACCCAGGACCTTGCACTTGGCCTTCTTGAACCTCATGAGGTTCACAGAGGCCCACTTCTTGACCCTGTCCAGGTCCCTCTGGATGGCATCCCACCCTCAGGCATGTCAACCACGCCACTCAGCTTGGTGTCTTCCACAAACTTGCTGAGGGTGCACTCAGTCCCACTGTCTATATCACTGATTTTAATGTTGTTTTTTAAGTTTCTTCTTGGAGTAACTTCAGTTTCCAGGTGCAAAGATAAAGAACGAAAACATAAATATTTTCCCCCTGTCCCATGCCACCCTTTTTAAGCAAGCCAAACAATAGCAACAAAACATTTTGGGCTGAAAGCTCAAAGCATTGGGAGCCCGCTCCCTTGCAGCAGGATCCCCCAGCTTGAGAACTCCCTGAAACAACAGATCCCAGTTTTCACATTCAAGTCCCTGAACTTGAGTTCCAAAAAAATCCCCAAAATAGGCATCCAAATAATCATGTTGGTTTCTGAGAGCAACACGCCGTCAGGCCTGGCTGCTCAGCTGTCTTGGAAAACAGCCACTTTCTCCATTCTTAAATTAGAACTTCAAAGCCTAATTTTAGGCACTCGATTTTGGAAATCTTGAATTGTGTTTTCTCGTTAAAGTGATGTTTCCCAGTCCCTGCCACTGCAGAGGTGACTCCTCTTTTCCCTCCTCCAGAAGTACAAATTATCCCTCCTCCAAAAACACAGCCATCATGCTGCTGTTTGCTTTTGTAAATGTACTGGAATTGAAAATGTTCAGTCACTTAAGAACTGGAAGACGGCACCGATAATCAAAGCTGTCAACCATTTTCTGACCATTTTCCAAAGCTGCCCAGTTTCTCCTTTCTGTTCCCAAAGCCTTAACTGCCCCTTGCATGTATTCCCTTTGCCTTTCAGCTTGCTGCCAACCCCAGATTCCCTTTTTTTTTTTTTGCCCTTTTTGAATAGCCTCTTAGGTTCCAAGCATGTTTAACGTTAGCAATAAAAAGGAGTTTAGAATAAATTATAGCCCATTATTGATCTGAAAGCACAAGTACATTTATTTTATGGGAAACCAGCTGAAGCATGAGCGCTGTGGATTTTGCACTTTGGTTTTGTCAAAATGCAAGAAACTATTTTTAAACTTTATTTTGCAACTGTATCTCTAGCAAAGCGATGCAGCTTTTTGGCCCACCTTGCGTCAGCAGCAGATCCTCCAGCTGCTGGCTCCTTGGGACCCACAGGGCTCAGCTTTCACCCTCACCACCAGCACCAGCATAAGGAAGTTAAGAAATAAATGATTTGTATAAAACTCGGGGAAGAGTGAAAAATGCAGGACGAAGGAGGGAAGCTGGTCTCAAACGGTTTAACCTCAACAGTATTTCAAAACACTTGAAAACGCAGGGGGTTAAGAAAGACTTTGGCCAGTTAACTAGAGGGATGATTTCATGTCCTTACTTTTACCCATCATTCTACCCCCTCAAATCCTTCAGTAATGACTGCCTTCATACACAAACACAATTGTGGTATTTGAAGTCTTTTACAGAACCATTGCAAGAAAGGATGCTGCAAAATGGAATAACTAATTGTGCTCAATACCCAAGTCCTCATTAAACCAGAATCTAATCATCTTCAGATAGGTGAGTTAAGACAAATCATAGGTCCTTGCAGTTTGAGCCACATTTTCAGCAGATCTAAACTAGCTCAAATTAGGATCTGAGCGTCCTAGGATGAGGACACTGACATGCGTTTCATCCCCTTGCAGGCAACAGCTCTTGCTGCGCCGCGGGGTAACTTCAGCCAGAGGGAAAACACCAAGAGCGACGGCCAAGCAGGAAGACCAAGTTGGAAGCAACCACACAAACGCACCCATGGAAATACTAAGAATCGCAGGAAAATGGTACACCACCGCCTCTCCATCCCAGAAGGATGCATCCAGCTACAAATAAGGATCTCTCGTGCTGCAAAGCCCCCCTTAGGAGCAGATCTGAGATCCCTCAGTGCTACAGTAAAATGTTTTTTTTGCAATAGGATGCATTTTCCTGGAATAAAACGTTGGAGGGGGTACCCTGTGCCCAGCCGCTGTGCCCACGCCCCAGCTGTGCAATACTGGAAATCTCCTGGCCCCTGCCAGCTTATAGCACAGTGCTGTTAAGAGTTATAAAGTGCAGATTGCAAAAGTATTTACAGAAATAAAATGGGGAGGAAGAAAAGGCAAAGCACGCAGGTTTATTCAACTGCTATGTTTGTAATAGCACGCAACTATAAAACATGCAAGGACACTGCACAGACAACCCCTGGCAAGGTGTTAAGAACTGGGGTTTTTTAGTTTTTTTTTTTTGTTTTGGGTCTAGTTTTTTTTTTTTTTATGGGAAAGAAACAGAAGAGAGGATCTGTAGCAAACTAGCTTAGATGGAAACAGGGAGAATATGCACATGGCACAAGAGCTACAAGCTGACTTTTTCGGTAGGAAAGCCAAGCACAGCATTTGCCAAATGGCACAGCTTTGCTCCAAAGCCCTCCTCCCCAAGCAGTTACGTGAGTGTTTATTACAACTACTGTTTTAAACTGAAGCTCCCTTTTTTTCCAAAAGCTGTGCCGGTACTGCAATTGGGAAAGCCTTGCTAGCTGTACCTCACAATGGCAAACTAGCCAGAGGAAGCCTGGGAAACTAAAGAGAGAGCCCAGAGGAGATGAAGAAGTCAAAAGCTAAGTGCAGAGGGCCATAAGGACTTCAGTTTTCATTTCGAGTCTCTCTTCGCTTATTCAAGTGCCACCTGCAAGAAGGTCTGAAAAACTCCTCCCCTTTATTAAAGGGACTCCTCCAATCTCTGTGCACTTCACTCAAACCAACTTTTTACTTCCATGAGAGAAAAACAAAGGTACAGTCCCCAAAGCCTATTTTAATGAGCCTTCTTGGTCAAAGGGCTGCATTTTCTAAAAACAGAACCAATATGACCACAGCCAACAGGTCCAAAGGATGGAGAAGCCCAGTCTTGCATGACCACTACCAGGAGCAGAGTTCAAGAGAACTGTGTAGCTTCAAGACAGTAAGCTTCAATTTACTTTTTTTTTTTTTTTAAATGCCCACATCTCTTAATTGCGTATTAAAATTTAAAAAGCAAGAAGTAGGAAAAAAAAAAAAAAGTTACAAGCGGGGCCGCCCTCCCACGTGAACCCTGGTTTCCTCCAACACCCCGCAGCAGCGGCACCGAGTCCGAGCACCGAGAGAGCACCCCACACCAGCCAAAACGCTGCTGTGCCCAGGTCCGAACCCAGGGCACATCTCAAGAATAAAACTGAAAGTACAGGACAGGCCTATTAATTCTTGGTTATCTTCTTTGCATTTATTAGCTTGACATACAAAAGCTTGCCATCTGACCCATAAAAGCATCTGCAATTCTCCTGCCCGTGTGAAACACCCTACAAAGCAAGAAATGGCTGTGCGCAGTCATCCAGTAAACAAGGTTTAGCCGTAAAAAGGTTATCTGGGGTTCACATGCTGACTAGATACAGCGGTCCAATAAAAAGCTGAGAAATGAGAGGAAGAAAGCTGAGGGTGACAGTCACGAAGGTAACGCTACGCCGTGCAACACTGGCTAGAACAGGGATAACAGCGCACACAAAACCTGGACTGAGATGCCCTGCTAAGATGTGTAGCTACAACCCCTGTGTTGAGATGGGTAAGCGATACCTTTTGGAGGACCACTTGTGTTTGGGAAAACACATCACACCAAAAAAGCACACAAACAAGTCACCCTTAGGTAAGTTACAGTATGTTAAGTTTGTGTGCTTACTTTTATTTCCAGTGAGCACGGGGCACTACCTGGAGTGCTACAGGAGCAGCAAAGTTCCCTGGCGGGCCCTGACACATAAAAAAAAAAATACATTTAATACACTGAATTAGTTATATTCCTCAATAAAAATTAAGTGAATTTCTATACTTTTTACCTAAAGGAAAAAGAAGATGCATACTGACGCTGTACATGCACACCACAGCTTGCCTTGCTGCTGTTTCTTCACGCGGCCAGCCATGCTACAAGAAGTCAATCTTAAAACTTTTCTATTTTCCTGCTGTACCCCCGTGAGACAGGATTTAATCCTGTACGGCTGCGGCTGCACTAATACTTGGTGCCTTGGTTTTAAGATGCTAAGCATCTTGCCAGACAGTACAACCACACATAGTGAACAGCACTAACAAAAAAAAAGTCAGGCAACTACAATGACAGATAGCTTTACGTAGAAGGTGGTAACAAAAATGTTCCTTTTCCCACCATGCTGAGAATTAAGAAGAGAAAAAATGACCCCAGGTACAACTGTTATCCCATGGCATCGTGCTGCTCAGGAGCAAACCCTGCTGCTCGGCGCTTCGTTTACACCCCCCGCCTTCCAAACAGTACAAAAATAATAGGCTCATCATTCAGAAAAGCAACCGCCTTTGAAGATCTAATGTCCTTTCCAAAGGAAAAAGGAGTTAACACTACGTAAGGCAAGATTTTGACCTTGTTTTCTTCCTGCCCAGGACTGGCAAGCAGTACTGAGAGCAAAGACCACATGTCCTCCTAACACGGGGCAGAAGATGATGAGACAGGAGATTTTTTTACAGATGCATCAGTCGGATCGTTCCCTGCCATTTCCCTTCTCGTACAACACTTAGGACATCTGTGAACGACGCACTGCCAAACCCACGCAGCCAGCTGATGGCATTTCTGTTACAGAAGTTCAGGGGCTGAAAAGTCTGGTGGGTCCCGAGGAGCTGAAGGTCCTTGCCTGCACCAGACCTGTGCCCACCCAACCGCCGCCAAGCATCCGCAAGTTTCCAAAGTACCAAATCATCAGTGTAATAAGGGCCACCAAAAAAGATGACTGACTCCCCAAGTAGTTAGAAAAGAATGCATTTCTACCTGTACATTTCCTTGGTTTGATGTTGGCAGTGCTTTCCTAAATATCACTTCATCAGAAGACCCTGCTCCAGGATGCAAGTACTGCAGTTTGTTGTATTTTATTCTTTGCTTTAAGGGCAGAAAGAACGACAAATCAGCCAACCAATTAAAAGGATATACTGTTGTGGTAAAGCCTGGTGTGATCTTACCACTGTCTCTTTCTATGAACTTTAAATAGACTACTGGAGGAAAAAAAAACCCCACTCTCCACACATCTGGCAACTGCCGAGATGTTTACTACAAGCTCCTCGTATAAAAAATTCAGGCACCTGCAGAGGCCAGGTAGGGAATTCCAGCAAAGTCAGTCCACTCTTTTCTTTCAATAAGAGGCAACAAACTCCTGATGCCATGGAAATCCCACCGCCTTTAAAACCTGTTCCAGCAAAGAACGTAGCTAGACTGAACCCTCAGCTTCAGTGCCGAGGTGCAGAAGGTTTTACTACATTTGCTTCATGATGCTTTCAAAAGCATCAGAGCAAAGGCAGGGTCAGTAGCGTTAATTCGGTATAATATACCCGTTTCAGGTACAGGGACAAACCAATACCCGCATGAGGAGCAGCAGAAGTGTCCTCCCCCCCTGCAGCCACCCTGTCCTCCGCAGGACAGTGGTCCCCTGAAGAAGAGAGTACCAGATACGCCTCCTCTGCCTCACTGCTTGTGCAAAGGCTCTCTCAAACAACGTCTTCAGCAACTTATTGTTCCTAAAGATGAGAAGCTCCCTCCACACAGGCATTTCTCCTGCTCACACCTGTTACGGCTCGTGCCCACCAGTAACCCTCAGGCTGACAGCCACCGCATCACCTTACCCTCACTCCAGCTTCTCCATCCAGCCAGGTCCATAGCTATAAGACAATACCCAGGGTGTGGGGGGTGACCAGAAGCAACCAAGAACAGCTTTTGACACTGCTGCAAGGGGTGCATTCATTCCTTCCCTACCCTCCATCCTTCCTGGGCGGAGGAAAGCGGGAGGAGATTGGGGTAGCCCCCAAAAAGCAAGAAAACAAGAAGATCAGCTTTCAGCCAGGTCCATCCCACCACCAGATTTACTGCAGGAGAAGCAGGTAAGCACATGGGGGTGGCCAAGAGGTCTAACCTGACTGAAGATGAGCAAAGCCATCGCATTGCATCTGGCAAAAAAACAAGGCTGTAGCAAAAAGAAAGGTAAATAAAACAGACAGGAAAAAAGAAAGAATTTTTAAAGAGGAAGTCTAAAACGCTGTTAAGAGAAGGCCAAATAAAAGGCATTGCAACCACGTCATTTTACATGTAGGAATTGTTCTAGTGAAAAATGCAAGAATTGTAGAAAAAAAAAAAAGTAACAAAAGGTCATACAAGATATGTTAATGTCATGCACAACTAACTTAAATATATTCTTAAATATAATCCTAACAGCATGAACTGACAGATAATTGCACAGTAAAAAACAAACAACAAAAAACCTCCTGAAATACAAGAAAGACAGATTTTAAGATGCATTGCTGTGTTTGTGTCTTAAATACGGCAGGGCTAAGGATGGTCTCAAGGCAGGCCAGATGTGAGAGGGAAGGACTCCAAGGGGAAGGGGAGAACATTAACCATCGAGAGACCCAAGAGAGGGAAACCAATGACAGATTTCTCCTCCCCCCTCCCCCCCCCAAAAAAAAGGCAACTTGAATGTTTTATTCAATCTAAACACAGCAAAAGTATTCCAATAGAAACAGACTTAATGAAAAGAAATACACAGGAAAAACTAAATAGATGGTGAACATGACCAAAACCCCCTAACACACACTGCTCAGCCTGCAGCTGAGGAACTTGAAAACAGAGGGCAAGTATCCCCTCTAATTCTCAGCCTTAAAGCATGTTATACTCTAAGAAACAATAATCAACAACCTTTGTAGTGATTTGGGACACACCTTGAGTGCAGTAGCTTAAGACTGAATTTCAACGGGAAGTTTGATTTTCTGATAATACCAAACATTTTTTTACCTGATGCCCAAAGCTTATAATTAAATTGATTATATGAGAAAAACACATTGCTAGATAATTAGAAGGTGACTTACACATGGAAAAGAGAACTTTCTCCTTTACTATGTGGCTTTCAGAGAAGTGAAAACTTAACTTACAGCGTATTTTATAAGCGCTCGTGTTTTGCCATGAGGGAAAGATAGGAAAGAATTAAGTTGTGTTTCATCAGTCCCACCTGTAAAGCAACTCTTTAAACTCTGGGCAAAGGACAAGCTCTTTAGCCTCTATAGTAAAATTCTGTGTGTATCTATTATATGGATGGCAATATATGAAAAGTTGCTCTGCAGGTAAACCCAAGCCTTCACATTCTGAGCGCACATATATATTTCATATATGTTTTGTACAGACCATGAAGGATACAGAATGATGCTTCAGGCAATGAAATTGCTTATTCATGTTGGCAGCTTTCTGAAAGTTTCCCCCTCCAGAATCTCACCGCCACCACCACAGCTCTATTTTTACTGCATGCTAAAGGCAAAACATGCTTTTGTGCAAAGAACTCTTTCGTGAACCAATTTTTTAAATATCAAAAGACAATTGCAGTGGTTGGAGGCTATTTTACCACAATGTTTTTACCTCCCTGGAATGCAAGTCCTCCACACAGATGTGTCCTCGCTAAAGTAAACAGCAGCAAAGGGGCTCTTCATTTAAATAGACCTGTTACTCTGGGCCAGGGAAGCTAAATGCTGGAGTTCGTGGCCTCACACAGGAACTGGTACGTGGTGGAGGAACACAGGAAGGGAAAAAAGTAAATAAACCAGATTTAGTTAACATCCTGCTCTCACATTAATGACTGACAGCTTAGGTGGGAATTTGGCAGGGGTCTCGGCAGAGCGATGCTGCTGTAAGGAGGGACGTGCCGGAGCCGCCAACAGCAAATTAGGGCTCTTTCATCAGTTCCGCCAAAAACCCAGCCCTGCTCCTCTGTTCTGCAAAATAACCCCCCAGGGCATCGGGTGGATAAGCTTTTAATAGGCAAAGCCTGAAAAACAGATTCAGAGAGAAATGAGAAAGTGAGAGAAGGAGCAGCAAGGAAAAAAGAAAGAGGGAGAGGCATGGAAAACCCTTAACTTCATTGCTAAGCTCCTTCACACGTGCAATTGGCAATCACTTACAGTCCCCGTCACTGTAGGTTCAAAGACGGTCACCTCCTCCCAAGGCCATACCTCTGTCTTTCGGAGGCAGCACAGCACTGAAGGATGTAAAGCACTCACTCCAAGACTATCATTTTTCATACACTGTAAACGGTGGCTAAAACCTGGTGACATCGCTGTGTTCTCACCAACTGCATCCTTTGGGACTCAAGTCTGTATTTTAACAGCTTCTTAAATGCATATTTTAAGGCACAAAGTCAATCCCCACAAATGCTTAGAAAACTGAACTGATCCCCACGTTGGTGCATCGTTTGAGCCTAATGCGTTTTGTGAAACCAAGAAGTGTTCAGTCTGGAAAACAGACTGGAAAACAACTGGAAATTCATGATAGCTCTGCGATTGCTCAACTAGAGTTTAAGATCTGAGTATCTTATCTAAATGAGCTCTGTACTGAATTTAGAAGGAACGAGGCAATTAAGTAGCGGACTTGAAAAAATGAGAGAAAAACCTTTGAAAACAACATTAGTGGTCCCTTCCTGTACCTTAATGCAACCACTTAGCAGTGGTGATAGAACAAGTAATCAATATAAAGAAGTACCAAAGGATGTTACTTTTGTTCTGCAAGGCATGGCCAGACTCACAGCCTGCTTCTGCTTGCTTCAAAAGCAGATGATGATGGTTTTGACAGGGCAGAAGGTAGGGAAGTTAAGGGTTTCAGGAACCTGCCAAGGAAGAACGGAGGACCGCGCATGGCCTCAAAGACCTCCAGAGGTTTCAGAATTACTTGGGAACCTGATAAAGGCTGCAAAACCAGGGGATGGAGCTACAGCCATTTGAGCTCTCATGACAAGTGGTCTGACACCACCATTGGCTCTAAAAATGGCTTATGCCATGCACAATTTTTACCTAGAAGCAAGCAGAGGCAGCATCAGCAGCTCATGCATCAGCAGGGCAATGATCTACACCGAAACATGGTGGCCCTTCTATGACTACCTGTATTATTAGTATTTTTTCTCCTCATTTTTAACTGAGCAGACAAGGCTTGCCAAACGCAGTACTCCTTGCTGACTTGCTTAGTGCTCTCTCTCTCCATCTCTATGTAACGGGTCTGCCACCCTACATATTGCTGGGGTTCCCTCACATTTGTGTTTTCCTCTAACCCTTACACTGCATTTTAACCTCTTGCAGAAGGTGATGGGGACACCCACCCAAAATTTCCCAGCTCACGGTCGAGTCCGGTGGCCAGGGCCAGGCAAGCCCAGCCACCTCCGGGGTAGCCAGAGCAAATGAGAGGCTGCAGGGGCGACCATGGTGGAAGCCGCGCCTTCTGGGTGGCACACAAGTCAGAATTCAATAAAATATCAAAAAACTTGCTCAAATCTTTTGCAAGAGGCTTTTCTGCTTAGGCCTGTTAAGGAGGCAGAGAAAAATCTGCAGGCCCGCTGGACTAGCAGCGTATTTTCTGTCACTATATCACATATGTTAATAAAAAAAGAAAATTCTGAGCCACGTTACAAGTGCAGGTATTTTCCCCGTTAATGAGGTTTCATGCACGCAATAAGGCAAGCTCACAAGACTATTGTAAAGCTTAACAACACGCCAAAAGGCCACTGTACACAAGTGAACTGAGGGACAAATATATGACGCAAGCGGTAAATGCATGACCCCAATTTAGGACAAACGGCTGGGAGCTTGCACCAGTTCACGGGGTCTGTGACCAGCGAAGAGCCACCTCGCCACAGAATCATAGAATGTGTTGGGTTGGAAGAGACCTCTAAAGGTCATCTAGTCCAACCCCCCCTGCTTGGTAAGCAGGGACATCTTCAACTAGATTGCGCAGAGCCTCATCAAGCCTGGCCTTGAATGTCTCCAGGGATGGGGCCTCCACCACCTCTCTGGGCAACCTGTTCCAGTGCCTCACCACCCTCATTGTAAAGAACTTCATCCTAATGTCTAATCTAAACCTACCTGCTCTAGTTTAAAACCATTGCCCCTCGTCCTATCGCTACATGCCCTCACAAACAGCCCCTCCCCAGCTTTCTTATAGGCCCCCTTCAGGTGCTGGAAAGCCACTATAACGTCTCCCCGGAGCCTTCTCTTCTCCAGGCTGAACAGCTCCAGCTCTCTCAGCCTGTCTTCATAGCAGAGGTGCTCCAGCCCTCGGATCGTTTTTGTGGCCCTCCTCTGGACCCGCTCCAACAGGTCCATGCCCTTCTTGTGCTGAGGGCTCCAGAGCTGGACACAGTACTCCAGGTGGGGTCTCACCAGAGCAGAGCAGAGGGGCAGAATCACCTCTCTGGATCTGCTGGCCATGCTTCTTTTGATGCAGCCCAGGATGCGATTGGCCTTCTGGGCTGCAAGTGCACACTGTTGGCTCATGTCCAGCTTTTCATCCACCAGTACCCCCAAGTCCTTTTCTGCAGGGCTGCTCTCTATCACATCATCCCCCAGCCTGTATTGATAATGAGGACTGTCCTGACCCAAGTGCAGGACCTTGCACTTGGCCTTGTTGAACTTCATGAGGGGCCACCTCTCTAGCTCATCCAGGTCCCTCTGGCATGTCGACCACACCACTCAGCTTGGTGTCATCGAGTACTTGCAGTACTTGCCATGCCAGTACTGCAGAAGAACCACCAACCCGGAATCAGACATCACCATAAGAACCTGCCACCCTGCAGTCCACGCAGGCACACACATAAAAACGCAAGCACGACTAACAATCATTGCGTCCTTCCAAGCTGCATCCAGATGCCTGTGCCTCCACCAACATCGTCCCACAGCTGCCACGCGAGGTCCTGCTCAAAAGCAGGCGAGCAGCCGCGGGAATGAACCGAACATGCAGATGCTTTTCGGTAAGCGCACGTGCCGGGCACCCGAACTAGCATGCCACTTGAACTTCAGCACACAAAAAGGTTTCTCGAGTTTCTTTTTCTAAGGGGCAGCGCGATGTTAAACATTAGAGGATGTTATCCTCTTACCCGGTTAAAGGTTTAATTATTGTTATTTAAGTCAAAGGTTCTCCCTACTGTTTGGCTAGGAGACGATTCTCAAAATGATGATTCAAAACATCAGCATTTTTAAAGGCCACCTGGGACCAGGAGATAATCCTTCAGGAAAAGGTTAACAGAAGCTTTCTGATTAAATTACATGCATAGAAAGAGCACATCTAAGCACCGCAATAAAGATTAAGGTATAAAGGTCTATAGTTTCCCAAGTCTTTATCATCTCGAATGAAACCCAGCCTGAGGACATAGGACCAGCTGAAGAACTAGACCTCTTTGCTGACAATTGATAAAGTAGATTTCTTTTGCTCATGTCTAAGAGCTTCAAGACCTGATTTGATCTTCACAACCTCTATCTGCACACAGATGCCATGGTTTTAACTTAGCAGGGGCAAAGGAACTCCTCCACCAAGCTGCAGTCTGCTCCAGACCCACAACTGTACGGCATCTAAGGGGAGAAGGCACTGTCCTGTAGTTAGCACTTGCTAGGGGCTCCTTAGCCAACAAGCACACAGCTGAAACACTGCCTTAATCCAAAACACTTCCCAGCAAGTTTGTAACGGCATCAAGTAAGGGGAGAAAAAAAAAAAAGAGAAAAAAAAGAGAAAACCAGGCAGTAATGCAGACTTGCATGCTTATGAATGAATTAGTAAACATATGGCCTAAAACCGTAAGATACTTAGAGGTGTATTCGATTTAATAAGGTAAACCACATTATTCTGCAAATGAATACTTGTTAGTTTTCGTCTAACACTGGTAACATCCCTCAGAACTGTGACACCAACGGAAACGTCCACCAGCGCGCACATGCCTTAAAAGCTGGAGTGTTACCTGAAAACAAGACTATGTCCTTTTTGAAATCAAGTCTACGTTTTACCGCAGAGAGCCCGAACCTGCGCATTGGAAGAAAGCAATTACCCTCCAGTCACAGCAGCAGTTTTCTCAAGGTCACAGAAGGAGAAGAGCGCTTCCAAGTGATAACAGAAGAGGAACCGTCACTTTGTTCGAATTGCTGACCCTGTGTCTCACAGAGGGTAGGGTTATGTAGGCATCAAAGAGCAGGGCAGAATTTGAAAATGCAGGAAAAAGAGGTTTATTCCACATTTGTTGTTATCTTTGCACAAGCAAGTTTTGTCTCCTGTAAATGTTAGTGCAACTCAGCGTATTTAGTCACCGCCCAAAGCATCTCACTTGGCAGGCAAATGTTCCGTATGAAGCTTTGACATGGAGGTCAATTAAATCCAGACAACTTTAGCATAAATACAAGTTCATGGAAGGTTTTTATATTTCTACTTGCTCAGTATGCCGCTGGTCATCAACAAATCTATCGTTAACGAAGCACAACCTCTACAGCTAATAATGCTTTAATAAGGGCATGCAAAATACCCAGATGCAATGAGATGCTGAGACCAACTCTTAATTCACAGCACTGAGTTCAGCGTAAGTAGCATGATTCATTTGTGCTTGGAGAAGTGACAATTACACTTAGCAGCATGCATCTGTAAAATCTCTACACCTGGTAAGGGAATTTATTAGACTGCCATTCTGCTTTCTAAATGCTTGATGCTTTGTGTTTCATATGAGTCAATCATTTCATCGAGGAAATGAAATAATTCTCCAATGCATCGAACACAGCAGGAAAGCATTTACCGACCACATACTTCAGACAAGTTTGCTCTTGTGCTCTTATTTACCCTGTAAGATAATGTGTCCTAAATGCCAAAACACAAATGGAGAAACCGAGGCAATACATTTTAGGAGATTAATTTCATTAAACAGATCTAGGGAGAGCCACAGCGTACGCAGTCCACAGCAACTCTATGAGTTATCTCCATAGTAAGATGGGAGGCAGCATTTATTTAACTTGTCAATCAAAACAACAAAAAAAAAAATCAATCCAGGTCACTGGAGTACCTTTATCAAACAGAGATATAACTGCTGTTCTGTTGGAGGCAGGGAACAGCCTTTGGTGCTCTCAGGAACCCAGATATAAACCGCTTTTACCAAATCAGCGCTTAGGGACTCCAGGGATGTCAGCCTGAGCAGTGCCCTCTTAACTGTATTGCTGCAATACCGAATTTAAACAGCCTTAGGAAAGGCCATAGCAAAGCAATCTGAACTGGAAATAAGTTTTTAAACAGACTAACTTCTATGTAATTCACTGATTATCCTTCTCATTTTTCCTTGTGTGTGATCTCCCATCTAAAGGAAAAAGCGTTTCCAGCGCTAGCGTGCATAAACTGCCTGGATTGCAGGAACCTTCGGCATTTTTAACACATTTAAGAATCACAAAATGGATTAGCGACTACATTGCATATGACAAAACAGCTAGAGATTACAAGGATTATTGTCAGATTGTGAAGCGTTTAGACACACGTAGAGAAGTGTGCTCTGACTGGCATGCACTAAGCATCCATTTCTTAAGTCTATTATATAGTCAAATGGCTTTCAAAAGCGTATGTTGCACCCTGGAAGAACATAATTTTGTAAACTGTAAAAACAGGAAAACAAAAGCATTATGGCAAAGAGCTGAGCCCCAAAAGTACTCCTGTGTTTAAACAGTTTTATAGATCTCACCCCTCTATGACTAATTTCAGACACAGCAATGAAAGAAGATAAAGACAGAGGATTGAGATGAAAAGGATAAAATGAGCAAGTTGTTCAGTTATGCAGGGGAGGTTATAGGAAACAGCACCATCACCTATACATGCCTTCATGACTTATATGATGAGCTGCCAAATCTAAGTGGAGCTTTAGTAGCTTTGAACACCAACAGAGTTTGCTGGTGACCCATCTCAAGACAGCAGGCCCCTCATGGGAGTGAGAAAAAACACCAAGAAATAATAGGTAGAGGTACTTGTGGCTCTGCTCCTCAGCAGTGAAAGAGCATCCCTGCCTCTGTTTGCTCAAAGTTAGAGAACAAACCCTCAATCTCTGGAATAAAAAACCACGCCACCAAGAGCCCACTTGATCCAAAAGGCTTTCCCAGTCCAAAGGAGGCTCTCCAGCACAACCCGTCCCAGCAGACAACTCTGTGCACAGAGTCATAGAATCATAGAATGGTTTGGGTTGGAAGGGACCTTAAAGATCACCTAGTTCCACCCACCCTGCCATGGCCAGGGACACCTCCCATTAGACCAGGCTGCTCAAAGCCCCATCCAGCCTGGCCTTGAACACTTCCAGGGATGGGGCATCCAGAGCTTCTCTGGGCAACCTGTTCCACTGCCTCACCACCCTCACAGTGAAAAATTTCTTCCTGTTATCTAACCTAAATGTACTCCCTTCCAGTTTGAGGCCAGTACCCCTCATCCTACCACTACATGCTCTTGTAAAAAGTCCCTCTCCAGTTTTCTTGTAGGCCCCCTTCAGATACTGGAAGGCTGCTATAGGGTCTCCCTGGAGCTGGAGCCTCCTGGGATGGGAGCTCTGGCTTCTTGCCGCCGTGGTGGGAGCCCTGCCCAGGCAGCAAGCCGAGTGCTGCCTAAGCCATCTCCTGTGCCGGCAGCAAGGTGACACCCAAAATGCCACCAAGCCCGCTCTCCTGCCCGATTGCTGCCCCATGCCACTGCACCGCTGCCTGTTGGGCAGCAGCGGCAGGAGCAAGGATGAACACCCCAACAGTGACCTCCTTTTAGCTCTAGCTCCAAGAGGGACAGAGGGGACAGCAGGACACACGGGCTTGACGCTATTCTAACATGGGACAGTATGAAATTGCTGTTTTTTTCCCCAAAATTTGTCTCTGGTGGGACGCAGACGGTGTTAATTGGGAGACTCACTTCGTCACCACAGGGCGAGGATTGCTGAGACCACCAGAAGACAGGCAGAAGACGAGGATTTTAGCCTTGTAAGCACCACCACCTTGCTCCATAGGGGTGGGGTTTTTTCTGAGCTCATCAGAAACAGAAGCTTTTGATGTCGCAATGTTTGCTGCCCCAAAAATGAGGAAGGTAAAGGAATGAGGTCCGCTCAGTACTTAAGAGTATTTAACCAATTACCAACTTTCACTTCCAAGGAATATGCTTCCCAAGGGGCAGCTCTGGATCGCTCTCAGCGCCGGGCTTTCCACCTGCAGCTGCTGGACCTGAGCACCAGGTCAGCCTGAAATCCTGACATACTGTCAGTTCCACCATCGTTCCAAAAATCGGAATCTTGAAACGTATTTCCAAAAATCTGCTCTGAGCGAGTCGCAAAAGGACGAGCAATTAAAGGTGCTGCCCAGAGGCCTGACAGATGTACAGTATTATTTCCAATTTACATTTTTTGTTGTTCCATTCATCTTCTCTAAGTTAATTCCTCTTGTAAAACAACACACAGTGAAGGTCAGCAGGGAAAGAAGAGATTAGACCAGAGAATTCAAAATATTTTATTTCAACTCTGGCTGTTCTAAAAGCAAGGAAAGCAACAAGAGGAATTCTTGCTGAGAAATGTAAAGACAACATCAACTTACTAAAAATACTGCAATTAGAGACTGGTCGGTCAGCAAATAAACTAAGTATCCTTAACGATGCTATATTTATGTACCAAACATGCACGAGTTCTAGTCAAAGATACTTCATTTGATCAGTTGCTAGTATGTAAAAGATACTAAGCCACACAAAGTGCAACTGCTTTTTAAAAAGCAGAGTGAGGCAAACAGACCGGCAGCCAGACTCTTCCCCAGCTTGGAAGACAAAGCTCCCTGGCATATTAATTTCACTGCCGCTCTCTCTGGTTGCATTTGAACGCTGAAGTACAGGAGACTTTAGTTTTAGATCACTTACGATAAATTCACTTAGCTACTTAACGGATAAAAAACACAAAGAAGTCCCTAAGGGCTTCCAGCACGCATTACATATGTAACTTGTACCTTGTAAGAAATTCAGTAAAATCCAGCAAAATTCTGGCACGTCTTTTAGCGTCCTTGACCCACCTCAGCTGGCAACAGCGTCTCCCAGGGCAAAGCCACCCTTAACTTCAGCAAACTCAGCACGGCAGTGCCTTTCGTCTGCTCCTCAGTCGATGTAAAGCTGGAGAGGGTTCTCCACCCAGCTGACCCCAGCCATCTCCAGGCACCACAAGTTTTCCAGGGAAATCCTCGTCCTGTGTGTGCCACTACAGCTCCCCCCGGGGCAGAGCACATGCCTTGGCTACTCTGAAAACAGATGACGTCTAGTGCACCGCAAATATATGAATACTTTTATAAGAAACTCCAGCTTTCATTGCTAAACAGCATCAGATGATCATCTGTGCCACAGGCTTATTCTCCCCGATGCAGCTTCCGTTCCTGGTGAGGATACAGCGGGATTTATCTGTAGCTACGGAGTTTTCTAACAGCAGGGAAAAATCTCAGGCTGCGACTGCACTGAAGGAACAGGAAGGGCTTAGACTGAAATACCAGAGTTACGTCGCCAAACTCTTCAGCGCTATTCACAAGATCGTATTAAAAATAAGTAAACCCCCTCCCTCTACGCCAGCAGCTTAATTCCGACGCAGCAACACCGTGAGCCCGCATCTACAAAACCCTCGCAGCTGCAAATCCATCCAGCTGGGGCCAACGGCCATAATTTAAGCCGAACGCTAATGGCAGGCCGGCAGCTGGCAGGTCCCGGCGGAGACCTGCTCTTGCGGAGATAACCTCACCCTGGAAGCAACCAAAACTCCAGTGAGAGGCTGTGCTGCTGCCGGAGCCACCGGCACGCTTGCCTTCCTCCGGTGTCAGCTGCAGGGCGTGTTTCCATTTACACAAAGCGGTTTCGGAGACTTCCTGATCAGAAGCATCCGAACTGCAGCCATCCCCCTGCCTTGTTTTCCCCTCACCATCGCTAGTGGCCGGCCGAGCCCTTTGCTGGTGTTTTTCGCTGAATCCCACAGCACCAGAGGTCACCCCAAAGCACTGGGAATACAAATTAGCCATACGGGGCGGGCAGAACAGCCAGCTGACGGAGGGAGAAATGCCTCTTGTCATCCGCCAGGAGCCCTTCTTGCTGAGCAAGCCAAGGTGCTCCTCTTCCTGCCCAGGTCTGCAAAACTGGCCTTTTGTCTGCCAGATCCAGAGCATGGAAATCTCTCCGGAGTCAGATCCTCAGCTGCTGCATCCCTGGGAGATGGGGGGTGGAGGGGGGGAAGGAGGGCAGAGAAGCAGCCAGCGCTGGCAGGGAAGGCGAATACACTTAAATCGCTCAGGACCATACTCCGCATAACCCCGAGCGCTGCCAGCTTCTAATGCTGCTGATGCCCGAGGGCTTCCAGGAGATGGAGGAGAGCCATAAAGAGCCATAAAAGCAAAGCCATAAAGTTTTTCAGAAAGCCCCTGCAGCACGCATCTTGACATACTGACACATTTCTATCGCGCGGCAGACTCCCACTTATCTCCCAATGCTTGTACTCTGCAAACACTTAAGATTTTAAGACGGGCAGGCATGTTTTAGAAGCCACCACGCACCTCCACGGCGCTCCTTTCATGTGGCCCCCGCCCTGTCCCGCAGACAGAGCCGGGAATCACCCTCCCGGCGGCTCCATTTCGGAACCAGTGCGGCGGCCAGGGGCGGTGTGCGAGATTACGGGCTCCGGGAAGAAGAAAGAAGAAGAAGAAAAGAAGAAGTCTTCCCTTCCCGGCCCGACCGAGCCTCCCGCTGGCCCCAGCCCCGCTCTCCGGGCCCCGCATCCCCGGTAGCAGCGGGGGCTCGGCTCATCCACACCGCGGGGTTGGGGGGAAACAACGGGTCCGGGGTGTTTTGGGTGTGTTTGGAGCCGCAGCAGCAGCGCTCAGCCCTCCCCGAGCTCCCCGGGGAGGCG
>VYZM01009996.1:401900-423864 GCA_013398915.1 Dromas ardeola | reverse complement strand
GGGGGGGGAAGCATCGCTGAGGCCTGTTTGCTTTTTGCTCTAACCGCTCCTCCTCATACCGTTTTGACAAGGTAGTTGCCTTGTTACATCCCTTGTATGGATCATTGATCGTGTCGTTTTTTATAAGCATCCCATTTTTCGCTCCAGCCCTGCAGCGCGAGCGCTGATGGCAGAGGAAAGGCAGCTCGGAGCGGAGACTTCTGGCCCCATTCTCACGAGCGTAGTAGCAGGGGATTCATCATCAGAGGCTCTCAGCAGAAATCCCCGTTCTTCACATAGTTTCTTATTTGTCTCCTCACTCTTGGCAGGCTTTCTGCTTCCACCCACATGTAAAGGCTTGTCTAATAACAGCAGCAGCGTGAAGCCCGTTAAGATCAGAATTGCATACTCACTGAGCCTAACTCCCCCTTCTGATAGCGGAGAGTCGTCGTCTTTAAAGGAAAGCGGGAAAGTGGGTTTCAGTTCATAATAGCTGGCCGGTTTCTGACATGGAAGTAGGAATGTGTGTTGGCCCTGCGAGTGCCAGAACGCCGAGGTGGGCTGGCGTCTCCTCCTCAGCTGTGTTTGCACTGTGCCTGCTGCGGCCAGGTCCTGCCCCATGGGCCAGGAGCTCCCACAGGCTGTGACCTGGGGGCAGAATTATTCACTGCCCCTCCAGCTTCTAGCCCATAGCTTTGTTACGCTTGGACCCCATGTTTTATTTCAAGATACGGTGCTTGCCTTTCCCCTGCCCTTTCCTCAACCCTAGCCACTGCCAGACTGACTCAGAAGCCGCAGTCATCTGATTTCATCTGGAGCGTCGCTCTGACGAGGAGGCTTAGCGTTCCCAGCGCCCAGGCTTTAAAGGATGACTGTCCCCAGGGGTGGCAGGATGGGCCACACGGGCACTGAAAGGCTTTGAACTCTGCTCTGTGTGTGTTAGCACCACAAATTAGTTCCCGGGTTAAATACGTACGTTAACCAGTGTTTTCTTACTTACACCATTATACTCTACAATCCATAGTGTGCATTTTGTCATGAATCAGCAGGGCAAGCTTGCTCTCCCCAAATGAATTATGTGCATAACGTTAACTTTATAAAATATGCATCCCTCGCTCATGATCGCAGTACAGCATCCTGCACCTAATAGCACACATGCAGAACTGCGCCAGCAACCTGCCTGGCTGGGGCGCAGTGAAGACGTTCGTAGTCCAGATCCTATTTTAGTTTAAACAGGGGTTAAAGGCTTCTGGGAAAATGAAGCTTGGCTATTTAAGCTCATCTTTCCCCTGATGGACTGTATGTGTACCATTTTTATTCCTAGTAAACCCCAGAATGTAGCAAGCGGACCACAGGTCAGTAAGATGGGTTCCTTCCCTTGAAAACTAACAATTTACATGGATGTCCTGGTAACCAAAAGACTAAGGAGGGGCTGGATTAAGTGACTGTAAGCTTAGAGCTGTGGAGTAGCTCCCTGCAGTATCTTGGCCTGTCTTACGTTTATGCCCCTCAACAGTGCCTGTGACATCTTTTTTCAGGCTGTAGTGCCATGGTCAGCTTAGTCTGGCTGCCATCAAAGGCCTGGTCTACTACTTCACCCGTCACTTTCTGCAACCGCTTGTTCCAGGTGTCCCTCATTGCCATTCACCTGATCTTGGGGTTGAATCCCAGCTGGAATCTAAACCAGCACAAGCAAGGAAGATTTGCAGAAAGCTACACCAACAGGAGAATATCAGACTTGCCCCAGGCTATTCTCTGGCACTGAGGATGCCTGTGCCCACACTGTCAGACTCACTGTAGAGCGACCACCCACAGCAGGGTGTCCATATGCAGCCTCTCGGTTGAGAGGGATGTCTCCTTGCGCTAACCTCTGGATCATGCCTGGGAACTTGGGAACATGGCTGTGAGGTGGCCAGAAGGCATTGCTCTTCTTATTTAAGCTTGGATGCTTGAGCGCCAATGCCTGGCCACGTTTCCTGGAATGCTTAATTAAACGAATAGGTGTGGTCCATACGTCTGTGTGACCAACCAATGAAGCCCTGCTGTGGAAAAAGGCTCAGAGGAGGTAGGCAAGGATGGTGTGGTCATGAAGTTCAAGAAAGAACATAGGAAGTGACCACAGCTGTCATAAAGGAAGCTGAATTTATCTCAACACCAAGAGGACCAGAGGGTGACCTTTGTTGTAGATAGAGCACTGTGTCAGTTGAGTGGGTCGACTGGTTGTGTAATTGGCCTGCCCTAAAATAATCAGTAGAAATGATCTTCCTGAGTCAGCCAGACCAGCATGGGGGAAGTGTATCTATGTCTCACCCCAACATGGAATACAAAAATTGAAGAACCAGCAAAATTGACTGTGAAGAGGACAATGGCCTTGAGCTGGCTTCAACCAAACTATTTCTTCCTGGCGACTGGAGATGCCCAGCGTTGTGACGGTGAGCGTACAGAGAAGGGTAATGATGGGATTTGTGTTTGTATTGTGATTCAGCCCTGTATTGCAATTGCTGTACTATGCTTGTGTTGTGATTTCAGTATATTGGCGTATCGGTCTGCTAAATCAAAGTCCTGTGTAATGTCAAGTATCTTCAAATAAGTAATTTGGTATTAAAACATTAAACCTGGCTCATACGAGATGTCAGAAAGAACCTATTCAGAGAGCATTAGGCTCTGGCAGCCTGCATGAACTTTGGCGTGGGTGCAACAGAGAGGACAGGAATGAGAGCTGGGAGCTGGGGGAAGACAGGACCAGCCCTTTCCTGCTTGAGTGAGCCCTTGCGCTGGATTAAGGGATCATGGAACAATGGTGTCAGTCATCACTGCAGACACAGCTGTGGGTGCTGCGTACTTACTGCAATTTGCTCCTGCTGATGGTCTCTTTTTCTAGAGGTACCTAGGACCTGACCTCTCATTTCCACCTCTTGTTTCAGGCAGACTTTTTGAAATTATTGACTTCTTTTTCTGCTTTAATTGCTTGCAATCTCTTGAAAACAGACACTTAATACATTTTCAGATTTTATTCTTTTGTATTCTTCTTTTTTTTTTTCTTTCCCCAGAAAGGTTATCTCCTTTTTTTGCTCCTCTTTCTTTGGCTGAACTTGCAAGGAGGAAGAAAACCACGCTGTCAGATCTCGTACAACTAGAACTGAAAGAAAGCAGCTCTACAATAGCGTGTATTGACTGGACCTCTCTCAGTTCAATCGTTTTTTCTATTTGCCAGGGAAGCCTTAGAGCAAATTAGCGCCCTTACTGGCCCCTGCAAATTGCAGCATGTCCATAGGTGGTGGGAGTGATGGCTCTGCTTCCCAGGGTCTCAGGAATGTCCCTGAGGCTTGTTAGGATGCGCAGGGTAAGAGCCCCCAAAGTCACACAGCTACGAAGAAGCATCACCTACATGAAAGCTGTCCAGTCCTACGTACGTTGGGAAATTCACAGGCAGTTGACGAAATGCCACAGATCCAGCTCTATGGGTAACATGATACAAAGGAAACATTCAAGTCCGAAGAGTGAAATGTTTTTTTGAATCCTCTTTAGAAACATATATTTAGAAGAGAGGGGAACTTAACATGGTGTAGGTTTGCTGGGTTTCTTTTTTAAAAAAGAACAGGGCCAAGAGGGAAAGATCTGGTTTACATTTTCACAGGACCAGGGTCCAGCTCCTTTTAACTTAAATTTCCATTGATTTTAACAGGAGAAGGAATGAGCCTCACATTGATTTAAACAACTAAAAATTGGATTTCACGTGGCAAACCATTCCTGGATCATGAGTAATTACATCACTTCGGGTAAAAGCTATTAAAAAACCTATATTTATCATGTTCCCCTTTTAAATGCCATTTTGTCTGAAAAACATCTCTTGTGAAGGGAAAAAACCGAAATCTATATTCAGTTCAGTTTTATCTACTGGACAACACTTCTGCGTTCGGTAGAAAACGTATGTAGAGGAGTGAAATAGCCGATACCAGGAACGATGGCTGGAGAGCAGGGTCAGCCTGGCTTTGTAGGCCAGTGGATGTGGGCTCTGGGAGCGACGTTCCCATCGCGGTGTCGGCTCGGAGGGTGGCCACGGCATCTCAGGTGCGGGTGTTCCGCCCAGCCCTTGCCGGGAAGCTTGTGTTTTGTTTTCCATGGCCTTAGTCAGCGCTGCCTCTTGGCCTCTTGCCTCGGGATGTGCCGTTGCGGGCCACTCCCTGAGGTACTTCAAGGCATGTTTTTTACCGGTGAGGCCAAGAGGTTTTGGTTAAATCCAGAGATAAGCTGGGCTTGGCTTGGTTCAAGGTCTCTCCTCTCCTGGGAGTGCCCGGGGTGGTGCCTCGGGGTGGAGGGGCAGCTGGAGTTGCTGATAACATCCCAGATGGAGGTTAGAGCAGATCTGTAGGGACTAATTATTTGTGTCATGTCCTCTTTACGTTGCTTAAGCCTTATCTGAGGTGCAAATGTGCCCTGCCCTGCCTCGGGGCAAGCGGTCCCGGGTACCAGACATCTCTCTGGGGGGCACAGCTGAGGCGGGATGTGGGAAGGAAGCACAGGGTTCCCATAACCAATGGGAGGGGTGAGAACCAGACCACGGCTTTTGTAAAGGAAAATAAGGACTGGAAAGGAATTATCTTGTGAGGCTTCTGATGCAAACCTTGCACCTCAAGGAAGGAAATCAATTGGCATTATTCAGAGCCCACCCCTCTGGTGAGCATCATTAGCAGAAGCTTTGGTTGGTGGGAGAGCTACAAGTCTCATCTGGTGTTTAAACAGTCCAGATTTTTATTAAAAATTAAATTTAATTATTTAAATTCTAGCAGCCAGGGCCAGACGTGGCAGTCCTGATGCCACACCTGAGGGTATCCCCTGGCGCAGCATCGCAGCCCGCATCATTACGGAGACTTGCTCTTACCTCTTGGGAAGGGTAGCAGGCTGAGGCTGAACGCGCCTGAGCTAACCAGAAGTTTGGGACCCAGATCGCCTCCATCCTTGTTTAGTATCTAATCTGTTGGTCTCGCCCATTTGCAGGGCAGGATTTTTAACTCCCACCAACTGTCCCACTGGCTAATGTCTCTTCCAGATTGCCTGTCTGTACTCTTCTAACCTCGGCTGTTGAGTGCCACCTTACAGCCCAGCACGGGGGTATTTGGGCTTCGCCCACCGGAGGAACACAGGAGTCTCTTTTTCACACTAAATTTGAGTGGTCATGTTGTCATCTTAAATTAAGAGCAGACTGATCCCTGTGGTCAGGACCATCCATCAGGCCAAGATTCATCCCTCAGATAAGTCCAGATCATAAAAGCATTCATCCGTTGCATACACAATTTTTTCAACACCATTACTAGCATTGCTCGCTTCTCTCTGCAGGTACTTTCAGAACATCCTCTTTTTCTTCTAAAAATATGTGCTTCCTTCCTGTGCCTCCCTCCTTTTTACATTACACAGTACCACTGAAATCACAAATATTTATGGTCTTGCCTGTTCATTTTAGTTAGGTGAGAAAAAGGATCAAAAAAGCAGCTCAGAATGTGAAACTGAAAGCTGGTGGAAATGATGCAGAGCACTGGAAAGAAAACAAAGGGAAGTTATGTAAAGGACAAAGCTGAGGAGCAGAAAGAAAGCAGATAACCTTTGAAGAGATGGCAACAAGGAAATGCTGCCTGGAAAACAAGGTGACATTTTGAATACAGGCTAACTAAACTGTGAAGAAAGAATACAGCCATTTGTATCAAATCTGGTTTAACTTTCTATTTTCAAAGTACCGGTGGCAAAACCCAGAACCATAAATATCTTATTTTAAAACAGCAATAGAAGCTGTAAGCTTAGCTTTCTTGGAAACATTTGCGAGCACCGGCAGTCCAGCCAGCTGCAAGCAAACGGTCTCCCCGGCGTCACCAAGCACCTGAACCCTCCTCCTGCCAAAGAAAGGGAAAAGACCAGAAGCAAAAGCTGCCGGTGACTGTCACCGCCTCTGCTCAGCTCTCCGGCTGCTCACGGTGCAAAGGGCAAATGGTGGGAGAGCCCCCGAGCACGGCAGGAAACACAGCGCCCTGCATTCAGAGCCCAGTGGCAGCTCATCAAATAGCCCTCGTAATTACTGATCCCCGGCAACTTTTTTGTAGGGTGCTAATCAGCGGCTTGGGTGTTTTCCAGCCCGCGTGATTGCATTCCACCTGCTGAAATAATTACCTTCATCAGTTTGAACTGAATTTGGTATCTTTTTCCATGTCCTGGACTAAACTGCTAGAGGGAGGGAGACGTGTTTGTGCCACGTTGCGACTGCAGCTCCTGACTGACAGGGTGTAGGAGATGCCTCCTCCCTCTGCCTCTGACATTTCTTTCATGTCTTAGGGCAAGGCAGTTAATAATTTTGCAATGGTTTTAGCTCACATGACTGGAAATTGCTCTTAAGGTCCATAATATGGCCCCCAGCCTTTTTTAGGGACTACGTGCTTCCCATCAGAAGAGACCCCTGCGCATAAGTGCCACCTAGTATTTAAGGAAGCGAATGTGCAGGCAATTGGACATAGAATCATAGAATTGTCTAGGTTGGAACAGACCTTTAAGATCATTGAGTCCAACCATCAACCTAACACTGCCAAAGCCACCACGAAACCATGTCCCTCAGCACCACATCTACCCGTCTTTTAAATACCTCCATAAGTGCCTTGACAGCTTCCCGGGTAACAGTTGGCCTCCATTACCTGACCGTCTGCTGTGTGATCATATGAAACCTGTTAACTGCAGGGATTTTAAATAACAAGTCTTCTCTCACAGCTGCCACAGGCTGAGGAGACAAGGCAGGACTCGCTGTTGCTCCAGGCAGGGCGGGCGGCCGCCTGCGGGATCGAGCCGGGGGAGCCCTGGGATGCCGGCCTTGGCTGCACACACTCCCAAAACCCTGGCACCTGACCCCCCCTGCTCCCACTTTGCTCTCCCACCTCTTCCCAGGACTGTAAGCAGAGCGGCCACACGTTTGAATTTTGCTTACGCCGCTGAGAAACCTGGAGCCGTCTGTCACGCGCCCAGTTACCGCGCTTCAGTTGACGAACGGTAACTCATTAATCATGGTAATTTACCCTCAGCATACCACTGCAAGAAAACGTATCAAATTCTTCTCCCAGCTCTGTCCGGGCAGTTGCACGACTTCCAGGAGCTTACGTGAGGGGAGGATCTGGCCCCTAATCTCCCAGGGGAGTCACAGTTGCTACTCGGAGCTGCTCCTCCCAAATCCTCTAGGCTCTCGGGCAGTTTTCCTGTTGCAAATTGCCCTGGAAGTATTAAAAAAAATAATAATCTGTTGAGGCAAGCTTGGCTGAATGTTTCATTGTTCCTTTGTTTCTGAACATGTGGAAGCTGATTTACTTCTGCCGCCGTCCAGTTAGAGAGGAACAACTGCTCTAAAAAAAAAAAACAAACAACAAACACATCTGGATACACAAGGGAAAACAATTGGGGTTTGAACATGAATGACCATAAGCCCAAAGAGAACTGTATCTGACAAAGAAGAAAAATTAAGTAGACTTATACCTGCTATATATAAAGCAAACTGTATGTTTTTAAACCCGTAAGAACAAAATACCCTTGGTTTTCAATTCATGTTTGAAAATGGTGGCATCAATAGCAAGGAAAAACAGTTTCAGTGCCTTGCTGGGGAAAAATGGCGTCAGCACTTCCCATCTTTGTCACCGAATTGTTCCCCGGCCTCGGCAAACAGCCAGACCCAGCGGCAGGGTCTGTTATCGAAGCTTTTTCTCCCGAAAGCCGTGCTTCCCCCTTTCCCCTTCCCAGCTGTCTGCCCAGTTCAGTGTTTGCTCCAAGGTCCCTGAATAAGCCCGTTAGACAAGCACAAGGCATCATTCACATCGAAATATCCCTGAGCTGATCTTGTGATTTTTGTTTTATGATCCCACCAAGGATACGCTAGCAGAGTATTTCCTGCTAGGCAGCAACTGCAGAAGCCAAGCGTATGATGATGGCTACAAACGTGTTTTCGTGGTCCACGGAGGGCTTCACTGAAAGTACAAGGATGAGCTCTAATGTCTGCGTGCTCCATTGCTTAATTTCTTACTCTTTCTTCCAGGATCCACAAGAAATTTAGCTTGCAGCAAGAGGTGATTTTGGTTTTGCTATGAAAACAGCACAAATGAATAGTTTTCACCTTAAAATCTTAAATTGTTCTCTCATCTTAACTACCAAAATATGAGAATAATTTAAGAGAAACCACTTAAAGCGCTTTTCGACCTAATTACGCTTTTGTGTCCTCTGGCAGTGGGAAAAGGCTTTAAAATGTGGGTACACTGCAGGCTATTTTACCTTGCCAGAAGGATGTATGTAAGTACATGTGTCAGTGTTGCAATAACCACTGTCTTCTGTTGCAGTAATTTGAAATTATATGCCATTCTCTGGTGAAAGGGCCAATTAAGGACAAGGTCTAAATACAGCAAAGTCACCTACCGTACCTTCTGGGTTCTGTGAAGGATGAAGCTTTTATCAAAATCAAACTTTTTGTGGCTTTTGAGTTACTTTCCCTGTTCCTATAAAGCGCACAATTCAAATGCAACATTCAAAGGGGGAAAATGCTCCTCAGCAGCAGCTTTCTCTCTCTGCCCATTTGATGCTAATACCTGCTGCAGCGGAAGGCACTGGGCAGCAGGCAAGCTGCCTTCCTCTCATAAAAACGTTAAACAATGGTTTTTTTCCTCAAAATAAACTCAGTGTGTTTGCAAAGACCTTTAAGGATATTGCCTTTATACGTTGAAACAACCCCTGGCTGCAGGTGTAGGTTATATAACACTACCAGTGATCGGGCAAGCAGATAAGAACAACAAAAGATAATCTGTTTACCCATTCCAATTGCAAAACCCTCCCGCTGGATGACTTTCTGCTGTCATTTATCGTCGGTGTAACGCTGAGGTAACCTCGGCGCTGTAACTCCGCATGGATGGCCACACAGGTGAGACAACCCAAATTTGGCTGCCTGCCTCATTTTGGTATAAAATGCTCCGGACATCCGTCAGCAGCAGGCAATGGTTTGCATGGACCTGCACAGTCTTCACTGGTAACACATCTCTGCTTTGAGGGGGCATCTTTTTTAGACAAATGCCATACGACCAGGAGAAGTTGAGGGGTGAACCATGAAGTCAGTACCATTGGAAACGTGCCTTGCACTGGAAATCCGTATGAACGATGAGAACTCGAAGGAAGAGAGGACACGTGTTTGTGCTTAAAAGATCAGGAAGGTTTCTCCAAACACTGAAAATGGTCTAGGGAAAGGGCATCAAGTCAGAAATTGAAAGCGAGCGTCAGTAGGAGTATTTGGGAGGGAGGATATGAGGGCATCAATCATCACAAGGCAGGCATATAAGGAGATATGCTCTGTTCTGGAACAACTAAAACCAAATTGTTGATGTGACTACCTGTCATCTGACACAGGTAAAGGCTCTGCAAGACATTCATGGATACAATCAAGTTTCTTGGTGCAAATTTGAGGAAGTATGAAAACTCCTCTTAAAACTCCTTTGTCTTTTTTCCTTTCTCCTCCCCTCTGCGCTCCTCCCTCTCTCTCAGTTCCTTCTTTCCACAACTCTTTCCATCTCAGGCCTTCAGAGGAAGGAAGATCTGCTTTTCTGCTGCCAGATGCAGCCTTACTCCTGGCTGCAGGTTCATACCAGAAGTAAGAAGTGTGAACTGCTCACAGCCCTGCAGCTTTCCAAAGGTGCTGGGTTTTCTGTATGGGTCCTGGGTATGCCCAGAAACAGAGGAGCTGGGAGACAGGGAGGAGGGACACCCACATTATCCACCTTCTGAACATCAGGACATGCTCCTTACATCCTGCCCAAACTTCCCGATGCAGTGTTTAGGCCCCAACAAAACTTTCTCTTGGAGAAGACCCCATACTGCTTTGCCTTAAAACATTTTAGTCTGAGATATTCAGAGCAGACCTATGATGTTCCACCACATGCAACAGTGGTCTGGCTGCCTAATCTCAAAAAGCAACATCACCCTCTGCATCAACCATGAGACATCATTTTCTGCTCTTTTCCACTCTCTGTTTGTATGTATCTCTGCCACAACTCAGTCATTGACCATTAGACTAGATTGGAAATCACCATGAAGCTGAACAATCATTTGTTTTGTACTAGTGGACAGACCAGCATGGGTTATGTTGTTGTGAGTATATTGTGCAGATCATTGGATTGGGAACAAGTAGTAGATGAGGTCTTCTTCAGATAACTGGAAGAAGCCTCACATGATCAAAGTGATTTGAAGTAGTCAACATGGATTTACGAAGGGGAAGTTGTGCTTAACCAACCTGATAGGCAACTATGATGAGATGAGTGGCTTGGTGGATGAGTGGATGTTTTTTATCTTGACATCAGCTAGGCTTTCAGCACTCTCCCATATCATCCTCACAGACAAGCAGAGAAGTATGAGCTTAATAAGTAGACAGTGAGGTTGGACTGAAAACTGTCTGAATTGCAGGGATCAAAGAGTTGTGATCAGTGGCACAAAGTCCATCTCCAGATGGCCAGTCAATAGCGTTGTACCCAGAGGCTGATACTAGGGCCAATATTACTTAACATCTTAGTTAATAACTTGGATGATGGGACAGAGTGGTCCCTCAGCAACTTTGCAGATGATGGAAAACTGGGAGGAGTGACTGACTTACTGGATGGTTGTGCTGCCATTCAGAGGGACCTGGACAGGCTGGAGAAACGGGCAGAGAGGAATCTCATGGAGCTCAATAAACCAAAATACAAAGTCCTGCACCTGGGGAGGAGTAACTCCATGCTCGAGTACAGGCTGGGGGCCAACTGGCTGGAAAGCAGCTTTGCAAAAAAAGGCCTTGTGTGTCCTGGTGGACAAGTTGACCATGAGCCAGTAATTCTCCCTCATGGCAAAGAAAGCTAATGGTATCCTAGGCTACATTAGGCAAAGCGTTGCCAGCAGGTCGAGGAAGGTGACACTTCCCCTCTGCACAGCACTGGTGAGGCCACACCTGGAGTGCTGTGTCCAGTGCTTGGGCTCCCCTGTACAGGAAAAGTATGAATTTACTGGAGGGGGTCCCATGAAGTGTCTGAGAGATTAAGTGTCAGGAGCAACTGTCATATGAGAAGAGGCTGAGAGAGCTGGGACTGTTCAGACTGGGGAAGAGAAAGCTCAAGGGGAATCTTGTCGATGGGTATAAATGCCTGATGGGAGGGTATGAAGAAGGCAGAGCCTCTTCTTAGTGGTGCCCGCTGACAGACTGAGAGGCAACGGGCACAAACTGAAACACAAGAAATTCCATCTGAAATAAGATAACACATTTTTACTGTGAGGGTAATCAAACACTGGCACAGGCTGCCTGGAGAGCAGGCAACTCTCTGTCTTTGAAGGTATTCAAAAGCCATCTGGACATGGTCCCGAGTGTCCTGTTCTAGTTGATCCTGCCTTGAGAAGAGGGTTTAGACTAAGTGATCTCCAGAGGTCCCTTCCAATCTCAGCTGTTAGGTGCTTCTGTTCTGTAGTTTCTAAATTGCTATGCGTTTGAACTGCACTTTCTTTTATCAGGAAAGCAAATCAATTCTTGCTCATGCTACAGGGAACAGGCAGTGATATTAGACCTTCTCCATGCATGAGAACATCTGTTTGCTATTTCAGACACAAAGTCTGGATGTAGCTTTTCAGATGTGTTACAAAAAGTTGGACTTGAAGACAGTGTGTAAAAAGAACATTTGTTATATGACACTCAAATGCTGCTTGATTTTCACAAGGTTGAATCATGAATTTCCAAGGTTTCGCCATTGCCTGGAGCTGCAGTACTTGACCAGCCTTCTCATCTGTGAAGGGCTTCTTGGGTCCTGTATAGCGCACGATGTGCCCTCAGTAACTGCTGGATATAAACACAAAGGCATAACATTCCTCTGCTTCTGTAGAGTCTGGTGGCAAAACCAAGGAAAAATGTGAGTACATGAAAGTTAGATGTCATTATGCCTAATTTATAGATACAGCCTGTTCTCGGCAGTGGAAGTTGGCGGGAGGTACATATGCTACATCTGTACTAGTAAATGAAACAGTCCAAGGGGGCCAACTCACCTTGAGGCCAGTGCAACTCATGTCCATACAGCAAAACTCACAGAATCACAGAATGATAGGGGTTGGAAGGGACCTCTGGAGATCATCTAGTCCAACCCCCCTGCCAGAGCAGGGTCACCCAGAACAGGTTGCACAGGAACGCGTCCAGGCGGGTTTTGAATGTCTCCAGAGATGGAGATTCAACCACCTCTCTGGGCAGCCTGTTCCAGTGCTCTGCCACCCTCAAAGTAAAGAAGTTCCTCCTCATGTTTAGATGGAACTCTCTCCCCCTCTGAGCAGTGTGGCCGTGTACTGCCTGCCCGTGCCACTCATGGGCCATGCCTGCAGAGTGCCAGTCAGCTCGGGCTGGGGCCACCCAGGGAATAAGCTAACCATATGTTTTCTCTACATATATGGTCACAACTGTTTGCTTTCCCAGGACTGTATATCAGCCCCAAACTCTTTTTTCCACCTCACGGGTAGGGTTAGGTATCTCCATGGTTCAAAGCAACCCGTGCTTCCATCAAAGGGACTAGTTAATGTTAACAGGCTGTTACGGCAGGGTTGCCCAAGATTTGGGCTGTACCCATTGATCAGGTTATGAGACATGATTGGGAAGGTAGTTTGGGGCATGAGAAAGAGCAACTAGAGGTAGATTAATACATTACTTGAGTAGTTGCGGGAAGGGTATGAATGACTGTGTTCACCCAGAGCAGGAGCATGGAGCAAAACAGTTGAAAATGCTGCTGTATAGCAAAGTCAATAGGAAACACTGAGGTTTTCCTTACATCCCGCCTGGTCGAGGGGTTAGAGGGGCAACCCAACAGAGTCCTGAGCCCTCTCAGGAGACGAGGCTCCTACCCGTTCTGCGTGACTGCTGAGAGGGGTGGGCAGCCTTCACCCTTCTGTCAAGGAACACAGCAACATGGCTGCAGCTGCCCTAGTTGTCTTCTGTGCAATGCTATTTGTGTGTTTTGGAGGGCTCACCCAGAAGGCTGAAGACTTTAATTCAGTTGTGTGCTCAGCCACTACAACCACCCTGAAGGAGGAGCCACCAGGCATGGTGAAGCCTCCCACCAGAGGAGGGCATGTGTAGGCCTGGTAATTGGGAGTTTACCTGATAGGGGAGAGGTCTGAGTGGTCCATATTCTCTTTTTCTATGCTTTACTAGTGACTGCTTGAATACTGATCCAGCTCCCAAAACCCAGGACTCCTAACCCAACGCCTGCCTGCTAGGCCACAGTCCTTTCTTTCTCCTATGCCCCCTTATCAATTAACACTGAATTGTGTAAGAACGTAACTCTCAGACCAGAGCGACAATGTTTTCTCCCTGGCAGATGTGGATGCTTAGGGAAAGAACATGAGACACAGCCGGTACAAAATGATCCTTCCCTGACATACTTCCCATGTTCCAGCAGCCTGTGGTTTGGGGATTTCCTTGCGCAGAAATGGCACCCAGACCATGGCAACCAGAATGCTGAATATTAAACCACATAATAACAATAATAGTAGTGACAATGGTGATGATGCCACTATCTAACTACTGTAGCTACATCTTTTCTACTAATTTGGCTAATCACCTGCTGAACCCTTCCATATTTTGGCCTCCATAACATCTTGCAGTGATCAGTTCCACAATTTACTTAGAAGACTTAATTTTATGTGCCCCTATCATGTTACCCACCCGCATGCCTATTTCCCAAGAGAACAAGTTCTAACTTACTTTGTCTCACTTGTTATGAAAGACCTTCTATTTTTCTGAAAATCCCCTTTGGCCTTGGCCATTTCTCCCTTTGTTTTATGCTTTTTGAGATTAAGCAGGAAGAACACACAGTAATGAAGATGTCAGCACGTTGCAGATTTATACAGAGGTTTAAAAATATCTTCTGTTTTGTTCTTTGTGGTAGCAAAGTCCGATAAAGAGGATGGAGGATTTCCATCCTTCCAGAGACCCTTTAGAAATATGCTAAGGAATTGGTTAGGTTCTCTGGGTGGCGATTATGTGCATTGGAACCCTCTGAGGCAGCAGAGAATCTGACCTTCCACTTTCTGAGAAGTGCCCTAACCACAAGAGTCTCACATGAACTTTGAGACATCTTTTTCTGCTAAGCCCTTCTTGAAAAAAAGAAAGTGGGCGAGTATTGCAGTTTGTGGATTGCCATTGCCTGTTGCTTACCTTCCAAATGGGAGTCCCTCTGGGGCTTGGGCATTGCTGGTTTGGGCAGTGACTGGACCTACAAAGGTCTCTTGGTGCTCCTCTCTGTCTGGAGAGGTGTGTGCTGAGACGCCTGGGAAAGTTGGAGGTCAAATGTGAGAGGAGTCTGAAGCTCAGGCCCTTATAGAAGACAAGAAACGAACAAGGGTCAGATGCCTCAACCCATCTTGGAAAACAAAGTCGACATAAACAGATCTTTATCACTCCCAATATAGATAAAAAATTGCTGTAAGCCTGCAAAAGCCTAAGTTCATGTTAGGATCACTGCCATAAGCAATGTAAAGCTTCAGCTGCTGTCCCACAGCTGCAGGACACAGCCATAGTCACAGTCCTGCATTGGTCGTGTTGGACCCAGCTGCTTTCCAGCCTCACCTGTGAGAAGCTCCCTCTCCTCAGCACCAAGTCCTGATGTTTCGACTGAGGCCACCATCTCAGTCTCCCTGTAAAAGTACTGTTTTCCCCCAGAAATGCTTCATTCCTTTTCAGTTTCTACCTGCCACACAGAAAGAAGCAGAATGAGGATGGAAACCCCAGCTTTTCTCAGGAAGAAGGAATCGCTAGGATTTCTGGAAAAGAGTTGCCAGTTGCATGTCCAAAACCGGTTCCACGGGAGCCAGACGCAGAGGAGTTCCTGCCTGCCTCGCTGCGTGCCAAAGCTAACGAGGTAAGAATATGAAAGCATTCCTTGGCAATCATTTAAGGATCTCTAAGTTGGAAGGAGTGGCTCAAAATTAGAGGAGCTTTTCTTTTTTTTTTTCTTTTAAAATTTTCTTTTAAAGGTAGAATTTTGCAAACAAAAAGGCCATCATTCCCAAATTATATGGCAGCCTTATCTCCCTTGGACCAACAGGCTTCACAGACACTGCCAACTCTTCCCACTATCTAATCTTCCCTGGCTTTCTCCTGTTCTGCCCACTCTTGGGTTCCCTCCTGACTATCTCCTCGCCTTATCAGGTTGCCTTTGGTGGGTTGTCCTCATCTTCCTACCTCTCCTACATGGCCTGCGGGTCTGCATTTCTGCTGTCTGTTCTCCTGTCTCTGGATAAAAGCAGAATTTCAATTGCCTGTCTCCTTGCAGACAATTTACAGCTCACTCTCTGTGCCAGACCTGCCGCCTTCTGCCCACACTGAAATCTCAGTTTGTTTCTTTGAGATTAGCTGCCAGATAAGCTGAGCTTGGCCAAACTGGAGCTCTTCAGCATCTCCCTCTTTTTCTTCTTTTATTTTTTTGGTTAACCATGGACAAAAAAGCCACACACAGGCTTCTAGCTTGGGCACTTGGTCCCCATGCCCAGGCTGCCTAAACCTTGCAGAGTCTTCCTTCGTAGTGAGGCATTTTAAGAGGACTATTGGGTGGCTCATGCCCATATCGCTTCCACCACTTGGGCACTGGGAAGCTGGCACAGCCTCCCAGTTTGCACCCTTAGGGTGCAGGGATGCTGGCGTGCCGCCGCCTTGCTCTGAGTCAGGCAGGGGAAAGTCAGGAGGCAGAGCTTATGTCAGAGCGAAAGAAGCATTTGGACAAGAGACTCGACCACAGAGATGTCTTACCTGGGGAGAGAGAGGGAGATAGGGGGGGTGGGGTGTCCTGAAGGAGAAGGTAAGGCTGGAAAGAGGGAAATAATGATGAAACTAGCCGTTTTCCCTGAAAGCCATCTTTGCAATTCCTCTCGACTTGGTTCAGCTTTGATTCTTGAAGAGGGCAGAGCTCATGGGAGCACTAGGACATACCGGCTGGGATTTCATAGAATCATGAGTCATAGAATGGTTTAGGTTGGAGGTGACCTTAAAGATCACCTAGTTCCGACCCCCCTGCCATGGGCAGGGACACCTCCCACTAGACCAGGCTGCTCAAAGCCCCATCCAGCCTGGCCTTGAACACTTCCAGGGATGGGGCATCCACAGCTTCTCTGGGCAACCTGTTCCACTGCCTCATCACCCTCATAGTGAAAAATTTCTTCCTGTTATCTAACCTAAATGTACTCCCTTCCAGTTTGAGGCCAGTACCCCTCGTCCTATCACTACAGGCCCTTGTAAAAAGTCCCTCTCCAGCTTTCTTGTAGGCCCCCTTCAGATACTGGAAAGCTGCTATAGGGTCTCCCCGGAGCCTTCTTTTCTCCAGGCTGAACAACCCCAACTCCCTCAGCCTGTCTTCTTCAGGATTTGATCATTTTTATGGCCTCCTCTGGACCCGCTCCAACAGGTCTGTGTCCTTCTTATGTTGCGGGCTCCAGAGCTGGACACAGTACTCCAGGTGGGGTCTCACCAGAGCAGAGCAGAGGGGCAGAATCACCTCCCTCCACCTGCTGGACGTGGCTCTTTTGATGCAGCCCAGGATGTGGTTGGCTTTCTGGGCTGCAAGTGCACATACCATTTGCTGGGTACATGTGAATTCAGATTTTTCCCTCTTTCCTATCCCCACAGAAATCATCAAGCAGGTCACAGAACTGGGAACTTGGTGTTAAGTCGGTGTTTCCTACCCCATCGAAAGAGCTTTTGTTTGCAAGGAAGTACAGTATTTGGCCAGTACAGACCAAATTTATACATGTTCTATATTTGTTTGTGATAAAGGATAGCAAATGGGTGTGAGAGGCTGTCACTGTGTCATGTCTCTCAAACCCTTGGCACAGCCAGAGAAATGAAAAGACAGAGCGGTTCAATGATAAAATCGATCATAATGCTTTTCACTTTAATTGCAATTAGAGCATCAGACTCACTGCACCACATCATCCCACGGGCTCTTCTAGACCAGCATCAAGGCCACCGCCTGTTAAAATTTGTGGATCTTACTGTGCGGTGCTGTTGCATGTTATTGCAGTAGCAAATATGGTTGGCACCAAAATTTTCACAGTGCAAAACTCTGTTGGCTGCATTAGGACAAAAGGGAGATACAAGCTCCCTTCCGGGATGGAAGCAGAGCTGGAAACAGAAGACAGCTGCACTGACGTCCTGCCCCTGGCAGATTGTCCCCTCCTCTGAACAGCATGGTCCTGGAGGAAGCGTTTCTTTCCCCCAGAGAACAGCTTGCCCTGGTATGGCTTGAAAATCTTTACAAAGCTTTGTAAAAATGCACGAGCACAGAAGGCAGCCTGCAGAGCTTTCCCCTTGATACGCATGTTCCGCAATTGGGATCTTCCAAGTTCTCTTTCTGTTGTGTGGATTTTGCTTTTCCAAGGTAGGATGAGAAATAACGTCCTGTCCTAGTGCTGGGTTGAGATTCGGGGGAAGCATCACATTTTATCAGCTCACGGCAAGGCCAAACACGCCGCGTTGCTGGAAGCCGGAGTCACAGCCGGAGGGACGGAAGCAGCGTGCAGGGCTGCCCTCTCCCCTCCCTGCCATGCCACATCTTCCAGCCCTCACAGCTTGGGTGGGAATGGGCAAATACTGGTGACACCACGCGTGCTGGGATCACTAGGAAGTGTAAGGTCGGAATGATTTTCCAGGAACAGGTGGATGCTCCCTTCCGGAGCTCTGCTTTTCACATGTGCCTCTGGAAATGGCCCCATCCCTCACCCAGCAGAAGCAGTGGGACTTGTGCCAGTCAGGCTGCACCGTAAATAAAGGGGAAAAGACAAAAATCTGAAATATGCTATTTTGTGCCATTCGCTGAGGAGGCTCAGACAGCTTTTTTAAAACAGTCAGTGAAGTTTGTTGTCTAGAAGTGAGTATTTTAAGAGCAAGACCTCACTGTGTTCCAAAGGGGAGCCCTCGTGTCCCTCTCACATTGCTGTTCAGGACATGTCGTGTCCAGAAACACTTGGATGTTACACGTTTTAATTCAGACAGCGAGAGTTTTGCTCTCAGCAGTGCAATTGTGCAGCTGAACCGAATGCCTGGAAGGGACAGGCTGGCCTATTTTCCAGCCTGTGCTATGGCATACTCTTTAAAAAACACACACCGGGGCTGCCCTGCTCGTGGGACATTTACGCGTCTGCCCGGAGGGCTCCTGGCCGGGGTGTCCTCCGGGCAGCCCCACCACTGGCCCCAGCTCCCCTTGGCCCTTTCCCTGGGTGAAAGCAGCAGGCAAGAGGTGCAAAGTCATCTGAGCTGCTCTGATGAGGTCCCCAAGCAGTGCCTGGGATGCTGGGACATGAAGAACTTCGCACTGGTTACATGGGCTGGGGCTAAGCCCGTGACACTTGGTCTAAAATCCACCGAGACTTTGGACCTGAAATACCGTTGTGGCTTTGGCTCCTTTTTCTCTTAATTCCCCAGAGAACAGTTATTTTCTCTCTCCAGAATTGGCTTTTAACTTAGGAGGCCACCTAGGGCTGGCCCTGGGCTTAGCAAGGAGTTTTTCCCGACCTCATCCCTGCCTGCGCCATGAGCACAGCCCAGCGAGGACGCTGGCTGGTTTTCCACTCTTTGTGCAGGGGTTATTTCACTTCGCCGGCGATGTTAACACTGCCGTAGCTCAGGGACCACAGCGGAGTTTGTCTTACATTGCTGCGGTTCACCCTGCCAGGGTGAGGAATTACAAGCAGAAGCGGTTTGTGCTCGGTAGGCTGGTTTGGAGACACGAAGTACGACGCAGCCACATCTCCTGCCCACCAAAACCAGGGGGGCTCTGGAGAGCCGGCTGCTGGCTTGGCCTCCCGCCGGTAACATCCCTCTGTCCCGGTGCTATTTAAAAATCAGATGCACTTTAGCCGATGCCAGAGGGATGAGTAAGGCACAGGAATGCTGCAGGGTGGGGTGAGGGGTATGAAATGCGGGTGATGCCGAGCCTTGCTTCCCCTCGGTGGAGAGGGGCTTGTTTTTTTCTGGAAAACCTTCCTGTTTTTCATTAGGCAGCTGTGTGACAGTCTCTGGGCAAGGAGTCCCAGGCTCTTATACCGCCAAGAAAAATACTGCGAGTTCTTGGCCTCTGAATGCCCATGTTGTGAGTAAGCTGGCAGGGATTAGATGTCCAGCACTGCCTGTGCACTCACGGATGGGAACGGACGGGAAGGCGTATGGCCCAACCTAGTAAGTGGTTTAAGGGAAAGAGTAAATCTCACTGAAAAATGTTGGAGAGCTCGAGGTCATCTTGGCACAGCTGCTTCCCCAGCGCAAACCAAAGAGTGGGGAAAAAGCAGGAAGGACATTTCAGAGATGCGATGCATCCTTCACTCCTTTACGCTTTCTTCCCCGCTGCCCCCAGCATCTTCTTCCAATCACGACCTGCCAGAGCAACATACACAAAGAGACTCCTCGCTTCCACGCGGACTGGCTGTAGTCAGGTAACAACGCACTCTTTAAGATGCCTTCATCAAAATCTGTACCGTCATCCTCATAAAAATGTGCTTTCTTTTGATCTAATTGCTTTTAATAGGAACTTGGACTTTCTCCAGGGGAAGAACAGTTGTTGTTGCTTAAATATTTTATAAACTAGTGTTTTGCCAGCCAGAACACAAACTCTTGGAAGTTGATGACAAGGAGCCACCATGCAGCAGCACCTTCATTTGTGCTTTTTGAGCACAACGTGTCTCTGGGTATTACCCCCACTTTGCTCCACTGGGGTCATCTTTACCTTCTCACTGCCAGCGTGATTACAGCTTTCCCTTTAGGTCATGTAACAGGGGTAGTTTTTGGAATATCTTTGAGATATGTGACTAAACGAAAGGACTAAATTAACAGACTGTACGACTGGTTTCTAAGTTAGGTTTGGAAAAGACTATATAGCCACTTCTTGCTTCACACAAGCCATAGGATTTCACCCGGTTGTTCAATTTGTGGCCAGTATTTACGGACAGTTACACTTTTCTTCTGTAGAGACACTGTTATTTAAAGGTTTTGGGCGAGGAGATGCTGTCACTCCTGTCTCTAAGCCCTTGCAGCAGGGACGGCAGGTGAGTGGCCCCAGCCACGGGTCACCTGGGGGTGCTGCTGCCGGCGCTTGTCCCCTGCTGTCAGCTCCGGCAAAGTCCAGTGCTAGCAGACACCACGTTACTTCAGTCCAGGATGGTGGTATCTCAGTGAGGAGGACCCAGGAACACCCAAACGTGGAGCGTGGCTCAGCAGTGCTGCCTGCAGCCGTGCGAGGTTCACCTTTAGGGCTGCCCACCTTAACAGCCTTTACACCCCCCAAGCTGACTTGGGAGGGCATGAATAAAATAAATCAGGGACATTTTCAGGAAACAATTTCCATTGTAATTTGCCAATACAGTTGGAATAGCTATCGCATCTGTCAAGTCTGATAAAGTCCTACCAGAAACCACGTGGGCTTCTGCCTGGCAATGTGCTCGCTGACGGGGCACTCCGTTAGCGGCGCTGCAGCCACCTTTTTAATTGGGGCTGCAGGCAAAGCCATGGGAGGAGAGCATGTCCTGGACCTACAGCTAAGCAAGGCGTAGAAACTTGTGTTTACTTCTCCCGTTGCTTTTCAGAGTGAATCCTCCTACCTGAGAGGGAATGGACACAGAGCCCCGAAGCCTGCGAAGCCTTCCTGCCTTCACCGTTCTAGGAGAATCTTACAAGAAGGAGAATCTTACAAGAAGGAGAATCTTCGTTCTAGGAGAATCTTATTCCAGGGAATGGTCATTATATCTGGTGGTCCCACTTTAAATTCTGGCTTCAAATGTCTTTTTTACTAGGCTCTGCGGAATGCTGCTAGCTACAAAACTGCAGATTAGGGGGTCACTGGCTTCCCAGTATCCACAGAAGTTTATTAGAGCTGTACTGGCATACCTGCTGCCGTTCTCCTCAAGCTCAGAATGATCCCGGGGATAAACAGTAACTAGAATGGCCACCTTCAAGAAACCAAGAAATTGCCCCTGAGATGAGGGGAAATAAGTTCACTAAGGCACAGCAGTGCAAATGTTATATTGCTTGCAAATACAGGTAGCAGAAAAGGAATCATAGAATGGTTTGGGTTGGAAGGGACCTTAAAGGTCACCTAGTTCCAACCCCGCCCCCCCGCCATGGGCAGGGACACCTTCCACTAGACCAGGCTGCTCAAAGCCCCATCCAGCCTGGCCTTGAACACTTCCAGGGATGGGGCATCCACAGCTTCTCTGGGCAACCTGTTCCAGTGTCTCACCGCCCTCACCGTGAAAAATTTCTCTGCATGAACAGACCTGGTCTGGGACCAGGGTCTTGGGACATTGCAGCTTGGTGACAAACATCAGGAGTCAAACTTCCAGACTCTGGGGAAGAGCACAGTTGAGCAGAGATCCGTGGGTTTTAGCACCAGCGGCAGGGAGAGGCGTGAGCTCTGCTGCTGCCATCTCCAGGGCAGCATGGGAGACCATGGGAACCTCTGCTGAAAAGGGCGAGCACCCACACACTGAAACTGGGTCAGGGGGTGGGGGGGTGGGACCTCAATACCTGCCCGGGGCAGTCAGTAAAAGTANGTCGTTTTATCCAGTACACACAGGAATTGTTGCAGCCTTCAAAAGAAAATACAGTTAACACTTTAAATTTTTCCTAAATGAGGTGTTGGAAAAAAGCGATGGAAGTTCCCATTACAGTTACACCTACATACGTGGAGCACCGCACAAAGAGGAAGAACAGGCTGGATCAAAACCAGAGAAATCTTTAGGTCAGATGCTTTTATTGGAGATTACTGCTCTAAATTTGCCATCCACGGCCCCTGGAGCTCCAGCTCTGCCTTGGCTTTAAACAGCCATGGCTCTCCTTGCGGCCCTCCGAAGCTGCTCCCAGCCAGCACTGAATCCTTATCATAGAATCATAGATTCACAGAATCACAGAATGGTTTGGGTTGGAAGGGACCTTAAAGGTCACCTAGTTCCAACC
>VYZM01009996.1:266751-401886 GCA_013398915.1 Dromas ardeola | reverse complement strand
CCCCCCCCGCCATGGGCAGGGACACCTCCCACTAGACCAGGCTGCTCAAAGCCCCATCCAGCCTGGCCTTGAACACTTCCAGGGATGGGGCATCCACAGCTTCCCTGGGCAACCTGTTCCAGTGTCTCGCCACCCTCACAGTAAAGAATTTCTTCCTAATATCCAATCTAAATCTACACTCTTTCATTTTGAAGCCGTTACCCCTTGTCCTATCACCACGCTCCCTGATAAAGAGTCCCTCCCCAGGGGGGAGGGTGGTCCCTTGCACCAGCTCTGCCAGCGTCAGCCCATGGTTCCAGCACATTTCTGGAAAAGGCAAGATTTTCAGGAGGGTTTGCAGAGGGATTTCCACTTCTTTGGTACCGTGTAACCTTAAATGAGCCATTTTATTTCCCTTTGCTCCGTTGCCTCTTCCTCCTTCCTGATTTCTTCTGTAGAATTTGGAAAGCACTGCTATCGCATGATGCTGTGGGGTGTTTGGCTTATTTGGGGTCAGCACAGTATTTTGATTGTAAGACGTTTTACATAAGACAAGGCGAAGCGACACTTTCCCCTCTCCCGAGGAGCGGGCACCACAGGAGGTGGCTGTCCCGGGGGAATGCACCTGCTCCCACCTGGTCTTCTGTGTGCTGAGGACACCACAATTCAATTCTCAATTTATAGTTCAGTGGATCCTGACAGAGAAAATACTTAGCGCGCATAATTAGAGAGGGGAAACCCAATATCCCATCCTCTTCGTCACCGTGATGCCGTGCAGGCTGCAGGAGGGCAGAGGAGGTATCCTGGCTGCGGAGGACGGCTGCAGGCTGGGACAACCTTCCCCGTCCCGGCATCAGCCTGGGAGGTGCTCTGCTCTCCACCTCCGGCTAAATCAGTACTGGTGACCCACCGGGGCTGGGGCTGCTTCCCACCCTGTCCTCCAGCGAGCAGGCCAGGGGTGGGCAAGAGGGGACACAGCCGGGACGGCCGACCCCTCAGCTGACCCAAGGGGTGCCCCATAGCATCCTGCTCAGGGTCTCAGGAAATCACAACGGGATCTTCTAGCTGAAAATGGAGTGGGAGGCATGAAGCTACCGGGGTTGAACTGGGTCCAGAACATTAACAATCACGGGAAGTGCCACGACTGACGCGTTAGTAAGGTCTTTGGGCAAGGAATCAGACACGTTTCACTTCAGGGGCCTGGTGCTTCTTCCCCTTCCTTTGCTCAGGTGGCTGTTGGGAAGGTCATTATTTCCATGAAAGCACTGCAGGACCAAAAATCCTGAATTCATAGCCCAAGGGAGCTTCTCGTGCTCTCTGCAAAAGGTCACCCAGAGCTTAAGACTTGGCCTAGGGCTTGCTTCTCCACCTCGGAGCGAGTGCAGATACCACACAGCCACCTCTAAGATATATTCAAAACTAGTGGCAAAGCTTGCTTCTCCCCTGCAGCAACTCTGGTTTGCCCCGCGAGAGCCTTCACCATGCCACACACAGCTCTTCATCTAGGGAACGTTAGCTGCTTAGATACCGCGACCATGGACACCTCAATGAACAAGCAGCAGCTTTGTGTTTGATCTTCCGCATCCTTTCTGAAAACCCGCATACAAGAACTCACGAGGGCAACTTCCAGCCACAGCTTTTAGGCACCAAGGCAAAATTTCCACTCACTTAACAGGACAGTACCCACCCACTAGGCCAGAAGGGTAATTTAACATCAACTGAAAGGGAAAAAGGACATGTGTTGATGCAGTACCAGCAGGAAGGCAGTCTAAGGTTTTTTTAGGGGTCTTCCAAGCGTAGCACTTGGCGCTGTGCAATCAGACAGATGCTACCACGACAGCAGCAAGGATTTCTCTGTTGCAGGGGCTGCAGACCATTTGCCGTTAATCCCGAGAACTTGCCCTGTGAACAAAGGAAGTAGAGGCAGGATGAGCTGCACTTGCCGGGTACACAATGCCTGCCTTTTTGAATCTGCAAATGTGGGTTCAAGTCATGCAAGTGACCAACACGTACTGCAAATTTTATTTTTATTTCCTTATTACAGAAACTAAATTAGCATATGCCTACATCTGGATTAAAACAAATTCACCACCGCAGAAAAAAAGCATTCTTTTTATTCTCTAAAGCACACCTTGTGAACACAGAACGCAGTCTAATATCAGTACATAAAAGCTTCTTCTTAGTGCACTTCATTGCAGTTTCTCCGTTAGTTCTTTTTAAAAAAATCATTACACCTTAGGTATTTATATATGCTTGCATTAAACTTTGCATAATCTACCCATAACGCAATTCACTTCTAGAAGTCAGTTAGGAAGCTAAATCAAGAAGGCCCCTTAAGTTTGCTTTATTTACAAGTTGCAATGGCTAAATTTTAAATACTTTACAGTCACTCCCAGCACGGGCTCCCAATTCAAAGGATTAGTGCATTCCATGATTTCTTTGTAACTATTTTCTAGAGGGGATTAAGTTGCCCGTACCTACAGCTACGTAGGTACCTCAGCTATCTACATAAAGTACCTCACCGGAAATAAACATGCTGACAGAAATAGTTACAATAATGAATGACAAATGAGCAACTCAACCTTTAGGAAGAAGGGGCAAGTGTTTGGCTTTGTGCTGCGGCCATTGTCAGCAATACGGGAGAAAAGCAGTCAAGGAGAGAAGTCCAGAGCAGGTCTCTGGTTCCTTTGTAAAGAGCTTTATGTTCAGCTCTCATTTCCTCCTCTCTTTCACTATGTCTCCCCTGTTACTGCTTTTTTGTTAAATTAGTGCAGTTCAGAAATTTGCCCAACGTACAAATTTGCTTCAGAGGGGAAAAAAAAAACAAAACAAGATGCATCTGCAGACAGGCAGACTTACACTATCTGAATAAAGACAGATCTGTTCCTCTGAGTTTTACAGTTTATGAGTGGGTCTTGTGGCAACTGAGCAACTGCTGTAAAGATTAACAAATGGGATGCACATGCATTTATCTGTTCTTACGTACTTTCAAAACCCAAATGGAAGGAAGAAGTATCTGCGATTCAGGTAGGTCCAGAAGATGGGGTTTTTTCTTACACAATAAGGTAGATTACTTAGCACATTCCAGGTTAAAAAAATTACAGTAAACATTCAGTAACTGGAATGCATATAATATACAAGTACCATTACATTTACAAAGCTGTTCAGCACAATTTTTCTTTCTAGAATAAGCATAAAAAAGTTACAAGCTAATTCACAATAACTTTAGATACAATGTTATTAAAATACATTGATGTTAATCATAAAAATATTTTACTATTTACATGTACATTGTATAAACCTTAACAATAAGAATATGCCCATTTTAGGATGCCTTAAACAAATATTTAGGCAGATTGGCCCATTTTATAGTGCAGTATCCCTGTTTTGGTCTTCACACCATGAAACTGTACCAGATTCACAGTATCTTTGCTAGTGCTTCGCTAAAAGGCTTAAACTTTCTATTATTTAAGAAACATTCATTCATTACAAAGAGCCAGTTTTGTTTCCACTTTGTTTCTTATTAAATCCCACCCCTAATAGTTCAGGACACTCTGCCTGGCCTTGTGCGATTTGGTTGCATTTCCAAATAAGGCTATAATTCATTTCATCAGTTATCACGCTGTCTTGTTTGTAGTCTGGATGCTGTGCGATAAATTCCCTCATCCATCGAGCAACTGTCATTAACTCTCCTGTGGGCAAGAGGAAGTCAAGTTTCAGTTTATACATCTAATTTAGCTGTACGACACCTAAAGTTCTATGCATTATGTACACCATTAATGAATAGTTCATGCTTTCATGAGAAACACATTCCTATATGTATATATTTTTTTTAAATATGACTAAACTGCAGGCATAATTAAGCTGACACGTAGCCTATATTCATCTGGTGCGATCTTCAAACTTTCAGATGTTGTAATGAGAGAGTGCAGAGAGAAGTAGCTACTGGAACAGGCGTTACTAACAGGTTGTACAGCAAGAGGTCTTAAACGTGTCATTTAATAGAGAATCTGGCTGAGATGAACCAACAGACACCTCTACAACAACTACATATATATAAAATAATTTTGTAGTTGATCCATGTAACTCAGCTGCTAGCTTGGTATCGTTTTCCTTGACTAACTGTTCTTTCTCCCTCTGGCAGCTCCCCTAGCAAAAAATAGGCAGGTTCCCGATTATACCAACTCCCGGTTTGCACACATTGCCTCTGCTTCACTACGCAGTCCACAGGGCAGTCACCAGGTGCCTAAGGGTTCCTGACACTTCTGTCACCAAATGTGTCATCAAGTGGCACGCACCACTTGCAGGAGACCTGCATCCCTGTAAAGTAGCAGCTGGAAGCCAGCTGGACACCAGCGTTTAGGCTCCCGAATCTTGCTCCTGAACGCAAACAAACCTTAGTACAAGTTTAAGGTAACTCTGACAGTAAGACATTAAGGTAGGCTGATGGGATGCTTGAAGAGCCTAGAGAAACTTTCACTGCTAGCTACTGGAACCTCAGCTTCCTTGTAAGACTGGAAAGAGTCAAGGGCTTCCACTACAGAAATCTTTGGTTTAAGAATATAATAAAAAGCAAAAGGAATCAAGTTAGGGAAAGCCAGGAGGAGCGCACAAATAAAAAGCGTCCAAGACAGTTTAAAGATATCCTATCAGTGGTTTTGAACAGGGGTACACAAACACAAGTCAGAAGAACTGCAAAAAGTACAGGCAAGAAAAGCAGAAGGTTATTAGAAATAAAAGGTTATTAGAAATAAAAGTGTCCCTCAAAACCCAGAAGTTGTGTTTTGAAGAAGTGAGGCCAGAGTTTACTCTTCTATACAAAAAGAAGGCAGAAAAAAATTTACCCAAGAAGCATTATTGTTGAAGGCCCTAAAGACTCACAGGAAAACTTTCTCCAAACAACGCAAAGCAGGGGGCCTGCAAGAAAACTGGTGGGGCTGGGAGATGATCGGAGCATGAAGAGACACATTTTCGGACTAAAAGCCGCTGCACCAGTGCAGGAGGAGACAGAAGAGCAGTCCAGCTAACACCAACCCAGACACCTAGTGGTCAGGCAGCCCAATCACTCTCTGTCCTTTGTATCGGTGTAAATCTGCAGTGCCTTCACGGTGAACACAGCGTGCAGCTCTCAAAGAACATACAAGTAATGGGAAGAGGTACCACAGACTGACAAAAGGTGTGAGAACTTCCAAGCGAGCAGAGACAACACAAGGGGAATTGCAAGTTTGGAAACAACAATGTACCCGAGAAGTTTGCAAAATCATGAATGTTGATGAGAGTAGAGAAACATTATCCTACAACGCACCAACTAGAAGCCGTATCATGAAGCAACCGTGGAGAGCATTTAAACATGCAAAACTGCAGGAATTGTATTTTTCAAAGAGCATGTAAGAAAATTGTGGCATTTCTTATTGTATGACTTTATGGGGACCAAAAGTGTAAGTGCTTCAAGAAGGGTAAGGCAACCATCATGAAAATCGTGTTTGTGAATGGTCATCAAGCACCACGATTGCTGCACCACCTTTGGTGGAGAAAGCACCTACGCTGCCGACAGCCAGGGTCTGGCAGAACACGCCAGGACAAGGATGACTCAATACTGCTATCTTAACACCGCTTTCATTAATATCTGGTGGTGGTCAGCAGCTGCTGCCTGTCTAGCAAATCTGTAGTCTCACTGAGTGGTGGCAGTCACACACCAGCTAGATGGAGACCAGGAGGGCAATACCTAGCCCGTGCTGCGAGAGAAGATGCCACTGAAGCACAGATGAACTATGTCAGGGCAAGGTTAAAGCCACAGCAGCTAAGGTGCCAGTGTTTAACTCTCATGAGTGCTCCACATTCGGCATTTGAGGAGAGAAATCTGAAAAATGGCCACTCTTTGTAGACATGTCTCATGCTAGACAGGCTGCAGTTCAGGAACATTTGATTTAAGATTGAGAGTAATCTGGAATAATCCAAAACTCACAATTGAGAAACATCACGGCACAGTAATACAATACCTAATGCCTTTTATTCTGTGTATTCTGATTCTTGTGAAGCATCATTTAAAAATCATTCCAGTTCATCAGAGTTAAGATATAAACCCTGGACTCTTATCTACATCACTCCCACACATTTTTGGCCTGTGTAAATACACAAGCTGACTTTTGCAATGCCTACAATTTTGCACCACGTAGCGAAGTAGTTCTTTGGAAGGGGAACAGCTGCTAGAGGGTGTCAAGTCCAGATCATTAGCTCTTGGAAAAAACCTCTTAATTTATGCATTCCTTGTTTTTTCAACAGTATTTTTCTAAAGGGAAAAAACCACAAGAAGAAACAATGGAATGTTCAGAAAGCATTGCTATTTTGGGGGCTGATGTGCCTCAGATGTTTTCTTCCTGCCAGTTTCTCTTCTCTCCCTCAGTTAAGCCAAGCATCAAATCCCTGTCTACGTTACCTGAGGGACAGAAGTCTCCTACAAACAAGCAGCCTTAGGAAAGAACATTTACAGTGAAAGCTGTACTTCATTAAAACTTGTTAAAATTCTGAAGTACTGCTGAAGTACTGAATTACCAGGCAAGAGAAAGTCCTGATTTCCACCTCAGCTTTAAACCTACAGGCTTCTACAGCAATTTTCAAGAATTAAGGAGGAATGCAACGCTTCAGTTAAAATTAGGGGAGCGGGGATGTCCTGACCTATGAGACTAACATTAACTGTCTAGATACATTTACAGCAAGGCAGGCATACGAGGAATTTGCACACATAAAGCTGCTGCAGACTGTGCTATGTGCCCAGTTCTGAATTAGAAGTTTAGCCTGCATCTTTTACTCATTACATCGCTGCATTTTAAAAAGGAGCACAAAGAGTCATTATACCACCTGTCTTTGAAAACACTGCAACATGGGAAAGAGCCTGGTTTGCTCTGCCTTGAAGGAATTTTGCTATATACAAAAGGGCTTTCTTATCAGGGAGCTGAAGACTAGGTCCCATGCTCTAGCATACCAGAATTTAGACTTAGGAATCCTTTGGAGCAGCACGCTTTGGAGTCACACCAGTAACACCAGGCTATCAGACCCAGCCTCACATACTCTTACAACACTCAAGTGACAGGCAAAGGGGATTAGTATATGTGCGAACAACTACAAAGTGGACAACACACTGCAAAAGCAGCAGTAAGTGGTGCTGAAAAGAGAATCTTGGATTGGAGACACAACTACAGCTGAGAAGGTAGTGTAACTGTATCAATTACTCCTAATTTTAATTCTAAAATGGATCACGAAACATTTATAATGAGAATTAGACAGGACTAGATTTAAGCCAGAGAACATGCTCCAGTCTTTTGTTCCTATGATTCAACGCTTCATCAGCCAGCCACAGCTGCCACCAGTTTTACCCACCGAAAACTAGAGAACAGCCCAATTACTGTCAAAGTAGAAAAATGCCAGTAAAATCAATGTCCAGAAGCGTCAAACATACCAGATGCTCTCTTTTTTATTAACTTCAGGTAGTTTAGGATGGTGCACCTTGTGTCCACATCCACTTCCATGTTTTCAAGATAGGAATTCAAAATTGGGATCAAACCAGGGAAGACTCCTTCCTGTGTAAGAGAACAGAGTCAGCATAAAACACACTCGATCTCATTTCTGGGAGGGTGAAACGGAGGGGAAAATTGTGTGTTCCAGGTAGAAGATGCTATGACCTTCCCATTGATAATTGTATCAATGCTCATTAAGGTGTACTCTTCTGCGTCTGTGCCTGTCCCATTCTGTGCAGAGCCACATCCATCCACAACAGCGTTTCCACCTTCATGGGTGACAAAGGGAAAGGAAGAAACAGTTAGAAGGCAAGAGATGCACTAAACACCCACAACAGTGTTAAACAGATTTCTTCTTGCGATACCTTTGCAAATATCTTTTCTGAAGTAAAACATTCCCTGCCGGACAGCATCTCTTTTCTGGGCTACCTTCATGTTTTCATCCACCTGGCAAAAGAAGTATTTCAGAGATTTGTGACATTTTAGAAAATCAGGATTCTCCCAAACCGTCACCATTTTGGTCTTATTAGTTGAAACATCTACTATATTTCCTATCATTTCATCACACAAGGCCAAGCTGTAGAGATAAGTTTCATTTCAGGAGTTATTTATTTTCAGGAGCCCTGGGCAAAACCACAAAGAGATGACATTCTGTGAAATTAGGTCTCCAGCAAGAAGAGGTAATGGTATTATGTTAGAACATGCTACGCTAATCTCTTAAATTTGCATGAAAACACAGGAACAGCTGTGATTAGCAGGTTGCATCCCATCTGGCAGACTTCTTTCCATATTTACATGCAATTTAAATGAGTACAGAAGAAGAAAATTGCTATTTCCCTAGCCATAGTTAGCTGCTTTTATTAACAGAATCATTTAAGTTTTTAGAAGAGTTATCACTGCATTAAACAAACTTTCAGAAACAGAATTCCAGTAACTTTGTATGGGTATCAACTCCATACCCAAACATCTGTTGGATAGTTAGATAAACTCGCACTGCTAGTAAGAAGTTCTAAATTTCAGGCTTCTCAAAAAGTCTACAAACTACAAAGCACTAATCATACGCTCCGCAAATGACATATGCATTGCTCTGTCTTTCTGGATGGAAGATTTTGTCCAAGTTCTTTGGACGGTATGTTCTCAGGGAATTAACACCACACAGCTTTCGGACATTAGCTTTACTGTATTGTCTTCAGAAGAAGGGATAGGATTTACTGAATTCTTTGTTTGACCTTCAATTGAGGCCAATGCAAAATTTTCACTTACTACTTACCTTTCAAAGCTTTGTTTTCAAAAGTCTGTTTTCATTCATTTTATATTATGAAAGCTATTTACACAACAGGCTGTTTTGAAAGTTTGAAAGAACTCCAGTCCTAGCTGACGGGGGAGTACAACCGCAGGCAATCAGACAGCAAAGATTAGGGTGAGATTAGCCCCATAAATCTGTATTGTTTTACTTGAAAGAGGCAGGCATACCAATGGTTGTGCGATTCCATGTTGCATTACCTGCCAAATTGCTTGGCGAGCTCAAACAATTTTATGCCCCTCCCAGCCCCCCAACTCTGTTCAGGTTCTTTCAGCACCTGATCTCTTTTTCAGTCTGAACCAGTATTCATTAGTTAAAAACGTTGCGCTTTTGAGACATTCCAAATACCAATGTAATTATGCACTGTAAGCGCTAAACTGCCGCATTATTTACAAAGTCCGAACTCCCCGACATCAGGAAGAAAAATTCTCCTTTTAGAAATCATACCAACTGTATGGTATGATTACTGCTAATTTACAACTTGAGTGTTCATCTCCATTTTAATTAAAAACACAAGAAAAGCCACAGGATACTACTACTATGCTGTAGCCAGCACTGGCAGTATTTTCCAGTATACAGTCTGTCAGAAGCCTTCTGCCCTACGAGACCTTTTTTAAAGTTACCTATAACATTGCAGGACTATCCATTTAAAGACATTTTCTGGCCAGGTGCCTCAGAAAGAAGACGTGCAAGGACAATTTCACCCAAAACAGTTCAACAATTCTGAGGACAAAATTAAGGAAAAAGCGCATTTTTGCATGGCTGGTCTGTGCAAACACAAGTCACAATTGTGACCAGAATCAGCAGTATTTGTTTTCACTGAAATACTGTATAACACTAAGCACAGAATCATAGAATGGTTAAAGTTAGAAGAGACCTTAAAGATCATCTAGTTCCAAGCCCCCTACATGGGCTGGGACACCTCCCACTCCTTTCCCTCTCCACCAGAGACAAACAAAATAGAGAGTAAGAACACGAAACAGCCATAGGCAACAGCCACGTTAAAATAAATACCTAAAGTTTTTATTTTGACATCCGCAGATTATTTTCCCCACATGTAAAATGGGAGAAACATGCCCTTTCCCAGTCTCAAAACAGTCTTGTCACAATGGTATTTCTGCAGTAGTCAGACACTGTTAGTCACCACATAAATTCCCACAGTATTTATCTATAAGCTTAATTCCATGAGGCAGCAGTAACATATTTGTTTAACACTGTAGAGTTGAAATTGATTCAAAGTACTGGTACAGATGAAAACTGGCAGAAAGATAAAAATGACTGTTCTGTAAGTGCACAAATATCAGCTCCTAGCTTGCAGAGGATAAAAATCAGCCTTGACGCAACAATGCTGCATTTAGCTCCAATAGATCTGCTCTTTCACACCTACCTTTGACAAAGGAATGAGAAAATCCAGTTTATATGACAGAATCACTCTGGTTAGCAATACGACGAACACAACATATGCAGAATTTTCAAAGTCTGTTAACTGGACCTAGACACGAAAGGATTAGAGATTAAACTATTTTAGTGGGAAGGCACTGATGGAAGTGATAAATATCTGGGAGAGTTTAAAACAGTTTGACTCAAACATTCACGTTGGTACTTGCATTTACACACACTCTACTAGCAGAGATGGTGAGATGCACGAGCCGGAATCATCAGCAGTAACTTTAACTGCACAATGCATGGCACACACTTCAGATTCAACCCTTCAATCCAATGCCAAAACACACTTGCGTTTCAAAAGCCTGTCTAATAACCTGTACCTTCAGGCTCCCAGTGTAATCAGAAATGTACAATAGCTTTTAAATTTCCACTTTAAGGGATTAAATTCAGAGAGCTCAGAAATAGACAGCAATAAAATAAAGTTACTTGTGAAAAACAGAACAATGGCGCTGGAATTGTTCAGTATCAGGAAAAGTACTGGCGAAATACAGTCCCCAGAGGCTAAATGGGGCTTTGTTTACTGTTGCTTTAATACAAGCCTAATTCCTTTCCCCATCAGCCCAAATCCATTAGCACGCTTTGCTGCGCTGCAGTGGATTCTCCTGTCAGTTACATTCCCACAGTCCATGTCTGATTAAACACTGCTGTCCACTTCATTGCATCTAGCAATTCAGAGGGGAGAAAACACAGCCTAAGTAATAAGGGTTTGATACTGGATGGCAGAATGCCTGGTACTTTTCCACTTAAAAGGAAACTTTTGTGTATACTGACGCCTTCCTTACCTCCATAGGTCTGAATTCCACTCTCCATCCAATATCTGAATTTGGAGGAGGTGGCTTAAACCTCATTGTCTGCCAGTTTGTAGACTGAATATTCTGCAAAGCACATGAAACAATCTGTCACAATCAAGATAAGCATCATTCAATAATATAAACAAAGAAGAATAAGCAAGTAACTGGAGTCATAATGGTTTCCCTGGGAGAGCCCGTCAAGTTAGAGAAGCACTTCCAAACTAAAGTGGCATGACTTCCTATAAACCACAGTGTAACTACCCATTCTAGGAGCAAATACGTTACACTTCCTTATACTATTTTGTTCGAGGATTATGTATAAAATGTTAGGGGGCTGAGATTTAGCTGAATTTTTTTTGTGAGGGGTTGATGCATCCCAAACTAAAAATAACGAATATTACCACAGTTGTTATTTCATAAAGCTGTATAATAGAGATATTTATATGTAAATGCCATACAAAACAGTTTTTAGGAAGCCATAAAAATAGACGGTTCCCCATAACACTTATACACATAGCTATAGTTTGTGCTCTTCATATTTTATTGAGCTTAAAGTATAAGCCACCACCTTCTCCTAAATAAACGATAAAACAAAGAAATAAATGTGCTTATAACTGCAAAGTCTTATGCTAAAGAACTAGTTGAAGCGAAAAACTCAAGAAAAAAATATCTTAGCTAATATAGCCATTCTCCAATGAAGCAGTACTATAAAGAATAAGCAATTATATATATATATTTATGAAAATTCCTCTAAATCAGACACAACCTCAAAATGGTCGGATTCATTTGCATCATCTAGATGTATTTTCTCCTCAAACAAAGTCAATGGGTCTCGAATGAACAAGTGTGCAATATGCTGTGCCAAAAGGTGGTCAATACCTACAAAATGAAAATTCAAACAAACAATTCACACATAGCAAAGCAGCTTCTAGGAAATTATTTGTTTTACAAGACTGAAAACATCCAACTCTGCAATGCTACCTCAACCCACCACATCCTGTTAAAGTTTAAATGATGATTTTGGGAAGGAAGGAAATGATTAAAGAGGAAAGAAAAAAAAAAAGAACAAGTTCTTCTTTGGAAATGGCAGCTGAATATTGGTGTGGCTGCCATTCCTCCTGTTTTCTGATGCACCTCTGTGCCATGTTTCCTAAATCAGTTCTGCTCTCTCCACAAAGATAAAACATTAATGAGTCAAACACTGAGCTTCTCAAGCTGGAATTAGGGACAGTTTCTGTTACAAATGAATACTTTTAAAAAAACCCAAACAACTCTCAAGACCACATTACACAGATACTTCCTGAGTAGGAATCACTCTGAGTGATGCACAATGATTGAAAACAAACAAGAACGAAAACGTAAAATATCCCCACACACTGCAAGCATAATTCTTAACCTGCTCATAATGAAGCAAACACTTACCTTCCTTTATTAGGTGCTCGTAGATATCTTTGTCTATTGTCAAATCAATGTCATTGTATTTCTCACCACATTCAGATAGATAACTGTCTATGGAATCATATCTGGATTTACTGATTCTATAATGGTTGTTCTTCAGTGGCTATATAATTTAAGAATACAATATTTTAACAGCTTGTTAACAATGTTACCTAAGTTTTGCTCACTAATGACACTTATGTGAGAATTATATCCTGATTAAAAAACCCTACGGCCTCAGTTAAAATTATTCAGTCTTAAACAGGCTTAATAGAAAGCATCCTGGAATTATGACTATTTTGTTTGCAGATGTATTTATCTGAGCGAAAAACAGTCATCACACATTGACTAGAATTCTCTAAAAGTGGAAACATTTTCCTGATGTAGTATACCATTACCCCAAGTACTTGGAAAGCATTATTATACCTATTGCAACACATACCAATACAGTTTCACTACGCGCACATTGTTACAGATGCTTTTGAAATATTTCTTGAACTACCCATTTTAAGTAGATTAAATTTTTTTTTTTTTTTAAATTTTCTATAATTTTCTAAGTGCCCTTGAGTGCCAATTCCTGCTTGGAGAAATTCCTGAAGTTCGAGTTCTGACAACTGGCTCTTTTCACATAGTTCTAGTTTATAATACTGGATTACTCAAGCAGCACCTGATACTTAATGCAAAGTAATTTTTGCTTTTTGGGCTCAAGCCCAGACTGCACAGTTTCATCACAGGGTGACCTTTTCAGCAAGCTGTGGAGGAGCGAGTGGAGTTCTACTGGGGTTCCCTACCTAACTAAAAATATATATTTATATGTTAACGTAAACTGTACAATCAAGGCGAATGTTTACACCATCTCTCCTATATTTACCACAAAAACTGACACGTTCCCTCATTAGGGATTCTGATGAGCACGAATAGAATTTGATACTAAAGGAAATTAACTTTTTTGCCTGAAAAAACACAGACAACTACTACCTAACATTACTTACCTCTAGCCCCCTCTCTTCTCTCGTTCGATCATCTACAGACGCAGAGATCACTCCCCAGCGACAGTCAATATCAGACACGTAGCCTCTGTAGAATGGAGATGCAGCACTCAACGCCATCTAAAATAAAACAGCCTGATATGAAAACAAAGAACCAGCCAAGGAACCAAAAGCAAAATACAACCCCCACTGGAAAGGGAAACTTGCTGGTCCAGAAGTAATAAAGTATATACTTCAGTTTAACGTACAGCCAAAGCCCATACAACCGCAAATCTCTCAACTGCTATCTCTAGAAAATGCCCAGATGAAGTGTTAGTATTATTGAACTGGCATCTGACTCTCTCCAGATTTATTACCTCTACAGATCAGCATTTAAGGAACACACAGATGATATAGCTAGAAGCAATTTAGTGAAAAATCAGCAAGTATTCTGCTCACACATTTCCAAACTCCAGAAGTTCACCTGGCAATCTTTTTATTTTTTATTTTTGTTTGGCCAAGCACCTTAGCAACAGAGCTGGAACGCACCTCACCCAGAGCAAGATCTGCTCACCACCTAGACCAGACCACTACTTTATTTTTATAACATCTGTTATAAACACCTGTTTATGACCGCATGCTTACAAAAGGGACAGATTTAAACAATTTAAGATGAAACCTTCTGTAACACAAGATCAGAGTTGAAAAATTAAAAATTGTTTTAAGGAGTAACCTTGTCTTGTTTTAATGAAAAACTGCCCCAAATGTATTTCTAGAACTATACAACAAGAGTCTCATGCATGTGGGAGGGAGGGCAGAGAAGGAACAGACATCATCTGTTCTGTGGTGTTGTTTGGACAGTAAATAAATCACACTGCTCATGTGACAATCTAGACAATGGACTGACTTCCCCTGGAGTATCAAATCTGTGAGTAGCATTCATGGTTTTTTTTAAATTTAGATTTTATTTTTTCACAGGTAGTGGCTTTCACACGATAAAGAGCTGATGTGATAGAAGTCCATTACTTACCACAATGGGACAGATCGTGGCTAGCTGATCATAGAGATACCTTGCTTCAGAAATGCTGCAAGCCTGGAATGTTACCTGTTGGAAGAAGTACAATTGCTATCACCATTTTTATAATCAAAATGTAAGCACTGCCTTCCTAAATTTAGAATCAATGATATAATAAAGCAATTTAAATAGCAAGAATTTTAAGGGGTTCTTTTGTTTGGTTGGTTTGGGGTGGAGTTTTTTTGTGTGGGTTCCCACCCCCCAATTCTTGGACAAACTTTTGCCCCATCTATCAGCAGCATTTATATCAAAAGCTTTTTTCCAGACCGTTTCCACGTTCATTAAAAGATTTCAGACCATAACGTTTGGGCTGCAAGGCTAAATATACAAACACTTGCCAGAACCAAAGAAAACCGAGTTAACATTTACAGTACACAAGGATCAGTAATGCACCTTCAGGAAATAAGCCAGGAACCTACTTAGAACAACAGTCAGAAAATATTGTACATGTAACATTTGTTTTGTGTGACAGCTAATCCTGTTTTAAAGAACACTTCAAGATGCCTTTCTTTGATCCTGCCAAACTGTGAAAAGTAAGTATTTTCATGCCTACTGCAACTTTTATTAAAAAAAAAAGAGTCAAGTTTTGCCTGTATTAGAGACCAGCACACAACAAAAGATGGAAAAGAAGTGTTATTTGCAGAAGCCCTTAATGATGTGGAAGCCCTACCACACAGACACTGGAAAATATAACTTCTTTGCAACTTGTGGCAAAATTTGCTCAGAGTAGCGTCAAACATGAGCTGCATTTCTAGCAGCAGACCTTAACCTCCAGACTTACCAAACCAACGCTTTATGCATTTTAAAAATGCAGAGGGGAATCAATGGCCTCAAAACTGTTAAAAAGACACTAATGAGATTAAAAGCCTCTCTCTCCTTCTTTGCAGTTTACATATTTATAGAGCAGAGGATAACTTAGATGGCAGCGTACCCCTGTACCACTATCATATTATTGTACAACAGGCTTCAGCTCCAAATCACCATCTCTGCTTGTTGTCCTGAAGAACACCAGCCGAACACAGATCTTCCTCTTCCACAGATTACAGTTAGAGAGTCCACAAAACACACAGGTTCTTCTCAGTCTGCCACTGAAGAAGACCAACCCAACCCCCAAGGTAGCTTAAAAAAAACCCAACCAACCAACAAAAAACCCCTCAAACCCGAAAACTCCCGACTTCATTCGTGGCCTCAGTGCTGGTTTTTTTTTTTTTGTTTGTTTGTTTTTGGTTTTTTTTGAGTGGCAGGGGAATATCGGATTTGTTTGTTTTGTAGACAACATTCATTAGAACATCCCAAGTCAGAAAAATAGTGTGCGGTAGAGAAAGTGTTTCTTCTGTGTCTATTCTTCAAGTGGCTATCATAGAATCATAGGGTTCGAAGGGACCTCTGGAGATCATCTAGTCCAACCCCCCCTGCCAAAGCAGGGCCACCCTAGAGCAGGTTACACAGGAACGCGTCCAGGCGGGTTTTGAATGTCTCCAGAGATGGAGACTCAACCACCTCTCTGGGCAGCTTGTTCCAGTGCTCTGCCACCCTCAAAGTAAAGAAGTTCCTCCTCATGTTGAGATGGAACTTCCTACACTCAAGTTTGTACCCATTACCTCTTGTCCTATTGCCGGGCACCATTGAAAAGAGCCTGGCCCCCTCCTCCTGACACCCACCCTTTAAGTATTTGTACACATCAGAAAAAGGCTATCAGAAAAAGGAAAAAAAACCACGCACTTTGAAAAGACAGGATTATTTAATTCTCTTGCAGAGAAGCAGCTAAATATGATTTCTCATCACTAATTTTGGACTTCCAGCACTACGGAGCCTGTCTTGGGATGGAGTGGGACAGGACAACTACACTCTTTCCCCTGACACAGTAGTATCTGCCTCCCCTTCCCTTTTACGTTTATTCCAAACCACACTAAATCTGGGATTCCACCTGGTTTCTAGCCAAACATCCCATTACAGAGGAAAAGGCCACGGCAGTCTTCTCCAGAGGAAGGCTGCAGCCACTGCAAGGACTGCAAAAAGCAGCAGTGACGAGCACAAGGCTCAGCAGACACAGGGACACCAAGCCTCAAAAGGGACCGGAGCATAACGGTTTGCCTTGCCCTTCACAGGGGCAGCACCTCCCACCCCACCATTGCCACAGATTGTCCCAGCTGAGCTCATCAGGACATTATTTTTAACGTCGAAAATACAGTGAACCAAGTGGTAGCTTGGTGCATAGTGAGGAGAAAAAAAAAAGAAAACAAACCAGAAGGAAGCGTGCATACTGCGAACTACCTTACAGAAAATCAGCGGGGAATACATTTTCTTCTAGTCTGTAATCAAGAATTATCAGTTGATACACAAGTAGCTGCTTACAGCACCTGCCTGCCTTCTTTTCCTTCTCCCTTTGATGATAACAAAACTACCAAATTTGACCACTGATTACAAAAATGGGGAATAGTAAAATGGTATTCCATAAAAAGGAATTTAATGTATTTTTAAACAAGTTCAGACAGTGACAGAATGGTAAGGCTGTATTTCTTTTATTGGACTTAAGTAAGAAAGAGATGGTACAAAATAGACCATATCAAACTTTACACCTTGTAACAACACACAGTATCATGTACTCTTTACTACTTCATCAGATCCTCCCTAGTTTACCTTAGTGACAAGAAATCATACTTAGCTGCTGCCAAGAACATTTTATTTATTCACCTTTTGTAATTTCTCAAAGGGAAACGTTTTGAATGGGGTTATTTCTGCCAGTGCCATGAAACAAGAAGAGCTTAGAGAATTTCCTTTAATCCCCTAGAAACTTAATATTAGCCTCTTCCTAGCTCTGCTTCCAAGACAGCAGTGCTAACAGGCAGATTTTATCAACAGTCAAATACATTGCTACTACCTAAGCCATCAGCCCCTAGCATCAGGTTACTATGATAGAGCAATATAGAATTAAAGCACTCCCAAGATACAGCACCAGGATTTAAAATGGAAGATACTGTAAAATAGTGGTAACTCAGGCAAATGAATGAAAACAGTAAAAAGTGGGCATGCATTAATGGGACAAAACAGAACCAAAAACGTCTCCCAGTACGCAGTAACAGAAGACAGCTACCCATGTGGATTTGGTAGGTTCATGGTACAAGCAGGGAGAAGATGACTTCTTAGCAGACAGCCAAAAATATTTAGGAATGAGACATTTTATACAAGAGTTCATGCTGTTTGCAAATATATGTATTTTTTTTTTTTTTATAATTTCACAGAAGGAGAAAGCTACTTATTTTTAACAATATTCCAATGACTTCCTGTCATTTCTTGTTTTTGCTGTTCTATGTATGGGGCAAAGCGAAAAAACCCAAAATGAATAACTAAAAAAAAATCCCCCATGTTCCTACAAGACAGCTGAGTTTCCATTCCCACAGTGTCCTTTGGTCATGCCTGAAAGAAGACCACAGTGAAAGATGGCCTTTCACACTTGAAAAGTGCTGGAGTTCCAGGAGAAGGTGCTTGATCAAACGGGGTTTGACCAGTTCAAGAAACCCTTTCATCAAGGCATCCGATTACATTTGATTATTAGCAGAAAATAAACACAATGCAAAAAAAGAAACCTGGATTTTAAGACTACATTACCAGGTATAAGATTAAATTTGTTGTTTTATTCCTCCTTTTGCCACATTAGTTGAATTAAGCTAGAGAAATTAGACATAAGCCAAGTCTTAAAAAGGGAAGCGTTTAGGAAAGACAACATTCAGTAACATCTTGAAAGCAGATGCGCTTTACCTGAAGACAACAGTTTCCCATTCCAAAACCCATAGCATCCATGTATATATAGTCCGGTTTTGCCGCTTTTGCCGCTTCTCCATCATCATTAGGAAACGTTTCGATAAATGGTGATGGCGTGTTCTTATCTTTAAATACTGTGTGGAAAATGCAGGAACTCAGTAACCCAGAGCATTAGATTGAACAGCTACTTTGAAAAAGAAAAAAAGATAGATTGAATTTACTTACTTGGTACATTTATCACAACCTTTTCTCCTCTTCGGTGACGAATGTTTCTGGTCAGCGTACTACAAAAAAAAAGTTTGCTGAAATGTCTGACAGTTTCTCTTTATGCAAATGTTTTTGAAGTTAGTTTCTCAGCAATTCTCAGGGTTTCAGAATGTCAACTTTCTATTTATTTTGAACATTTTTCTTCGGGATACTTCTTTTCCTAGTTTAAGATAGACTGTAACAGATACAACACCAAATTTTTCTTCAGTGAAGTCAGTCTTATTTTGATGGACTTCACAGTACTATGCTGATAGAATAGGCAGAAGTAAAAGGCTACTGACCTAAAGAATACAACACTAAGTGAAAAGGCATGCTTAGTTTTTAAATAGAATGATTTTCATTCTCCTAAGTCCCACCTTACAATGAAAACCCCTCTCAGACTATACAAATAGTTTGACAACACGCTCCATTTCAGAGTAACGAGGGCAAGTTACTGAGTACACTGAAATGTTGCTATGACGTATCTGAGCAAGAGCTGGATTAACCATGATGGAAGTACTTAGCCATGGGATTTCAAACTGGAAAATTTTGCAGCAGCATAATCAACACCTTTTGCCCCATAATGGTGTGAATTACTATATAAAGTTACTTGAACTTAACAGTTTACTTTCTTAAGTCACTTTGACAGAAAACATGTCATCACAACCATCTCTGTCCAAGTGATATCCGCAGCAACTAGCCACGTAGCTCTCTATTCCAGCAATGCAAAGAAGTTACAGGTATGCCTATGATATTTAGGCACAGAAAAATATTCAGCTTCCCATTCACACTCGCAAAATACTCTTACCTAAATCTAGGATGCTTGTTGATGGCTTCATCTGGAAAAAAGAGGGATTTTGAAGCTCCTCCTTCTACTGGCGTTGGCTTATATTCTGGCAGCGTAAACCCAGGACACCCTAACCTATATAATACAACAATGAGATCCAAGCTGTAATGAAGACTGGTTATGATTTGTAAAGTGGTCAGATGATCAGAGATTAGGATTCTCTTAGACAAAGGAATAAAAGGAGATTTTTTTTAAAAAAACTTGCATCTACTGTAAGTATTTCTGAAGCACTTTTCAAGACTGCTAACTGTACATGTGGAATTACCAGAAAGAGGTCTTAAAAGAGTTGCTGTAAAAAGGTCAGTTAAACAGTTTCTCTAGAGGGTACAGGTTAACGTTGATTGCTGAAGTAATTTATCCAGCTCTGCTCCCAACAATCTACCGCTGTTAAAAAGACGCACCTAACCAACTCTGTAAGAATTAGAGGTAATTTCAAGTGATACACACATCCCAAGTCTCACAGTAGTTTGTGATTTTGGAACTCTGAAAGACCCCATAAATGAGAGAAATGTAATAAGCAGAGAAAAATTACGCTATTAGGTGAATAATGCTGACAGATATACAAGTAAATCAGAATACAATCCTCTCCTTTGGAACCTCCATTGCAAATTTAATGCTCATCTGAAACAAGAATAAGCAGGTTTTCAGTACAACTGAGACAAAAGAGCATTTGAGAAGTTGGACGTAAAGTTGCGGAAGATTATAGTTTCTCCATGCTGCACAGTATAAAGGACAAAGATATGTTATCTCAAGAGGCTTTAGTAGTTTGATGTATAAAAAAGGGTTGGCTAATACAACTACAAGCAAACTACTCAAAATACCAGGAAACACTCACACTTCTGGAAATATTATTTATGTTCAGCACGCATTTCACTAGTGGTTTCTTCTTCCTGGGTTAGGTACAGAAGCTGCCCTACAATATCTAAACCTGACTTCACCACTTATGTACGTGCAACATCACTCCAGTCCTCAAGAAAGAAAACACCTTTTTTGGTCCAGTAGCGAGGGCTCACAGATTTAAGAACTAGGGATACTCATTTAGCTTGTAAGCTAGTATTTTTTAATATTTAAGCATTTTCAGTTTTGTTCATTTTTAACTGAGTTATTTTAATTTGAATAAGCCTTCTTTACCTTTCTTCTGTCAGCAAGTTTTTTTGTCTTTTCAGATGCACGGATTGTATTTTATTTATTATACACACATGTATATGCGCAGATGCACACAGGCATATGTACATATTAGTGTACAGAGAATGTAGTGAAAAACCCCAAACCCACAAAACCTCAGAAATACACGTTAGCAATGCTCCAGTCAAACCAACAAGGACTTGAATGGCAAGATAACAAAAGGCAGAAATAAGGAACTAAATAGCTTAGGGAGAGCAATCTCTGAAGAATAAAACTATGTTGGGATGATCCATAAGTAATAAAGAAACTACATTTTATTATTTACTGGCTTTCACTGAAGTCCAATGTATTGATCCTACAGTGATGTAAAAAGTATTTATCTGTATCTACAAAGTGATGAACTACTCCTCTCCCTTTATTCTTTGCAAGACCTTGTCTAAAATGTTTGTATACAAAATTTATTAAATGACATAATCTGTTTGTAAGGTTGCAGGGCAAAAGAACCTTAGCTCTGTAACACAGAGAACTACTTAACCATGGGACTTCAAATAAGCTCTTATTACTTCAAAGATATCTAGTATAGCTGCCATAAAGAGGAAGCAAATTTAGGGCCATTGCATTCTGTACCGGCCCGTAAGGCCAGCTGCTTCGCTTCTACTGCACAGCAATTTTTTTTACTGTTTTAAGCATAACTATCTTCATTCGACTGACAAGACTAGTTAGAATAAACATAATAAATCCCTGCCAAGGATTATGTTTGAAAGGAAAGTCAAAAAGTACAGTTTCTCCTAGGTAATGAAGTACATCCTGAATTTCATTTCTTCAAGAGTCTCTTGACAACAACAAAGAGGAGAAAATCTACCCTTTGTAAGGGTGTTATGAACCCAGGAGAGGTGCGCTCCTTTCTAGATTCAGTAAGTACAGTATTACAGAAGTTTTAAGTCTTCATTTCATAAGGTCAACCACATTCCTCTTCTACTGTGTGCTCCAAGCCACCAAAAGAAGTTTGCATGTGCTTTAGTGGAGAAGTAGTGTCAAAAAATAGATCAGGTTAGCCATGTTTTACCAAACTGTTATTGATAAAGATCAAAACTTGCAAAATAGGTAAAGAGAAACCTTATATATATGATTTGCTTTATCAATTCAAGATGGCAGACTACTCTACATGCAGTACTTTGTTATGAACATTCAGGTATTCCCTCCTAATACAAAATCACCACAGTTTAGAAGTAACATAAAAATGTACGAGATGCTTATTTTTTTGTCTCACTGCAGTAAAAATTTCAGGAAACACGACCAGAATGTTAAGTCAAAGTGCTTTGATTGAATCGTATTTTGCTCAGTTTCATTTTACAGCTTAGCTATAAGCAATATGGAGAAAAAAATTGTAAGGAGAATAGGAAACACAGCATTACATTTCAACAACCATCTCACCTTGGAAATGATGTCACAGTGCAAACAGCCTCATTTTCTTTAAGCACAGAAGCGGCCTCTTGCCGTCTTTTCCTCATGTTGTCTTGCACAGTGTTGAATTCTGACATGGTTCCCCCATACGGCTGCCCAGGCGTCCCTTCAATCATGTAGCTTCCATATTCTGGTCGCCAGAGTGTTGGGTGGCTATAATAAATGAATAGCCTCAGTTAAATATTCTACAGCTTCAAAAAAAAAAATTAGATTATTTGTGAGAATTTCAGAAATGAATGCAACCTGCAAGAAAAATCTCCTAAGGCTGATTATTTGATAGAGCAACACAACGTACATTCCAATGTACCTCACTGGTGGGAGGCAGTGAAAAGAAATTAAGGCACAGTTTGGCAGTAGGAAGTGTCACTGTACAGTGCAATAAGTAGGATTTGCCTATGTCAAACTGCAATCACCTTTCATATCTGTTTCAAGCCTTGTTTCTTGGGGTTTTAACTGAAACTGGAACATACAGACCATTCAACTTCTTCCACAGTACAAGGCAAGACAAAAGTTATGCTCAATTTCTTCTTTCTACTGCTGTGACTATCCGGTCCTGTTTCACAAATTTATTAGGTTAAGAAACAAAATGAAGTTTGAGTGCACCTAGTCACCCTTGAAAAGTAATACCCTCCCATCCCCTTGTGAAGCCACGCCATCTCTATGGAGCACACTCTACCAGAGGCTGAGCCACATCTCCCCTACTGTTCTTCTGGCAGTAGCAGTTTTGAGTCTAAAAGCAAAGGGCTTCCTTCTTGCAGGCATTCAATAGTCCCTCTACCAAGGAAGGGAAACAGGGAAGCCTTACTGGAAGATGAGGTTAAGGTACCTAGAAAGTTGCAGACAGGACCAAGGCATAAAAGCCACTAATTGCTACAGCAGAGTTTTTCCACCTTCCTGTATGCTGTCACCTGCTTTTGGCTCTCTTCAGCCAAAGCACTTCACTGTCTCCGGTCTCATTTCTCTGCTGCCATCAATTAAAAGGTAATTCACACTTCTCAGACTAGTTGAAGTAGGGATACGATCCAGTTATTCCTGAAAACTCCATGGGAGAGGATGAGGAAGAACTGTCCTGCTGTCCTTACGCTTACCTTCCTAATTCTGCCAAAAATGGGAGAGCCCTCCTACAGACAACAGGCTTCCCTACACAGGCCTCACTCGCTCCTGTCCTGAGGGATACAGGGGAGAGTGCACACACACACAAAACTAGAGCAAGACAAAACAAATACCCAAACTGCAACTTCTGTGGGCTGTTACATCCTCCTCTTTTTTTTTTTTTATCCTGAGTCATAACACAAAAAGTGCACAGACTGCCTGCAAGTGTTCTCAAAATCTTTCATTTCCTGCACCCCAACTGTATCTGAAAATATCGATATCTGTGGCTTACAGTTTTACCGACAGCAGACTTGAAAGTTAAGCTATGTCTACGAAATTCTGTACAGTATCATAACACGAGAAAAAAATAAACAGGAAACAGCTACTCACTTGGGGTTTACCTTCTCCCCCTTGTCTTGTAGTGTTTGAAGAACTTCTTCACCGCAGAGCACCAAGCGCACTTTCTTATTCTCATGGTCAAATTTTACTAACATGTATTCCACCTTGTGAATAATAAAAACGAAATAAACAATTATATGGTAAGATTTTGTTTGCAACAAACACATTGGCATACAGTTTTAAACATCAAGTGAAAAGAAGAAAAAAAAAAAAAAGGATGCCAGAGTGAACTTTATCTCCACAGCTTAAAAACTATCACTGTGAATGCAGTAAACAATCCCACAGAAAACAGCTGCATGCTTATTTCATCTCGATTAAAGAATTTAAATTCCTTGAAATTTCCCCCTCCATTTCTAATTCTGCATTTGCAAAGGAATCTTTGCAAAAAGATTCCTGAATTTGTATGTCTCCACATTATTTTTTAAAAAAATTAAAATCCTATGCAAGCTATTAACCACAAACATCTCTCTGTCATGCCATGAGTTACAGTCTCACAAAAACTGACAAAAAAAAACACAAACAAAAAAGAGTCATTCTACAAACAAGACATCCATTTACACCCAATCACTTGTTGGAGCTATTTAAGACTAGCACTGACAGAGCCTCATTTACACCAGGGAAAGCCCATGGCTGTTACAGACAGCATCGCTCCTGCCATTTATTAACGCGCTCCAGCTCTTGGCACAGCACGGGGGTTTCCACCCTTCCTAGATTCAGCTTTGCTGCCACCTTTCCTCCCCCTCCTGCCCAGCAGCATACCTTGTCCCAGGACCTCTGCCTCCTCCCTGCCCCAGGCTGCGACCTACAGCCGCTCCCAGTGATACACCGGTGGAGAATTTGATCCAACAAGCTGCCAATGACAGTGGTGCCAACACCTCGTCCCAGCACTGGAAAATACTGTTTCCCTAACAGAGATTATCTGAAAGCAGCCAGATCTGGAACGCCCTCATGTCAAACTTTCTAATCTCCATGCATACTTGCTGTCAAAGCTCCCGTGAAGACTTTTAGAGCGTTACCCAGTATAGCAACCAGTCATCTGGACCTTACAGCCTTCAATACTTACTGATACAATCTATTTCCTGACACCTATTTAGCCAGGGATGCTTTGCACTGTTCTGGGAAGCATGAAAGACAAAACAGCCCCCAAGCACGATATACTACTTACCACATAAAAGCAGAAGTTGTACGTGAAAATGCATCACAGGGGTACTGGCTTTGAAAACCCCTGGCTGGACCAGCGGTGATACACACTGCCTTTTGTTGGAGGCTCTCAAACCACTGCCTCAAGACTTTCACAGCTCATCTAATACAAATTATCAACCTGAAGTTAAAAATTCAGGTTGCAGTTCCACAGCTGGAACTCGTCAGAGGTTTTGCACTGTGCTCCTCAGTGCTGTTTTCTTACAGCACCTAAAAGCGCATCCGCTGGTACTTAACAAACACCACTGCTCCAGCCCCAGGAATTCAGATTCATGCAAGATGCTGATGTTAAAGTTGCAGCATACCAACCCATGGCAACTTCTATTTTGTACAGAAGTCTGATGCGTATAGGAAAACAGCTTGCCAAAACACAGGAAACTTGTGTAGTGTTTTCCAGCACACGGTAAGAGGATTTGTGGGCTTCACATTCTTTGGTTGCGTCAGTGTTCGTGGAAGAGTTATTGCTAGCTACCTGACAACAAATAGAATCCTCTGGTGGGACTTGAGATTAAATCACAAGCAGCGTTATCCAAGAGCGTGTGTAATTCTACAGAATCTGGTTAGACACAAACTCTGGAGGGACTCATTCAGCAATTATACATGTTTGCTATATTTTTTAAGATCAAATTTTAATCCTCTAAAAGACAAATAATGATTTCTAGTTCCTGTGCAAAACAGCATTTCTTTGTGTGGTATACATTGTGGTTTATGCGTATTATGCCACAATAATCTACTTGACATAACTACGGACTATAGTCAACCAGAATGCACTCCAGCACTGATTTACTTGTTATCTAGTACGAATCTCTCCAGTGGCACTTGATCCATAATTACTGGCAATAAAAAGGGACTTCTCTTACACCTTCCAGTTTCCTACCATATTCAACATCATCCCCTCCTGCTCGGGAAAAGCATCATCCTCACTCGGACCCGGTCTGAACTAGAGGAGGTACAAGAGTGCACAGTTCTCAGAGTCATACAGACGGACATGTGAATGTGCATCAAGCCGACTGCCCGCCTGGGCTGGTGGCAGAAGAGAGGGCAAAGGAACTGCAGCTGCCTTCGAGAGACCCCAAAGTTTAACATTTGTCTACCATTACATGAATAAGTTACTGTGATTAGCCTACTGTCTTAAAAATCCATCTCCAAATGTAACTGCAATGAGCTGGTGGTATGAACACAGCACTTCTCTATAAACTGCATTACAAGTTTCACAAAAGAAAATAAGCCAAAAGTGTAAAGAAACATTAAGCCAAGATGGCAAAACCAAAGAAATCAAAATGTTTCATAATCCAAGTGCAGTAGTGAATACACTGCATTTATGCATCTAGCTTTAGAAACAACTACTACTCTTGCCTCCAGAAACATTGACTAAATCTTCAAAGCTGTCTTAACACACAGAAGATCTGCCATTAATTTTAATGAGAAAAGAAAAAAAGCTTCAGACGGCTGCCAACAATTCCAAGTAATCCACAGAGTATCTTGCCAACAGAGGGACTGACTGAATGGGCATCCTCAAAGAATTTAATTTAAGCTCATCAAAAGATTTAGCCTAAAGCTAGAAAGAAAGAAACAAATTCAGAGTTCACACATTTTTACATTTAACTTCAGCTCGTCATTCACAGACTTCTCACATGTTTTCTATCCACAATAAAGTTCAGAGAATTGCAGCCAAGCTGAATGCATCAGCACACCTGGCAGAGCTTCAAGAGTACAAAAGCCAAATATGCAGGGTTTCACCCAACATCCATAATTCATCATTTTGCCAAGCTCTTTTGAGTTTGCTTCTCTTCCTAATTTTAACTAGTCTCCTTAGCAAGCAGCAAAATATAGGTCAGGTCAAATGACTGATGCAGATGGCTGACAAGTAGCCTTGTAAAGAGCCGGCTAGGAAAGCTCACCCTGCCTTGGTAAGAAAGATGGCCACTTGGGACCTGTGCACCCACCTGGTGCTCCCACCCCGCAGCAAACCCTACGCATCTCTATCCTCTGTCCGTCGTGTGCTGCAAGGCTGATGAGGATGAAAGGCGGCCTCCCAGCTTCTCCCTGCGGACAGACACGCTCAGCACAGCTTTGGTGGACAGACCTCTCTGGCCAGCCCAGGTCTGTATGGCTTGCAGAAGTGCTGTGGCACTTTACCAGGAAAAGGAACACAGTCGGGCCGGCAAGGTTGCAGAGCGAAAGCTGTAAATCCACACACACATAGAGCAAGCCTAAAAAAATTGTTCAAAGTTAAATGCATTGAAAAAGCAAATAAATTCTCAGCTAAAGCAAATAATCTGAGTATAACAGATCTATCCATGAGCCAACACAGAGAAAAACCATTCTTTACAGACTTCCTTCCTCTCAACTACTGACTTGCAACGCAGTGCACCTAGAGTACTTCCACACCAGCTCTGCTCCACCACTGTATCTACTGGGGATAGGTATGCACTATCTTGCCATCAGGACAGCACCCAGAACGGCATTACTTCACTTGTCACCATTACTTGTCACAATCGGCTTCCAAGGAAATGTCAGGCTTTTGAAAATTCTTTGATGTCACCTCTGTAAATACAACCACAAGTGAGACCTTGAAGCCCCTCAACTAGGGAGAAGCCAAACCACTCTCTATGCATTAAGCCAAATAGTTGGGCTGGACTTGCCCGGTGGCAAAGTGAAAGATGATTGTTCTCTGGAAATGGGTAACCATGTTTGAAATTGTGCTTGAATGCCTGAGTTATTTGACCATAATTATGCATATTATTTCTGCATAAAGCACACTACTTAAAAATGAAGAAGTATCAGTCAAGCAACTCTTTAACAGCAATTCTAAGGAACAAGGAGAACCAAAGTGGACACACGTCCTACGTTTGATCACTGTCCAAATGCTTGCCTTGGCAGTGGTCTGCTTTCCAATATCAAACCCCTTCCTCGCATACTCAATTTAACATCATCACGCTGAGTACACTGGGAACAAAACCTATCTAATAGTTGAGAGTAAAGCCTCTGCTCCAGAGTTAATGTTAAAATCCTTTTAACATTCAAAGCATTTGCCAGAAGGTATTTCTCCATATGAAAACACAGGTAAACGTACAGTCTGGACTTTGGTAAGCTCAGAAGGTGCTGGGAAGATTATAGGATACAGGAAAATAGTTTCAAGAGTGATCTGAAGAGAAGTTTTTTTGAGAGGAAAGCAACGCAAGTCTGTACACTCTCTAGCTGTTCCCTGCATTCACCTTTTACCACACTCCCGATCATACATCTCAGCTATGGGTGCCCCATCACTGGAAGCGTTCAAGGTCAGGTTGGACGGGGCTTTGAGCTGACATCAGCGGGGTTGGACTACATGATCTTCAAAGGTCCCTTCAAACCCAAACCATTCTGTGACTCTAAAAAAAAAAATTTATCAGAGGTGACACATCAACCACCACTGTTCCTCAAGGATAATCTTATTGACAGTTTCTTTCTCCTCCTGATGGACAGCTATTGTCAGGTGTATTTGCAGCAACTGTAGTGGTCTGTTCATACATACCTTCCCTTGGGCCTTGAGCTTTGAGAGAAATTTGAAATTTTTCCTAAATACCCGATGAGGTCTCATGGCTTCTGTTTACTATTACCAAAAGCCACCACAGCATTTAATATTTTCATGCAGTATACCTCATATAGTTATGTATACAGTAAAAAATAAAGTAAACTTTTTTCCTCAAGAGTGTCAAAGAAATAAACCCCATTTCACTAGTTTCATTATGCTCTATTACAGCAAAAAACTAAAAGTAGTTCCTCCATACATTTATTGTCAGTTAATACATCATCAAAATACCACGTATCGTTAAAATGACAGTCTACAGGAAAACAAAGTTTTAATAATTTGACTGTCCATTAAGGGACCTCTGCCACAAGATTTCAGTGTTAAAGATGGAAAAAGATTTTTTTTTCTGCAGTTACACATACATCTGATTGATGTACAGCATAATACTTAAGAATTTCTTTTAATGCAGTTATTTTCTCACCACTGCTGTGCCAAAACATGGAGCCACGGTAATAAGTAGTTGCTAATGTACCTTTAATGAAAGGTTTGCTGGCCCACAAAGGCAAGTCTGAGCCTTAAGGGAGTGAATTTTGGAGGAAAACAAGTCTGGAAGTGCCCCAGAAGCTGGTTACCTCGTTTCTAGCCAGCAAGCCCCCGAATCACACACTGGCACAAGGCAGAGCACTTTCAGGCTCACGAGGTTACTATGGGTATTTTCTGTCATAGCAATAATTTCAAAAATCTGCTATTAACAGCAAAACCAAGATTCAAATGTATTTCCCAAAATGCTTAATTTTGATCAAGCACATTGGAAGTGGCCAATCCAATGAATAAAGCACTGTCTCCAGCTCTACACGAAACCCACTTTCAGAAACCGTGCCCTAAAAACAAAACACAACTGATGTTTTATATTACGTTGACAATCAGCAGAAAATGAAGAAATTCTACACCGCATTAAAGATGACCATAGATAAAGAAAACAAAGAGGATGCAGGGGCTCTCATCTCAGTCACGACAGCCAGCCCTAGCTAAGTGCTCCTGTCTGTTCCCCTTCCCACTTGCCGACATCAGGACTGCAGATTTTCTTCTGCATGTGATATGACGTGACTAGAGGATGTCCTGTGCCACACATACCACAAATCAGGAAGCTGGGTTACTGAAAACTAAAAGTTAGAGGTTATAATCATTTGCATGCTTGTAAAGAACAAGATACGGGACATGTGTGAATAAAGTGTCTCTTCTTTGACTGCTGTACTATGTAACACCTGAAGTAATACTATAAAAAGAAGACTAGGGTAACATTAATTTTAGATTTCTGTAGCAAAGACATTCACTTAGGAATTTTTAGATTTAAAACAGAAAGTAACAAATGGTTTTGAGACAACTATATTTTCTATACCCCTCAGGCTATATATTTTCATAGACTAGTAAAAGACCATTTATTCAACTGTGAAACAAGATGCTGCAAGCTTCTAAGTTGCCTCTTGCATCATAAAGCAAGAAGGAAAAAGAAAACAACAATAAAACCCAACCAAGAAACATCAACAACAAAATCTTTCCTGTACTCATCCTTCCTACTCACCCTTTCTCCTACTGTTAAATAAAATAACGTGTCTGCACAGCAAGGAGAAGAGGAAGTCCTGTGACAAAAGAGGAATTACGTTGAAGCAATAGACAACAATCCCATGACAAGACCATAGCAATTCACGTGATGTCCGCAGAAGGAAGCTCACTGTGAACAGAGTATTTCTCTGTCAATCAGAAATATACAAACAGCAGATAATTTAAGCTTCTCTTATTAAGATCCAAGATTGTGAAGGAGGAAATGGAACAGGCTGGAACAGTCTGCCCAGAGAGGTGGTGGAGTCTCCACCTCTGGAGACATTCAAAACCCGCCTGGACGCGTTCCTGTGCAACCTGCTCTAAGGTGACCCTGCTCTGGCAGGGGGGTTGGACTAGATGATCTCCAGAGGTCCCTTCCAACCCTATGATTCTATGAAATCAATGCATACCTTGGGGGCTGGTCACTATTTATGAGAAATTGCAGCTTGTTTAGGGGGAAAAAAAAAAAAAAAACACCACACCACCAACAAAACACTCCTCCAAACTAGTTTCCACGAATCCCAAAATTAGCTTTTGAAGAAGCTTCTCACTGTAAACTACAGCATGTCCTGCACTGTCCTGTACACAATGCATGCAGCAGCAAAGCTCACACCACTGCAGGTCAGTGGTGCTGCACTACAACCTACACATATCTTATCACCCGGCCACGGAAAACCTGAGGGGGAGGAAGCTGAAGCAAAATAATCTGTCATCAGGGAGGTTAACACATCATGCATGTTTTGAGAGTTAGAGGTTTAGACGTAATTTGGTTTAGGCTTTCCCTGACACAAGGATTAAAGCCGGGCAGAAAAAATAGTTTCACAACTGTCAGCCAAAGCATCCAGGTAAGGAATAAACACGGACACTCTTTAAGGGCACCTATCTTGTTCAAGTTAAGATTTAAGGAGTTATATTTGCATATAGAGGCTGCATATATACACTCAAGGCTGACAAGCACCACGAGCTGACGCATTAACATGGTACCTTCAGACCCTGCCCCAGAAATGCCACTACGATAAATCGCAGGTGCAGCTACAAAACACATCAAGGAAGCACTAAATCTATTTGTAAACAAATAATGCCACCGTCCCTTTATTTAGCCAAATAAAGCTCGGACAGAAAGGACAAATGAGCAGACACGTGACAAATAACCAAATCATTCATGAGTGCTGCTTCCCCCCATGCGGCAAGCGGGCGAGTACATCGATTAAGACAGCTCCCATTCAGATTCATCCACACATGCCGCGTTTGGCAGGGGGCCAACCTGAGGAATTTCTGCATGAAAGAAATTCAAAAACGCATTCTGTTTGGGGAATTTTGCTGGGGGAGGGGGAGACTAAAAGTGATTGTCTTAAAATGACAAGAGCTCAAACGTAAAAAACAATTTTGCAAGACTTTAGGCTACGTTAGCTTTATTATAAGCACGCGATTCCCAGAAAAAGCTTTAAAACAAAGCAATTTCTGCACACTGGTATATTGCAGCAGCTTGTACAAAGTGAGAATGAGAGATCACTGTAATATTGATAAGTCTGTAAAATGACATGGTTGAATTTTCTTTAAAGAAGACCTATTATTGACAGCCAGGAAAATACAACAACTATTTTTTGTGATTGTTGTGTTTATGTATAACATATACAGTAAAAAGCTAGTTAGAAAGTTTCAGATGAACATTAAAGAAACCCCACGAGCCACTCAACAATTATCTAAGTGGTTTGGATAGAGGGATGGACATCTTGCAGCACGTGGAGTTTAAAGAAGCTGTAATAAACTGTCTATTCTTGTTGTTCATGTGAAGTGTCTGTCTAGGCTTCAAAGCTATCATGTAGCATCATCTTGTTCCACAGGACATCTAGGCTTCATAAAGTAAGCAATTATCTTAAAAGGACATCTGCTGCTTTTCTATCCCATTAGGTTAGCCAAATTTCTTGTAAAATGAGAAAAGAACACCACCTTTCCTGTACACCGTGATGCTCTCTGAACCCACTACTACTTTTATCAGTCACACAGTTCTTTCTTACGCCTATTTGAACATTTCTGTGCATGCATATGTGTGTCTGTGCTGGTTTTGGCTTGGGTAGAGTTGATTTTCTTCATAGTACAAAGTGTGGGGCTATGATTTGTGCTGAAAAGTGTTGATAATAAAGGGATGGTTTAGCTATTGCTGAGCAGTGCTTATAGAGAGTCACGGCCTTTTCTGCTTCTCACATTACCCCACCAGTGAGTAGGCTGGGGGTGCACAAAAGGTTGGGAGGGGACACAGCTGGGACAGCTGACTCCAACTGACCAAAGGGATATTCCATACCACATGATGTCATGCTCAGGATATAAAGCTGGGGGAAGAAGGAAGAAAGAGGGGGAACATTCGGTGCAATGGCATTTGGCTTCCCCAGTAACTGTTAAGTGTGATGGAGCCCTGCTTTCCTGGAGATGGCTGAACACCTGCCTGCTGATGGGAAAGAGTGAATGAATTCTTTTTGCTTTGCTTACGCATGTGCTTTTGCTTTACCTATTAAACTGTTTTTAGCTTTCTCACTTTCATACTTACAGTTCTGTCCCCCATCCCACCGAGGGGGAAGGTGAGCAGGCAGCTGCATGGTGCTAGTTGCTGGCTGGGGTTAAACTATGACAGTGTCTCTCACCAAGCCTAACCGCTGTCTTTTAACGAAGTGATGACCAAAACTTCATCTGTGTATTTTAGGGATAGTAGCTGTACTTATTTTACGCAGCTGGTGGTCTAGATTCACCGTTGTTAAAAAGTGCCCTAGACTTTGTTCCTGGTTTTAAATGGGTGACAGACAAACAGGAGCCTCAACCTGTTTGCACGTGAACCCAAATCCATTCCCTTAAGTTGTAGCAATGATTTTACCAGTCTCAAGTTCTGCAGACTGTAACGCAACGTCATTGATCGTATCATTTACATGTTGCTGCTGCTCTGAAAAAGAGCCAAAAACATACAAACTGTAAACCGCACCAATACATTAATGCAATAGCTAAGTCCCTGGGAAGACTCATTCAAAAGGAAAAGGATCTCTTTTCACAGCTCAGCCTTTCATTAGGAAAAGAAGAAAGCTTTAAAGAGAGTCATGCACCTTCTAATCAGAAGCAACACCTTTGGCAAATTCTGGTAAGAAAACCTCTGGCCTCTCTTCTTGGAGCGTCTGAGAAGGGCTGCTTCGCTTCACACGAGGAAGCGCTGAGCAGCAAATGTTCATTTTAGTTCTCATTTAACTTATTTACAAGGTATAATTAAAAAACATAATGGATAAGGAGGGGAATTCAATCAAAATTACATAAGAAAGACCAAAAGAAGGTTAAAAAAGAGATAACATGCAAGAAAAAAAAAAACAAGCCAAAAGCAGCATTAAGTCAGGAAGACTTCAGCTGGCAATAGTGTGGTGGCACATTTTTCGGGCTGCCTCATACATTTCATTATCAAACCTGGTTTAAAGGCCTCCAAATTTCACTCCAAGTCTCCACGAAGAAAGCAACTTTCTAAAAGCTAAAGATGCTTATTGCATGATATGTCCCAACACTGACAGGAACAAGACTCATATGCAACAAAAGGGTCATTATGTCCAATTTCACTAAACAAGGCTGGGCAAGTCAGATTGCCATTTCATTCACATATACTTTTAAATAAAACTGTCATGTTTTGCCCATGCTTGCTTTCTACACCCTTCCTTCTGAGTGGATCTCCCCTCCAGCACACCTTTCTCGACATCTTCGTATGTTGAAGCAGCTCCTCCTTACTCTTTATTCTTTCTTTGTCGCCACCAACTTTCCTTTTCCAGCTCTTGTTGTTTCTGTCATTTCCTCCCAGTCCAGATAGGTGTTCAGGCTGAAGAGCAACCAACCCGTTCCATTTAGGAGCAAAACAGACTGCAGAAAAACTTAATCAAGTATGTATATGTATTAGTATGTATGTATATGTAGTTATGCATGAAGTGCTGTGATTCATACACTCGTGCACACACTCAGCACAAAGCAACGGCAGTGAGCCTAGCCAAGGGCCAGCCATTCCACTTGCCTGATCTGAGTGTCTGCATTAAGCAGCAAAGTGAAATTTAAGCAACATCGGTCAGCTGGAAGAATGCAATCAGCGGATGAGAGGCACAAGAGATTGGTAACACGCTGGCACAGAAGACAGCTTTTTGGGACGAAAGCTGGAAAGCAGCAGAATAGACTTTACCTCACTCTCAAAAACCTTTTAAACTCTTTTGGTACCCCCAATATCTGCCAAGCTGCACAAACTAATTGTCTCACATAGTACCTAATCACTCTACTGAACTTTTAAAATGCAGTACCGAAAAGTTACAGGTTTTTGTATCTGTTGCACAAAAAAAATAAATAAGCTTAATTACCTCTACTCTGCAAATCCAAAGATAAGCATACATTGTTTGATGGGAGAGGAAGATGAAAACACAAGGAGACCATGAGACCATACCAGTTAGCATGACAGGGTCTCCTCAGTAGAACTAGTTGTTGCACAACTTTTGTGGGCATTAAGACACAGGTAATAAGGAGGGGTTTTATAAGGGATAATGAGATAGTTCAGTGTCTTGTATTTTCCACGGTCAGGAGATGCCACGCATGAGCAGGGAGGCCAACAGAAGGATGACTAAGAGACAAAGGACCTTTACCTAGAAATGCAGGTTCAGAGAGACCTTTAAAAAGATTTAAAAAAAAAAAAAAAACAACCCAAGTCTTATTCTGTTACACTCACATTTGTAGGTTTTGTTTGGTGGTTTGTTTTTTTTTTTTAACCATTGCCAAGACTTCATGGTTGTGGAAAACAGAGTAAAAGAGAACTGCCCCCAGAAGACACAACAGATGTTTGTTAAATCCCTTAGTTCTACTAAGTCTGTAAGCAAGAAGATAGCTGACTTTTCAAGAGGTAGCAGAACCAGTGTTTTGACCTTTCCAGTTCTTTACTCGGGGGAGGATGAGAGTACTAGGGAATGCTACTCCGCAGTGCAAGTTGTGATGCTGCCTCGCCTCCTTCAAAACAAATGCCACCACAAGAGCTCCGTTCGCACTTAACTTCAACACTTTTGTCTGGCACTCAGAAAACAAAAAGCATATGACCATTCCTGGCAGTTTCATTCCTTGGAATGACAGGGAATGGAATCCCTTTGAGGTTACGAGCACCCCAGAGGACCACCACAGCTCATGTAATGAGTCTTACAACACAGAACGAGAAGTGGAGTCCTGTTGAAAACAGATACAAAGCAAAAGCTGTTTCTCACAAGCAAACACAGGATTTCTTTTTCACAATGGCATCAGCTAGATGGGAACAGTCTTTAAAGTATTCACACATCTGCCCTGAAAGACACTCAGTATATGTTAAGAAAGTTGGGTTTTTTTCTCATAAGCATTCCTTAAAAATGAGTAAAACACAGTCTCAGAAACAGCTCTCAAACACAAAAGTAATTTTGTTTATGCCGATTTAATCTCTATCATTACATGAAAGCTGTCATCTTCATTCTTGATTTCAATCTTCAAGAGGTTTTTAAGACAATAAAACACCCTCAGGCTATGACTTTATACATGAAAGTCAAAGTGCACAAAAGGCTTTTTATGCAAATTGTCCAGCTTGTCAGCTGTTTCATCTAAGCTGCATGTAAATGTGGCGCCACTTTCTAATAACTAGATATTTGAAAGGAAAAATGGAAAACAAGTTTATTGCTTTGCCCACTAGTCCATCTACAGCACAGCTGCAGTGGAAACAGGTGTGTGTTTGTGTTTGCAAAAGAAGAGCAGACTGGCAACAAGTATCTGGTACATTAACACACTCCTAAGTGCCATGTTATGTAAAAAAATAAATAAATTGCATAATAACAGTAGAACAAAGATAAGTTGCCACACATGAGTTTATTACCATTTGCTGAAAATCAGAGGTAGATGACGAATTGGGTTACTTCACCTCTGAATGTTCACAGGCATTTCAAATACGGCTCTTACCTCCTCATCAGAAACGGAGCAGCAATCATACTGCTCTTAAAATTCTGCCTCTTGCCACACTGAGCATGACAGAAGAAAACTGTGAATCTCCTTAAACATAACGCACCACCATTTACCAAGCATAAATGCTTTCTTCAGTATGGTCCCCACACCAAAGGAAGAACGAGTCTTCTGGGGTGCAGTCTCACCGTACAGCTAAGCTTCCCAAGTGACTAGCTATGGGTGCTGCAGGGGAATGCTCTGCTTGCCTCTTTCCTCCACACGTTCCTGCTACTTTCCTCACATTAAGCAGAGCTTGTTGGATATCGCTGTGAAACAGCGGAAGCTCTGCTGAGAAAACGAACTACCCTAGAAAACTCAATGGGAGAAGTTTTCTGATGGTTTAACTTCTTGAACTGGCATAGCCACTAACAACGCAAGGAAGGCAGAAGAAACACGAGCCTGGAGCAAAGGGAGGGAAGCTGAACCAGCTCGCTAGCGGATCAACCTTACCTATCTTGTGAAATCTCACCCTGAGAGAACAACTAAAATCTAACACCCATTGAAAAATGAGTACCCCATCTTAAAGATTAATGATAAGATCCTCAAGCTAAGTCTCAGAGCAATAAGGAAACTCTGCTCTGTCTATATTCCTGAACTTAAGACTGTTTGTGAGGCTCTTCTGTCAGCATGACTTCAGTCATAAAAGAGATGTAGGAACACTGACATGTAAGACACGCATAGATAAATGTATATTTAAAACTTCCTGAGTCCACACCGCTCTAGTCTACACTGCAAAACCCTGCGGTGTAGACTAGACATGCTGGCAGCATCACCCCCTTCACTGGACAGATTTTAACAGCTAAGCCGCCACTCACTCTTCTTGAAAGCAGCTCCTGTGCTCCGATTCTTGCCTTGCTCAGTTACATGAAGTATGACAGCAATTCCTTAAAAAAAGAAGAGACTTTAAAAGACTCTCAAAGTGCACCAGGGGAACAGCATTTTCCTTTGGCAAAGAGCATCTGTGAACAGCTACTGTTACCACCCAAAGTTTTCTCACAAAAGCCTTTGCCATTCAGAAAGGAATAGAGCACAAGATGGAGATGCAATGGCCAAGCGCCCACATCACTCGCTTCCTACTCTGCTCTCCCAACTTTCCTGCAGCCATCACAGACACCTCCAAATGAGAAATGCTGGACCGCACTAACACCACAATCAAGGGTGGCTTCTAGTGCAGCATACGCAAAGCTGCTGCCTGTCCAGGGAAAGCTGCGACTCTCAGGGAATCCTACTCATCAATACAGGAGGGAGACTCATCTCCTCGCAGAGTGCTGTCAGGCTGGGACACAATTCAGTGCACGCTTGCACGGCAGCACACGCAAGACCTGCGGATAGAGTAACAGTCCTCAGGCACAAAGCACCTGTAACAAAGTTCAAGGCACAGTCTGAGCGATCATCATCATCCTTGTTCGAAAGGCACACCGACTCGTGACAGACACCTAGAAGACTATGGAACAAAGCAAGGCTCGGTGAGCCCCTTTCCACAGGGGCAAGCCAGGACCACAGAGGTACCCAGTGCGTGGCGAGAGGGCTGAGCCCACCTGCACACCTCCAGTCCCTGCTTCCCTCCCAAAAACAGGTTCTGAGGCCGAGCTGGCACCAGCCCGGAGTTTAGACACACGCTTTAATCAGACCTCACTCCAGAGAAAATAAACAAACTCGTGGGAATGACCAAGCGCTGCCAGGCACCGCCGCTCCGGGGAATACACCTCAGGCGGATTTAAAGACGCCTGACGGAGGCAACGAAAGTTGCTTTAGCGTTTAAAGAAAGAAAAAATAAAATCCCAAGGTTAATATCGAGGCAACCGCGCTGCGCAATGGGAGGCGGCGGGGGAAACAAAGGCCCCGCCGGGGCAGCCTGAACTTTCCCCTCTCGCCGAGCAACGGCGGCCGGACCCGCCGCCAGGTAGGGCCCGGGCCGCACCGGAGCCCACCCCCGGCTGGCAGAGGCCTCGGCAAGGCCGTGTGCCGGCCCGGGCCGCGCTGAGGGGGCCGGAGGTGGAAGGCGGTGAGGAGGAGGTGGGGAGGGAGGGGGGAAGGTCTCACCTCATCGCCCCACTTGAGGACGTCCTTGTGGCGGTCGCGCAGGGCGCGGTAGATGTGGAGGAACTGGATGATGCCGTGCCTCCGCACGTGCTCGGCGTGCCGCCGCGTCTCCTCCCAGCTCAGCGGCGAGCCCTGCGACAGCAGCCCCATGCCGGGCGGCGGAGAGGAAGGGAACGGCGGGGAAGGAGAAGGATGAGAAAGAGCGCAGAGCCTGCGCGGCGCGGAGTGCGCTCTGCTCTGCGCCGCGGAGGCGGCGGGAGCCGAGGCCGGCGCCACGCGTGACGGCGGCGGCGCGTCACGCCGTGACTCAGCACTTTCCCCCCCGCAGGCCCCGCCCCCTGGGCGGGGCTGGCTGTGGGCGGGCTGANCGGAGGCCCCGCCCCCTGGGCGGGGCCGGGGCTTCACCTCAGCGGCCCCTGGAGGGGGGGGGTGTCTGGTGTGACAAAGGTGTGATTAAATGTCCCTAAATAAAGGTCCTGAGGTGGAGGGCGGGCTGAAAGACGTTGTGTGTTTATGGTAGGGCATCGCCAAAAGGGGAAAAAATTTGGTGCCTGTCGGTGCTTTGCGGGGATGGAGGGACGCACCGCATCCCCCCGCCCCCGGGATGTGTCTCCTCACAGGCACCGGCCTGCTGTGCCAAGGAAAGGCCCGGCTAATGAAGATGTTAAAAAATGAGTGAGCCACCTGGGAATTGTCTGGAGGGAATCGGAACGGCATTCACAGCATCAGAATGGTTTGGGTTGGAAGGGACCATTAAAGGTCATCTAGTCCAACCCCCCTGCAATGAGCAGGGCCATCTTCAACTAGATCAGGTTGCTCAGAGCCCCAGCCAACATGACCTTGAATGTCTCCAGGGATGGCGCCTCCACCACCTCTCTGGGCAACCTGTGCCAGTGTTTCACCACCCTCATTGTAAAACAATCTCTTCCTTATATCTAGTCTAAATCTACCCTCTTTTAGTTTAAAGCCATTGCCCCTTGTCCTATTGCAACAGGCCCTGGTAAAAAGTTTGTCCCCATCTTTCCTGTAGACCCCCTTTCAGTACTGGAAGGCTACAATAAGGTCTCCCTGGAGCCTTCTCTTCTCCAGGCTGAACAACCCCAACTCTCTCAGCCTGTCCTGATAGGAGAAGTTCTCCAGCCTCTGATCATTTTTGGACCTCTTCTGGACCTGCTCCAACAGGTCCATGTCTTTCCTGTGCTGAGGGCTCCACGGCTGCACACAGTACTCCAGGTGGGGTCCCACCAGAGCAGAGTAGAGGGGCAGAATCACCTCCCTCGACCTGCTGGCCACGCTTCTTTTGATGCAGCCCAGGATGCGGTTGGCTTTCTGGGCTGCAAGTGCATATTGCCGGCTGATGTCCAGCTTTTCATCCACCGGTACCCCCAAGTCCTTCTCCTCAGGTCTGCTCTCAATCCCTTCACCCCCAGCTTGTACTGAGACGGGGGTTGCCCTGACCCATGTACAGGACCCTGCACGTGGCCTTCTTGAACCTCATGAGGTTCACAGAGGCCCACTTCTTGAGCCTGTCCAGGTCCCTATGGATGGCATCCCGTCCCTCACGCGTGTCAACCATGCCACTCAGCTTGGTGTCATCTCAGGAAAGAGGAAGCAGGGGCATGTCATGATGTGTATTTTACGTTTGATGCAAAAAAGAAAGAAGGCCTATCAGTGCTACTTAGAGCGTTTTCTAAATGAAGAGACAAAAATTAGGGACTAAATGTTGCATGAAGAGAAAAGCTCTCACTTTTTAGAAGCTGAAACTCATTACGCCTGGACCCTTGTTTTCATTACGTTCACAGGGCTCTTTCTTCGTAGGCCTCGGGGACAAGCATGGCTGGTATGCGGGAGGATTGCATACCTAAGGGTTTGAGGATTAGTAGAAGATTTAAATTGTGGTATAGCCCACTAATGGATGAACTGTATTATTAGATATTTCATTAACTGAATGACTATACCGACAAGAACTGCCTAATTGTCTTTCTTCCAGGATATGAGGACAAGCTTCCAACACATTACAATAATAAATCTAAAATGCATTAGTGGAAAATATCAAATATTGAAGTAAAACCACTCAAAAGTAAAATGTTTTATATCTTGGTTCCTTTTTTAATGACATAAGTTTGTATACAAAAAGCAGCATTGACAGAACAAGAACAAGCGATGATCATTATAATTAAAATACAAACATTTCATTTCAAATGTGCTGGTTTTAGGGGCTTATGACTTTAAAAACTCATGGTTCTGGCTAAAATTTTAATGTCTGGTCTCTAACTGAAAGCAATGCTGCTGTTGGTACTGCTGTAGATCTGGAGAAGGCTTGTTGGGTTAGTTTGAGGGAGAAGAAAACAATCTTCTCCTTTAGTTAAAGAGATCCCACAGCCTTTTTCATTTTTGAAAAATCAGGAGGTCAAAAAATCTCACGCTTGGCAACTGGAGTCTGATGAGGCGTATCCCTCACGCGAAAGCTGAGTTGTACTTTATTTCAGATCTGAGACGACAAAGAGACTTTGTGCACCGCCCTGCATATTTGAGGACAGTTGCACCAAAAGATCAAGATTCAACATTGGTGCCACCACGCTGCCACCCAGGCTGAGGTTTTCCGTGGCTTTAAGTTCGAGGTGGAGCACCTGAGGAGCCCCAGCAGTGACAAATGTGGCCAAGTTGCGCCTAATGGCTTTTCTGCCAGCTGTGTTGGCCCCTTTCCTTCTTTTGGGGCAGTCCAGATTGGTTTTGGAGAAAGCATTATTATATCAGAGCAAACTTAACATTGTCATCTTATGAATCCGGGCAAACCTGTCCAGGTTATTTAGGATCCCAGTTCACTTTGCTGATAGTGAGAGCCACTGAGTGGCTGAGCGACGTTTTTGAAAGAATTGGGTATTTGGTATGATCCTAGCTGCTTTGAGTGTGCTGCTGTGTATAATTAACTGTAAACCTTTCCAGCAACATACACAGAATTTCCAAACCAAGATCAGCTTTATTATAACACAAGCTGCTATTATGCAGTCTGGACCCTTCAGCTGACCACTAATGCTACTCTTTGACATGAAATTCAAGAGCACATTTTGAGCGTCTGTCTTTCTCCACGTTTAAACTCAGCTCATTGTTTGTGTTATTTTGGTGCCATTATCTGCTCTTTTTCCAGTCCCGTGTGCTTAGTCTTATCAACTATAGAGCTCGTACCTTGTTTATAACAGAAATCTGAGATAATTTCCTTCTGCACCAGTAAAACTGGTAAAAATGTAAACTCTGTTTTCTCACACTGGAATCTTTAGCATAACAACGTGACAAGTCAGCTCTGTTTATGAGGTGTTTACTGTCTTCAGCTGAAGCCTTTTTCCCTTCGGTCCTAATGTACGTGTTCTGCCAGTGCGGGGCTATCTATAGCCTTTTTCCCCTGCTGGGGCCTGTGTCACGGAGGAGTATAAGCCATTCTCAGGCTGACAGCATCACGTGCAGAAGTGTTCATTTGCGCATCACATAAAATATGACTTCAACCACCATTGTACAATATCTGCCTACATGCATAATGTTGTATAATTATTTCCAACACACTTAATATCATGTATAATTACTTCCAGTACACTTAATATGAAAAAAAAAGCTTCTGTAAACATACAGGCAGTACTTTGGATGGTGTTATTAGTTTAGTTCTGTACCAATACCCCTAGCCCCAAGACTTGACTAGTTTCTCTGGACAGTCCAAAGGAAAATCTTCTGGATTCAACTTGGAAAAAAAAGTATGTTTGCTAGAAAAGCATTTGGTGGAGAAGAAATATCTCCTCCTGAAAAACATCCTTTGCCTAAACTTAGCAACACGGAACTTTTGTTAAGAGTGGACTCACCCCAAATTCCTCTTAAACCCTCCCTTTGCTTCAACAAGATCAACAAGTTTTATAACTAGGCCACTTTATTATTTCCTTATCTCTTGAGTAGCTGCTCTTCAGTCCCAGGTAAGGACTATTCCCCATTCCTGAAGCATTATCCACTGATCATAGAGCAAAATAGCACTTATTTGAGAAATGTGGCCAGGGAGTGTGACTTCAGTACATTTTCAATTTTCTGTTGTTTTGGGGTTTTTAATTTTTTTAACTTTGTGTTCAGTTGAAGCAATTAGAATAATTGCTCTAATTAAATTGTATGTCCAGTTAACCAAATACCAGCTTTTCTTTTTTGTTCTCCTCCCTGATCTGTTTTAGAACAGAAACTTAATGGAGAAGTTGTATGAAAAGGAACACAAATTGTTGGCATCAAGTTGTAAAAAGGAAACATTATTTATTTTTTACAGAGATGGAAAAATTGTTTCCAGGTGAGATTCAGCTATTTGTTTATCGTAGTGTTGATGCAGCATGACAGCACCCAGAAAATGTTTTAAGAAACACAGAAGTACTGAAGTTACAAAATCATAGGAGATCCTACTGATCCTTGCCTTGAAAACCACCAGAGAACCATCAGCTGTTAGAATTTAGAGGAAGATCAGTAGGGATCTGGAAATCCTTTACAGTTGGAATAGTCGATGGAAAAGGCCCATGTACTTTTAAGTTGGTGGCAGTAAGTTGGTGGGAGGAGAGTATATGACAGGGCAGCGGCAACAGTGAGGAGCTGCCTTTAAGGGTCACACATTCCTGCCTTCCCAGAAATTCCAGAGGACAATCCACTTCGTCTTTTGTGTATCTGCAAAGCCTTTCAAATCACCTGCCACTAAATCTAAGTAGAGTAGCTTGGCACTTTGAGAATATACCCGCAGGGAGAGATGAAAGGTGTGTAGACTCATGGGTGAGACCACTCCTACAGAATCCTTTCTTTTACCGGCTGTCATTAGAAGTAATAAGTAAAAAGGAGATGTTTTGTGATGAGGCTGTTATTGCAGGAAAGAAAGAAAGGTTTGTTTTGCTTCATGAATCATCTACAAAAATTTTTAAAGCAGCATTGTTCGAGGTGATTGTCGAGTTGACGTTGCTGAATATTGTGTTATTCTCTGAATAAAATGAAAAGACTTCAGATGGAACAATCTCCTTTCAAAGTTTTAGAATGATGTGTTTGGTAGAAAAAAAGATCATTGCCTTTTTTTTTGATCAAAATTTTATGCTCCCAGGTCTATAATTTATGATGTGCACCTGTGTCCAGTATAATTGATTCAGGTGAGCAGCAGATGTGATAACTGCTTCCTTTTGAGTGAGGAGGCCTCCAGGCATTTTTTGAGGCACTGGAGAGATCTGTGCTCAGGCAATTATTTCTTGATGCAGAAAGTCTTGCCACCTAGTAACTTCGATTAAATAATCTATTTGGAGGGAGAGGGGAGTCACGACACTGAAGAGATTCAAGTGAAGGATCTTTTGAAGGATCTTCAAGTGAAGGTCTTTCTGCTCTGCAGTGAGGAAGATGACTAACAGACTTGTTCCGGTCAAAGTTATAATGCTGATTCCTCTCCAAGCTAACTTCTTAGTTAGTGTATGAAAGACAGTGTTGTGACTTCTCGGTATTGCTTTAAAACTTCTTTTTCTTGCTCTCACCTGATGTGTGGAAACAATTGCAGTAGAATTAAATTCTGTCATGAGCCTGAGTGGTGCGTTTGTAGGTTTTTTTGTGGGATTTCTCATTCATACAACTGGTTTTCAGAGTCGGAGTTTTTTACTAACTTCAACGAGAATGAATTGTGCATTTCAGTCTATAAAGTTTCATGCATTTATGCCAAAAGTAAAAATCATGACATTTTTTTCATCACTTTGGTCTGTATCAGCATGTTCCTTTTGCAAAGAACTTGAATTTTTAGTTTCTTAGTAGCCCACATTTACTTTTGCTGTGCACAATACATGATTATGGTGCCTTGATTGAGTCTGGCATATCTAATCATGTCATGAATGCTGCGAGTGGTAATAACTGGGGCTGTAGTGTGTGGACTATTCTGCGTGCAAAATGCTGAGGTGCTACCTCTCAGAGTAGTCTAGCGTGGTGACTGATGCTCGTTGCATCCAGTTCACCTTTTCTCCTGCCGTGATCAATTTAGCTGTCACTGTGTCGTAATCTCTCTTAAAGAGGCTCTTCTTTGGTGATGCCTGGAAGACACAAAGTACTTCCAAAGAAAGGAAGAACTTCCAAATTACTTCCCAGTTTATCTTCTTTCCAGCATCTTTTAAGCTGGAAAATCTAGACTAGAGGGCTATCTTCATATTGTTTTCCACAGGCTGACCTCATTGCTTTTTTCTTAGTAAATAATAACTGTGTAAGAGAAGATAAGATAAGATAAAGGAATGCCAGGTGCTCAGTAACAAAGCAGAAGACTGACTACTTTCTCATCCTCTCTACATGCCAGGTTTTTTTCTTTAACATGATATTTAATTCATCATCAATATCAGAAACAGTAAAATTTCTTTTTAGGCATAAGATAGGTGAAACAATAGAGGCATGACTTGAAACAGGGGCTGTGTGCAAAGACCTTCCAAAGGCTTTGTTGACAGCTAAGCTTTACAAAGGACTGAATTTGGACATGCGTGCAGCATATCAAAGAGACTGAATTCCTGGATTATGTGGATTCCTACCCCAGGCAGGAGCGTAGGTCTGTGCACTTCTCTTGCACTGGAAGTGAATTCATCAAGAAGTCCTAACTCCGTGATTAACTTCTCCTGAAAACAACCCACAAACCCCCAAATATTAGTTGAATATCAATTGTAGTATTTGCAAGTTAGTTGAAAAGTAGAATAAATAAATCATATTTTTCTCTTTATTGACGGCCTTATCTTTCCTCCCATACTCAAAGTGTAGCGTATTTATTTTATACAGAGAAGTTTAGCAGGTAAGACTAAAATACTGATCCACAGTGTAAAAAAGCTGAATTCCAAAGAAAGATGCATTAGTATCAGCTCTTACCTTGGTTTTAACACCAATTTTCAGCCTCAAGTGTTTTCCAGAGTGGGAAATAAAAGCAGAGCCAGTGAGCTGCTGTGCCAGGTACAGCCCAGGCCACCGAGGGGCAAAATGGCCGTAGCACTGTGCTGCGCTCCTGCCATGGGGTGGACCATGGCAGGTGGCCTGGGTTCAGTGGTCCCACTTGGAGGCATGTTCCTCTGCCAGGCAGCAACCTGGTGCCACAAGCTTTTCCCATCCTGAGAGCAATTTGGTGTGTCCTCATCTAGTGAAGTCTCCCTGCCAAAGAAAGCAGACGTTTGGTTTGTATGTAGATACCTAATATGAACCTCCAGTTCTTCTGTACCCATATGCATTCAGGTTAGGTCCAGCTCAGATACTGAACTGCCACAGTACTAGATCTGCAAAAGCTGGAATTATCACAAATTTACCAAGACAAGATCTGCTTTTCCTCCCTCTTTGTGTATTTGTTCGTTGCCTGGCGCCTTTTGGTATGTTGCAGTTCTGTCTCCTTTCATCGGCCAATATTGTTACTGCGCTGTAAGTCATGGTGGATTGATTCCTGGTGAGAGTAGTCAATATTTACAAGATCGCTCATTCTGTGGGCTTTTGGTCATGTAACAATGAAGCAAATGGGCATAATCCTCTTGTGTTTTAAATGGCCATGCATACGGGTGTTCGTACCTTAGTTAAAACAGCAGGAGGAAACAACCTAACCTTCAGGGAGAAAATGAGATAGCAGAGCGTGTTTTGATAAGGTAAGAGTTTTTCAAAAGCTATAGTGAAAGCTTTCCAAGCCCCTAAGGAAGTCCAGAGTCTCAAAAAGCGATCCGATTTGAACACTTAATCTTTTTGTCAATTTGAAGCAGGGATAGTCACAAAAAGATTACACATAAGTTTTCTTCCATTGATTTTTGTCCAAAGTGCTAAGTCCCACACAGTAGCTTAGTCTCAAGAACTGCATCTAGTTAGAAAGACTGAGGCAGTCAGCAAATACCCTTTGCTACTTTTCTAATAACCAGGACATCATTTTCCTTAAAGACTAACCCATTCTTCACATGGCAAGGAAAAATAATAACTTACAGGCTTTTATATAATAGTACTACTTATCTATGGCCATTATAAAACCCTTGAAAAGCAATCTCAAATTTCTATTGAGTGCCATACCTTAGTTCCTCTGGCTTTGGGTAGCTAGTGGAGACTAGTCTATTTTCAGACATAATATTACGCCAAAGTAATATAATCAGGAAAATAGCGAAAAAAACAGGATACGTTAAGTAGCACGAGTGGAGAAAACAGTAATCACACACCGAATAGTCTCCAGAGATCAATTATGCCTTCCTCAGTTGCAAGTTTATCTCTAAGTCTTTAATTATAAAGTATTTTCATCTCATCTACTTCATATTGTATATTGTGTGTAATCTACTATATATGGAGTATAAAGTTCTACTGAAAATTTGAAAAATATTGGGAAGGCATTCTCCTTGTCTCTCTGAATAAACTGGTTGTTTGATGATTTTCTAAAAGTTTTAGACAGCGATCGGTGCAAAATCAAAATAGTAAGAAGAATCCTTGAAAAAGGAGAGCTATGAGAGAGAAACTCAGTGTTTGTTATAACAAATTCTTTGTCGGTAACTGTTATCACCATTCATACCTCCAAGGTGTTTCCACCAGACAAGTACCTCATGGGGTCTCTCTTCCAGGGGGAAGTTAGAAATGTTTTGCAGACCCCATTTCAAAGAGAGGTCAAACAGAAGATATTGGAAATGTCTTTCGTGAAATTTCTCTCAGTGGATTAATGAATACAATTTTTAAAGTTGGCCTATTACTTAAAGTTTACAGCACTTTTTAATATGTTGTTGTTATTTATAGCACCTCTGAGGAACTGGCAAGTGGTCTAGTGCACGGGTAGACAAGCTGAGGAGCAGGGATGTCAGGCCACTTTGGGTGGGATCCAGGATGCTTGATTTAGGTATGTAGAATAATTATTGCTTACCTTAACTGTAGGCCCCCAGCTCCAGGGGGTGACCCAGTTATCTTAGAGTAAGAGCCCCGGTTTCCCATAAGGTCTGCCACGAAGTTACGGTGTAAGAAAGAGTAGTGACACTGCCCCGTGGACGCCAGCAGTGGAGGGTGACAAGCCAGCCCATAGGATGCAGAGCGCTCGGAGGCAGGGCATGCAGCTTCCCTCCCCACCGTGCCCCCTGCCACCGTACCCCTCTTTGACCAGGGTCCCCCAGGCAGTGAATTGGGCAGTGGTTCGGCAGACACGGTTTCTCATCCTGTTCCCTCTGCTTGCATCTGTGTAGCTAACAGGAGCCAGGGACTGGTTAGTGGCATCCCTGCCCTCTGCCAGCCTTTAAGTGCTTGTGGAGTTGCATCCTTGGTGGGCTGTAACTCAGAAAGGAGTTTAAGACAGAAGCACCAGTGACCGGGAAGTGCAGGGGAGAGCAACAGGTCAAGGAGGACTGTTGAAAAAGCCAGGACTACTGAGGGACCTGTTGGTCTGAGCTGTATATTCCCTGGCAACCCCCTGACAAGGGACTCGGAGAGGGCTGGTGACCTACTGATCTCCTTGTGCAGAAGGTCGGAGGATTGAGTAGATGAAGCGTGTACTGTGTCCTCACCCCTTCTTAGACTCACTCCCTTGGGAGGGCTGACAAACCATATTCTCCTGGCCATTCAACAGCTGATACTAAAGCTATGATCGTAAAATAATAAAGATATGCAAAAGGCTTTTAAAATAGTGCTACAACTTTATAGAATTGAGTCTGTGTTTATAACCTTGTTTTGCACAAGGTTCACGTTTCAATTGTTCATATTCCCTGTTTCAGCTCAGGCTCTGTATATTACTATATGCCTTTCAGGTGGCACTCAGGAAGATTTTTACTTAAAGTATGAAGAAATAGTTAAAGCTGAGCAGGTGAGGTAAGAGTTGTAACCCAAACCATGCCTTGCATTACTAAATCCCCCAAGGCTCCATTGTTCCAGTATTTGAGGTTTATAGAAAATTACTGCCTGGTTTCTCTCCTATGCCTGTAAATGATTATATGTCTCACATTTCTAACCCTTGCTAATACTGCCAGTAACAGTAATACAGCCTCCATGTGGTAACCCAGCTGTTCACATCCGTATCTTCTTTAATCTTTGTCCAAATCCCCGTTTCTGCCAAAGAATGCATCAGGCACCAAGATAAGACTAGGGAAAATGTAACCCTTGCCCCATATAACCTGTAATGTACTGTAATGTTTTATCACAAGAACTGTACTTTGCACAGTTGTGTAAAAAAGCAATCGTCCATCTGCCAAACCCACAGCGCTCCCACGCTCCATGGCGCTGACAGCAGGATTCCCGGGTTTTGCCCATGGGATTAGCTGCTGCCAGCCGGTTCCTTCTAAAACCAGGGTCGTAGAGTAGCAGTGTCAAGGCAGCATTGCTGGCAGGGTTTGTGCCCTGCACGGTGCAAAGGTACAGGGAAGGCGGCTGCCAGGTTCGCTCAGCGCAGGCACTTCTAGTCGTATAGCAGCAGAGCTAGAAGGAAGAACGGCAGAAACAGCCAAAAGACTCCATGCCCAAAATAATTCAGTCTAAAGCTAGTTATTTTCTTCTTGGGCTTTGAAACAGGAATTATGGTTCCTTATAACCTCCCTTTTAGTGTATGCGTGTGTGCAGGTTTTTGTCATATGGATTATCCCATGAGAAACTTTTGTTCTTCTCAAATTTCTCATGACTCTAGTTCCACCAGTCTGCTCTAATCTTCCTTTTCGTAAGAGCTGTATAATTCTGTGGGCACTCCACCAAAGAAAAGGCTTTAACTAAATCATGAAATAGTTGTTCAAAATCAAGCAGAAACCTGTTTATTACTATATGTAACAGAAGATTAAATTTATTAATAAGCCTAAGCATTTTCTGGGCACCTCAAGGGTAAAACATGCTGTTCGCTAGCTCAGCAAATACTAATGAAGCTGAAATGCCAATTTGCAGATAGATCAACTATATCAAAAAAGGAAACCTTTTTGGCAATGAGGCAATGAAATGGCCTTTCATCGAGTAGTGCAGGTATTCAAATAATTTTACGTCCCACTTGTATCTTCCTTTGGCAGCTTGTATTCCTGGTTAGAGCTTCAGGTCTTGGAGAACGGATGGAACATGAGCTCAATAGCTCTGCTTTCTCCCTGTGAGAAACCGTGTTGTGTGAGGGAACAGCTCTGCCCGCTGCTGTCTCCCCACTGCTCCCACACTTTGCATAAATACCGCTGTTAGAAGAATCAGCCATGGACCATGGGCTGCAGGATCTTTGGTGTTGTTACCACACTTATTTCTCAGACTGTGTTGTAGAAAGAAAGAAAGACACGGTCCTAAATGACCAAGGAGGTCGTGTGGAGGTGAGGGCCAGGTTCTCAGACAAAGATGCTACAACTAGAAAGCCATGCACAGCTCTCAAGGGACAGCCAAGTGCTTTGGAAACACCTCAGTACATGCTACTCTACATTTTAGGCCTCTAAACACATTTAATATCTGGTCTCCAAGATAGTTTTCTCTTGGAGATCTTTATGTTCACCATATATTACATTGTTGTCAATCCTCTGAGCCAGGCGATACAATTACTTACAGGCTGCAGATCGCTGTTCAGGCAAATCTACAGGGCGCATAACAAAGAATTAAAGTGTGTGCAGCGAAGCTGCCATGGGTGAGGTTACACGTTTGGGCTTGAGATGGTCTAACAGCTCGTTTCCACATAAAGGAGGAGGCTCTGTGCCCTTCTCCCTGCTCCCCTCCTGCCTTGGCCCTGCTCCCTTCACGTGCACTGGCTTGTGTTTTCTGACCCTGCACTAAGCCAATTCAATTTACTGGAATCAAAGAATATTAAACTAGGAAAAGGGTGAATCGTTTTGTGATGGCATAAGAAGTTGACTCAAGTTGTGAACATACTGAAGAGCACCAAAGCTAAATGCAAAAGATGGGACCCGATTTTGTAACTGGATTTGGGTCTGGGGCAATAAAGAGGAGGAAAAGAAAACAAGATCTTTAAAGCGGTGGCAAGCTGGTAAATCTGTTTTGTGGTAACGTGCCACTACCCCTGAATAACAAAAGACCAAGTCCTGTTCATGCACAGACCACCTTCAGCACCATCCTGCATATACATGTTATTTTTATTTGCCATTAGGGATTTCTCTTTCACAGAGTGAGTACATGAGGACAAAGCTGGGAGTGCAATATGGCAGGTTAGCCAGAGTGACAGCAGCAACAAGGCTTTGCTCTAAGGGAAGACGGTCAATAAAATCTGCATATTTTGTAAGCTCACCTCTCAGCTCCCTCCAAGACATAACAGCAATCTCTCTTGCCTTCTTCATAGGACCTAGGTAGGCTTTCTTTCTCCATTTTTCTATGTTTGTTTAGTGGGGTTTTTCCTATCATAGATTGTGGAAACAGCTCAGCTTTTTATCTTCCTCTCAAAACTCTGTAGAGAAGCTATAGCTATAGCTACAAATACAAATATAGCTACAGCTATATTTTCTGAAGACAGCAAATAAATAAATGATAATGAAATGTACTGCCCATGGAAGTTTTAACGTGATTGAATTGGAGGAAAAGGAGGAAAGCTAATGATTGGCAGCAACTAGTAATCTCTCCAATGTTCAAAGTTTTTGCAGATTAATTCAGACATTTTCTGTTTCTGTTGAAGTCAAAGACAATATTTGCATTGGCTGCAGTTGGAGAAGTTTTAATCTTTTAAGTTTTGAACAGGCCTGTTTTTCAATCTAAAATAATAAAGTACAATATTATTTCAAAACTGGGTCAGTTATCTGATGTGTGAATTCATCATTCATTCTGACTCTTTCCTCATTCTTCTGCTGAGGTTAGTTTAAAAGAAAAGGTCCCTCCCGAGCTGTCCTCCCTTGAAAGGTCATCTAAGGTTTTCTTTCCCACTTTTTAAGCTCTGTGGGAAGTACAGCTGTGGGAAGTACAGCTTCAGCCCCATTAAAAACAAAACACAGCAAGAACAACCTATGTTCTTCCCGCAACAGCGTCTCGGGGTGAACAACACGACGACTCAGTGTTGCCTTTGGCACCCTGCTTTAGAGAGGCAGGTGCAGTTGGCAGGTATGTGGGAGCCTTGGGTGTATGGCAGCGGACGGGCTGTGCGTGCCAAAACACTGACAGCCTCAGTGAAAGGTCTCATGGGGAGCAAGGCAGATGCCTGGTGTCCTGGGTTGACCCACACAGGACTAACTTGTCTTCTAATGCTGAGGAAAACTGCACTTTTAGAAGACTCTAGTGTCTGAATTAATGAAAATATTTACTTTACAGCCAGCTAGGCTATGTGGGATTCAAGGTGTTGGTGTTTTCAAGCCTTGCTAGGTGCAGGGATGAAGAGGAGCGAGGCCTGGGCACTTGACCCAGGTTGGCCAACAGGATTGTTTCATACCATGAATGTCACATTCAATATAAATTAGAAATTTTGCTGTGCAGTTCTCTCTATCCCTTGATGCTGGTGGCCCAGAGAACTTCTTGCCCCAGTGCTGGACCCCTGAGCCCTTCCCTTCCTCCCGAAGCCATAGCGCTCGCAGTGTCTGACATTTGCTGTCCCCTGCTGAGAGCGCACAGCTTCCTACTGACAGAATTGTCTGAGTACAATTCTTGTATAGCTTATATTAGTATCGGGATCAATACTGGTTCTTTATTATTATTGTTAATTATTTAGTCTTATCCTATTAAATCTATTTATATTTCAGTCCTCGTGTTTCCTTGTTTTTCCTGATTCCCCTTCCAGGGTGGGGAGGGGTCATCGGGTGATGGAATGATTATCTAAATGGAAACAAATTGTTATAGGTTTTCTCAAACCATAACACCTGGACATAAGCTACCGAGGGTAGCAGATACAACAGGGGACCTACTGGACCTCCATACCTTTTCATAAGAGCTGGCTCCAGAAGAAGTTGAGATGAACTGAACACAGAACTGCCCAGCTATTCTTTCATCATTTCTTTGTGATAAGTGTGTTGCCGTGATAAGACGTGTGTTGTGTGTTGTGAAGTGTGTTGTGATAAGACGTTGCCGGTCTGTTGGCTCTTTGTGCTGATCCTTGCTTAGAGCCTTCACAACAGTGTGAGGCTGGCCCAGCTGGAGCAGCTGCATGGGGACGGCACATCCATCAGACTCCACTGAGTTCAGAAACCATCTGCAAAGACTGGTGTAGCAGGGTCTCCTGAGCACTCACAACCTACAGTTGTAGCGTGCTTGGAATTTGAGGAGTTTCTCATTTAGCGCATCCCCCACCTCTCCAAACATGACATTCCTCTCAAAATTCAAAGCTACTGAAGAGCTTCCCAAAGAATTAACTGTAGTTTTGTTAATGTAGGAAATATGGCATGTTTCCCACTTGATCATGTTCTCAACAGCGACTGAACCCCCCAAAACAGAAGGCTTATTGCATGTCTTGTCTTATTCTCAGCAATGACAACCATTTTTTTGTCAACATTTGCTAATGACAACCACTCTTAGGTGAAAACTCTCAGCTTTCTCGAAGTTTTGCAAAGTCAAATGAGGATCTTCAGATGTGAACTGCTGGACACTTTCCTGTAAATGCAGTTGCCAGCTCAGTGTATGGTACCAGTCAGAAAACACTAAACAGAACTCAGTCAGAAATTGTTGGTTTCTGTCCTGAGTTTATCATTGAAATGTTCTTTTTCCTTAAGGCATATCACTTCATTTTCCCCATTGTAAAATAAAGGTAATAGCTACTATTCAATTGTATTAAAACTGAGAGGGATCAGAAGACAGAAACTGTCCTAGCTGATGGGGAAATCTTTGCTTTGCTGCACTAAGGATGTAGTCTATTTGAAATATTCTCATTCTTTTGAAACACCAAGAGATCTACAAGTAGAAACTGCAACTTTGAAACGGAACATTGTTATTTTGGGGGATGGTACCAAAAGTAATTGCAATTGCCAAAAATCCATGGAAATATTTAGTTGCTTTCTGTCAAGTGCTGACCAAATAGAGGAGCTCTCCTGGATCAAGCTGTGCTTTAATTACTGACCTACCAGTAGGATCTTCGCTTCTGAAAGTTTAACACCACTATTTCATAGGAATACACTAAGCTGCTGTCTTTCAGCCAACACTGACCACCGTGCTCCCTGTTAGTTCTGACAACCTGACTAATTCCATCCGAATCAAATAGCTGTTCTTGTGCCCCCCTAAAATCTCAGCTTTCTGCTCCTCAGACCACCTGGAGTTGAAAAGAATTAAAATTTGTGGATGGGTTTCTTTTTGGTTGTTCTTTATGTACATAACCATAGTGTGGGCGACACTATGGATATATATATGGTTATATGTAATCAATATGGCATGTTTATATATATATATGGTTATATATAATCAATAGGGCATGTTTATCATGGCAAACTACATGACTACGTGGCAGCAGTGCTATGGAAATCAGGTCTCCAATTCAGAGATGAAATATGATGCTGTTTGGAATAATCGAAAAAGATCAGATCTTCTTTAAGAAAACAAATGAGCAGATCCTTTTTATCAGTTCATTTTGCTTTTTTTTCTGCTGCCATATCACCAAATGAAGCCAGAAAGATATGGACTTTTTCTGGGAACAAATTAATCCGTTTCTTATCTTTGTAAAACTCAGGCTGGTGTCCAATATTGAGCAATGTCATGTTATTTCTCTGAGCTAATAAAAAAGACCAGTGATTCGGCATCTGTAGCTTATAATTCAATATCAGGTGAAAAGCTGGGACAGCATCTCAACATTTCATCCTAATGTTAATGTATTATCTTCAGGAGAGTCCGAAGGGCAGCCTTCTGGAATACAAATAAATGAATACCTTTAGCCTTAATTAATTGTAAACACTCTGCTTGTTTTCCAGATGGCACATGTTCTTCTTAAATGACTTTAAATCATCATTTGGATCAATAGATCAAATTTGCCACCAACTTTGCCAGTTTCCTACCAAGAGTGGTAAGAAGCAGTCTAAGAAAGACTAATTGTGACAACTGATATTTTCTGTTCTGCCGAGTGAGTTGGTTTACTTTAATCCTCTGCACTGTAAATTATTTCCAAAAGCTTCAAGTGGAAAATGCAGATGTAAACAGACTTCTGGTACTTCCAGGGAGCACGGCTTGCACAATAGCTTCAGAAGAAAAAATAGTTGCTGTAATTAAATTCAGGTGACTATCTTTTCAAAGTGCATTTCTGTTTGTCGGTCGGAAGGGGTGTACAGCCAGAGGAGGCAGCAGTCTTCAAAATATCCGTGGGGAGGTCACAGTGGAGCAGCATCGTTTGCCACGTATTCACCAGCACAGGGTCAGGCTTGGCTGATCCAGGAGCCCCCGGGGGGAGAGCAGCTTGTCCAGGTCTCTTCTGCCCATGTCAAGGAGCAGCACACACAGAGGTGCCTTTTACACGTGTCATGGGTCTGATACAGCCCAAATCTACCGATTCATTCTGCAGAGGGGTGAATGTGAATTTTCAAGTTGCTTAGTCACTACCAACTTGAAGCACAATTAAAATAAAGGAGCAAAAAGTTCTATATACTGTTATCCGTGTAATAAGACTCCCCTCCAAAAAATAAAAAATCAGGGTAATTTAATTTAAATTTGAAAACATAATTTGTTTGTAACATGACTCTAGATTTGCTGAATATCCCTAGTCTCAGGCTATGGTATGTCTCATGTGCCACGTGCCCTTCCATAATGTGAAATGTCCCTATAATTTCAGACCAGTCATCTTCTGTTGGCCCTATTTCACATGAGCAAACTTGCTAGCAAACCAGTAACTTTGTATTTGCGTGATATACTGAGCATGAAACACCTAGAGCCATGTGGCACTGGGACAGACTGATATTGCACAACTTAGCAAGGCTATCAGCAGAAGAAAGCTGACACTCCTTCACCAGGCTAATAAGAAACAGTACTGAAGACATTGGAGAAAGTCTTCATTTTATTAAACTCTATGTCTTTCTAACACAATATAAGGAAAGCACTCATTTTTTCTATTTTTTTCTGTTTAAACTTCTCAAAATCCTTAATACTCCAATCTTAACAGCCACAGAATGGCAGTTTTCTGCATCTCTCAGTGGGCCCAGCAAGCAGAATTGGATTTCTGTGAGCCAGTTCCCTGGCACTGAGAAGATGCTCCTGCAGCATTGTGGCCCCTCTGAGAATCACTGAGGGTTTCCCCCTCCCATTCGTCTCTCCATGAACAGAAACCCTGGCCACTGGGGGAACGGGTGCCTGTGGATGCAGCCAGGGGAATTTGAAAGATTGAACAATGAAAGATGGATCTTCCGCAGGGAGCTGCAGATGCATTGGAAACAACATTTCCTAGGCACACAGCAGTTTTGGCCAGTGCTTCAAACCAGAGCGGTCCTCCCAGTGCCGTGGCAGGCCACTTGGCTGCTGAGCGGGGTTGGTGGGCAGGACACAGCCTTGCCGCGCTGGTTGCCCATAAGCTGGCAGCTCGGGCTTTCTGCAGCAGAGCTGGAAGAATGGAAAGCATGAGATCCCCAGCTTTGTGAGAAGCTTTGGCAGGTCTGTGCTTGGATCCAGAGGGACCAGCCCCATGAGCCCGGCTGCTTCCCCTCACCCTCTGCCTGCTGGTCCCACCAAAGAACAGCCCATGTGCTGTGGGGGCTGCCAGGAGAAGTCCCATGCGATGTGGGCAGCTGACTGCTTCCTTTAGCTTTGAAAAAAACCGGTCACTTTTCTGAAGCGAGTGCTTTCAGAGTCTCCTCTCCTGGCACTTTCAGTTTGCATTCCAGCTCAAAACAACTGCTGCTATTTGCAAACTGTATGACTTGCGTGGACCAGTTACAGCAGCCATCATATGCCCTCCGCGTTCATGGAGAAAAAGCTGAGGACTGCTCTGCTAAGGCTGAGAAGTTGGTTCAGGGGTAGGAATTCTATTTTTAAGCTGACATTAGCCAGAATCGGTGCTAAAAGATGTAGCACTGCCTCCCTCACCTGCTCATCCCTCCCCTCTCCCTTGAGTTTGCACAAGACTGGGCTGAACAACGGAGGAATTGATCCGGCTGAAATCTCAGCCAACAGGAACAAAACTGCAAGCTGTGATCTGGCTCTGGGTCGTGCTGTGGTTTTCCACCCAGCCGCACGGACACGTGTGCCCGCGGGAGGCAGAGCTGGAGGGGATGGAGAGAGTGGCCTCTGCGGTGGAGTGGGGAGGAGGATGCAAGGTGGTCTCTTCTGCCGGCTCTGGGGGCTTGTGCTTCCTCATGGGGTGAGGCTACGTGAGATGGCCGAGCCTGGGGTTGGCTGTTACCTCCCAGCTCCACCGGGAATGTGTGAGTCTTGGTGAAATCTTTTTGATCCTCACTTTCCCCTTGCAGGGACGGTGTATACGCAAGCGCCCAAGCGGTTGCCAAAATTGCACAGATGGGCATGTGGCAACCTGGGCTGAGTATGAGAAGTGGTGTGTAGGAGATGCTGGGAGGTGTCCCCATGCCAGCCGTCCAGTGATTTCATCTCTTTCATCTTCTTTCTCTCATCACTTTCTTTCTTTATGTATGACTGGAAAAATATACGTTAATTCCTGGAAAAGCTTGCAAAAGACAAAAAGGAAAGTGAACTAACTTCACCTTTGTCGAACAGGTCCACTCGTTGGTACTTGCTGTCAAATGATGTGTGGTGGTTTTAGCTGCTGGGAAGATGGTGGTGACACCAGCACTGGGGTGCCTTGCTCTAACCACACGCATGCGTACAGGGGCTGTTGAGCAGATGGAGAGAGCTCATGAAGTGGTAGAGAATGGCTTGAAGACTGAAAAACCTGCTGTATAGAAGCTCTTTTTTTTTTTTTTTTGTTAGCTATTAAAGGGATAAATGTAGTTTTCTGAATTTATTTTTTCAAAGGAAAAAATCTGTCTCAATTTGAGCTTTGCTACCTTTTCCCATATATTCTCTACTTTAATGAGCAGCTGTGAATTTTATGTAGGAACTATCGGGTGCAGTTTTATGCAATTTATTAGGTGGATGATCAGGACTTAAATACTTAAACCTGTTGTACGGGCATGGAATCTAGAACAGACTGAGTGACACAACAAATAACTTACTCATTGAATGTAGCATCTTTCTCTGTGGAAATATGCACATATTTTTATTTTCTCACTCTTCCTCAACCCTTTTTGATTTTTCAGCCTAGCATCCAGATGAAGGAAGGCTTTGGTGATCACAATGTCCACCCATCTGTCCCACTCTAATAACTTTTAAACCAACTGTCACACTTTAACATGGTGCAGTAGTGTGACGCACAGCTCAAAGGCATTAGGGTAGGATTAATTTCACCTAAGTTTAGACTTCTGTAGTATCAATGTCTTCATCTGAGATGATAGTCACCTTAGGTTGTCCTTACAGTTAGTGGAGACTAGTTGGCACTTTCAACCATGATTCAAGTAACCTGATTCAGATGTCTATTTTGGGATGGGATAAATCATGGACTAAGAGTGCCTTTCTCTCTTCACTGCTTAGTTAGGATGATTGGCTGAGATGAAGAACAGCAGAATAGTGGGATTTTCTACATGACTTCTGAAGACTGGCTCTACATAAGAAAGGAGATTTAAATGAGGCAAAAGCTGAAGTCTGTGCTCACCAGCCGCAGTGGGGCCGGTCACCGTGGGTGTCAGGCCGCCAGCCAGCACATGCCCCTTGTCGGGAAGCGGAGGGAGTTCAGGCTGCCCTTCACCTACCTGGTATTTAGAGCACATGTGAAGAAGATGAGTGCACTGCTGAGGTGAGGAGAAAGTCATAAAGAGCCTTAGGGTCAGGAGAGCTGTCAGGGTTATTGTGTTGTGTGGGTAAGAAAATAAGACACTCGTTCAAAATAAACAAGGCTTCACTGGATTTGCTGCTCGCAGAATTAATTGCTTACTCCCATGAACTCACCACAACTATGCATGCTGTGACTGCTCAGATAAAACAACTTCTAAAATAATCCTTTCAGCATTTAGAGGTCAAGCCCTACCTCTGATCTGCTTATGATCCAAGTTTCCGTTTCCAACTTGATAATTTTCAAACAAGCACTTTTGGTGTTTTTCCTGACAGCCACTCTCTCTTCTCTGTAAAAGTCATTATAAACACCTCAAAACCACCTCATTCTTTCCTCTGAAAGTCCTCAGGCCTGCTAAAGCCCTGATGGTGGTTGAGCAGTTGCTTTGCTGAGACTGCTGCCTAGGATCGATTGTCTCTGTTTCCTGTTGCTTGCCACCTGATGGCTCCCAGTCCAAGTTCTTCGTGCCAGAACATTTCTTTGTTGTGCACAGTAGAAGTCTTAGTCAAGAAACCTGAGTCTATAAAATGTATGGTAATGCAAACAAATAAATGAGAATGCATTACCGTTCTGGTTCTATCCTGACTGTGTGAATGTTGGTGGTCTTCCTTCTAAAATGAAGGGTCTGGGAGTTGTTACAAAAATGTCTTTAAAATATACTCCCCACTAAAATGTTGCCTGGTTAAGATCAGTCACTTGGTTGTTTGTAGAATATGACTGAGAAGCAGGATCAAGCTGGACCTGCAGGAGGGGCAGCCACGGGCAATAACAACAGGAGGAAACAAAGACCCAGAAAGGGCCATATCTTCTGCTAATCCCTGCAATATCGTTGAATGAAAAGAATCACCATCACCTTAATAACCGAGGTAACAATCTGTGCTTTGTCACGGTGACTCTCAGCATTTCATAAGGCATAGCATTATTTAAGACTGGCCTGAGTGAAAATGCAGTTGCTGCTACGAGCATGTTCTCATCTTAGGATCACTTGTTAATGCATATTTATTTAGTAATTTACTTTCTGGGAACAATTCCATTCTTGTTCACTTTTTCATTATCAGCAAAGCGTAACTCATTACCCTGCTTTTCAGAAGGCACAGCTGAGACAGTGAGTGAGCCAGTTGCTTGCTCAAAGCCATGGAGTGGGTCAGTGACTCATCAGCAGAGCAGTGGGAATGGCAGGCAGGTTTTGTTTGTATTTCATTCCAGGAAAAAACAAAAGAAGTGATGCAGACCAGGAGAAAAACTTCAAAACATGCACTGGTACAATCACTCACGAGCTGATGCTGTCCAGAATTTGGTTCACTGAATGATGATCAGTGAATGCCAGACCCTCACCTCATCCTCAAAAGCTTCATTCTCCATAAATCTCCAGCAAGGTTGCTGTCTGTTGTCCATGATTCCTCTTTTTGGGTATCTTCCTCTTCCTGGTGGGGCAGCAGAAGGAAGGATGGCACACGTGACATCCTTGTTGCCGTCCTCGTGCTGAGGGAGCACAGGTCATGATGTAAACGAACAGCACATTCCTTGGCATTTTCCCGTCTGACTGCTTCCACTCATGTCCTCGGTTACCAATACTGACCATTCCTTTGTCTTCACTTTACTGCTTTTTCTGGTGCTCTCACACACTTCAGTTCCTGTCTTACCCGTAACTACCCAACTATTTTTGTCTCCGTACTCTCAAAGAGGGCCATAGGGCTGCCTTCCAGGGACTTCCTTCCAAAACACAAGTAAGCCAGAGTTAGGAAAGTTCAAATGCAGTCTCCAGATGCTGAGCTACCTGCGTGCATGTGTATTTGTTCTGCACCAGCCTGCTAAGGCTTAAGAACGTGAACTGCTGATGAACAGCATTTCAGCTGAGTGAAACAAAGCGTGAGAGTTTCTACAACTAAAAGACACTACAGCATCAAAAAAAAGCTTCAAGCCAACGAAATCTTCAAGTGAGAGTAAGATAGGTAATATCTAGAGTGGAATTCAGTTCAAGGTGGAGGCCCTTAAATTAACGTGTCTATGCATAGGTGTATATACAAAAATATGCTTGCTGTCTATGTTTTGACTATGGAGATCAATGACTCAGTGGAAACCAGTGGCTCGATTCAGTTGCCTAAATCTTGGTGCCATTTGCAGTATTTCAGAAGTCGGAGACACGCGGCTGGCACTTACAACACAAGGGAAACCCATGTCCTTTTGGGAGGGCTGGATGCCAGACAGGGCACCCTCCCAGTGCTCAGGCGGTGCTGGACATTTATGTGTGAAATCTTGTCTCTAGCCAATACAGTCAGTAAAGCCCAAGGAGCAACTCACAGGACCTTGTGGGTGACTGAATAAATCACTTTATATGCCTGTATTGGCTGGTATTGTACCTTTGGCTGTATTCCCTATAACTGGAGGTTTAACATCTAGTGCATGTATAGGTGCCTAAATTTATGCTTCCTGACCTTGAGTCGCCCTCAGTGTTTCAAAGGAGCAGTGGCAGATATGAAAACACGGAGGTTACCCAGCAACTAAAGCTTGTGACTACTCAGTTTCATGACTTGCACGACTAATCTGGCCTTTTTTAAGTGGTCTGCTCTTCCAAAGAGATACAATCGTATGGGAATTCTTTGAACGCTTATTTCTCATATGAACAGATCCAGCTTCTGGCAGTGTGACCCAAACTGACATATCTTTTTGCTCTGCTTCTGCTGGGTGAACCAGTCTCTTTTCTGTGATCCCCTGCAACAATTTCACTCCAGGAGATAGGCGCATCTTTTGTTTCAAAGGGTGGTTTGATAAAGAAGTATTCAAGCTGCTGCTAACAGTTTAGGGTGTTATTTATTACTCACATAACACCACAAGAGAGCTCTGCACCGAGTTTTAATACATGATTTATGATCTCTGCTCTCATTTTTTCCCAGCTTTTGCTAAGATTCCTTTGGAGTCTAAGTGCTTTGCTGTTGACCTGGCCTGGCATGTCTGTTTCTCCTTCAGAAGAGCTGATCTGTTCCTTCTGACAATGTGACCAAGGTGTCCTTTTGCCAGAACTTGTTTCGCTCCAGCAATGAAGCAGAGAGACCCTGAAATGTCACTGACAGCCGCGTTGGCTGCTTTAGTGCATGTGCTATTGTTCCAGCGAGTGTGATCTAACGGAAAGCAGAACGTTCTTATTATAGCAAGCTATAATTCACTGGCTGAACTCTCAAGTGTATGCAGTGACCAGTGTAACAGCTTCAGAGCAGCAGCTGGGCCAGGAATCTGTTGGCTGCACCATTCTCCCAGCAACATGGGAAATAACTGACTTTCCCCATCTGCTAAACTACAGTAATTTCAAAAATGTGTTTATGCTGCACTGGGATGAAAGTAAAAAATGTTCTTCCAAGAACTTGTCCTGAGCCGAGATACCAGCATTTAGGGCACTGGGTTGGGAGGCTGAAAAGAAATCTATTTGCCCTCCTTCTGTGAGCAGGGGGGGCAAATATTAAATTATTTATTCAAACTGGAACAGCTCTGACAGAGGAGACTGAGAAAGAGAAACTTTCAGATAGGTTGGTGGTGAGATCCCATACCTGGAACATGCAAACAAAGTTCCTGGTGTAAGCCGACAAGACAAAAGACATACGTCCTCCCCAGTCAAGGCTGAGTGTCCTTTTCACTGTGGGAATGACCACTCAGGGATGATGCTCTCTTGTGGTGACCAGAAATTCATCCTGGAACAGAGAAGCCTCTTCCTGATGAAAATGTTGTCAAGCCTCACGCACTGTTAGGCACTTTGATTTTAGTGAATCAGAAGTTTTCAGCTCATCCTCGTTGAGTTACCCCCTGCATTTTTCAGATCATTGCACCAGCCTGTTGGGATCCTCCAGAGTTATAGCATTCTCTCCCAAAATGTTTGCGGACAGGAGGTGGGCACGAGGGAGGACACGAGACAAGGGAAAGTGGGCAGACCACTGTTGAGATACGCTTTTTTTGCATGATGTAACAAATGCTTTTGATGTTCTTCCTTTCTTTCTCCCCCTTCCCCTTTGCTACAAGCATTGCTGGCTGAAATAAGCGTTTTATGGCTTTCCCTCTGCCTTCCTACGTTACTGCCTTCCACTGGGACATGCTTGTCCCCTCGGCCACGGCAGCAGAGTGGCACCAAGCCCACGCCGAGAGGGACACCTCAACTCCGGCTGCCCCGGGGGCTGCCAGCTCCGTCCTTCTGGTGCCCTCCAGCGTCTCCTTCCCGAAACATCTCGGCAGAGCAAAGCCCTTCAGACAGCATCCTGCCTGAGCGATGCTCCATGGGGAATGCGTGAGGACCAGGCGCCGAATTTAAGTTTGAATTTAATTTACTGGGTAAGCAGTGTATCCTTGACCAAAGGCAAGAAATTGAAGCGCCCGTCTGACATTAACCCGGGCTGAGAAAGACAAGCTTTGCTACGTTCAGGAAAGCAAAACGGCGTTCGTGGTTATCTGAGTAGCTATTTGGAGCGCTGCCTTATGAAAGATATCCATGGTATAACCATTTTCACTGTAGTTAAAAGATGGCACTACTGAACACAGAATGAGAAGTCGTGATTTGTTCTGTGGCCGGTTCAAGTGATAAGAACACAAGTTACCGACCGCAAGACTTTTATTCTGAATTTTTCTCTTTGTTTAGATAAGTAACTTCAACAAATTCACTATTTGTCTCAGAATAATCCCACACGTAAATAACACAAAATAAAAGTAGTCTGTTTTTTCTGGCTGTTTCCAATTAACTTCAGCAAAATTCTGAGCCTACTGATCTTAATGGCTATTCTCATGTTGCTGTGTGGGGATTCTATTTAAGGAATACATAGTGTCCTTCAAATGAAAAAACAATACATTGCCATAGACTCGGGTAACATTTACCTTGTAAGCACTTCACAAAAAGAAGAAACGTACCAATTTATAGGTCTCTACATACTGCGTTTAAGTTAGTGTAACAGACACCATAAATCTATGCAAGACCTACAGCTAAATTATGGATAATTTAGGGAAAACCATCTTCTGTTAAATGAGTATTTCACTCATATTATTTAACTGTTCTTGAAGAAAAAATATGACATTATAAGCTCTGAAATGTATCTGCAATACAGAAAAATAAGATTTCTCAGACCCTTAAGTAACAAGGCAAATATTATAACAAATAAAGGATCTAGCTAATTTTTACTTTAATCCATGTTTTTTACTTTAGTGATGCTGGCAAATAATGCATTTGTCAAGACTTGCTTAAAATCTTTTTTCTTTTATATCATAGTTTAATTATAAATTCTGGGGTTTTTATCAGTTTTTATCACACAGATTCATGGCTTAACTCCTAAAAATCTCCCTGAATTTTGAAGCAAACCCATCCCTTTTGTTTCCTCAAAATCATCCCTGAATTTTGATCTGCTCTACTTTAGCTCCCAGCAACGATATACATTATTCTTTACTTTTTAATTCTTTACTTTGACATTACTTAATATTATTCTTTCCACCCCAGCTACTTGGACTGTTTCGAAGATTACAATCAGAAGATGAAGGGCCTGCCAGTTCAGAGACAGGTCCTAAATTGTTGTGATACTCTGTTAGTTTCTATCTTTCTCTTTACAGATAAGCCCTGGATGATCATTTTACTATCTGCTCTTGATAAGAGATCATAGAAAGTTGTGTTGCTGTAGAAGATTTGGTTGGAATTTTAACATTTCTTCCCTGTTCTCCTCTCTGGCTTCAGGAAGAAGTCATCTTGCAATGACTTATGCCAGTAGCATGTTGTTTAGCCTTTTTCTGGTGAGGACATAGCAATGCCACATCGGCTTTACTCCCTCCATGAAGTCAGGACTTGTGTGCTACTAGCCTTGGCAGGAGACCAAGGGAGAGCCTTGCTCTTCCCTTTCTGCATGACAAGAGCAGGCTGCAATCCCTCTCGTACTGCTGTGATCTTTGTCCATGTTTCCTTACAAATGGTAAAACTGTAGTTACAGTAAGTAACATAGCTTACACTAAGTCTCTTCCTACAGCTTGTGCCTCCATACAAAGAAATCTATGCCAAGAAAAGCAACACAGTCCTTTTTTTTTTCTGGCAACAGCGTTATTCACATGAAAGGACGCATCTGAGATGATCAAAGATTCAAGTCCAGAGTGTGAGGATTGTTGGGAAATGATTTACTGATATGCCTCAACACTTCATGCTTGCTGGGCATAGTTCTGTGCTAACATTCCCTCAGTCTTTTGTTTTCTGAGTCACACCTCTATCCAAGTGAAATATAAGCTGCAGGCTCTAGAGATACATTTGTTACCCAAGAGCTGTTTTCACCACTTTCTTTACACTGGTAAATTACCAGCCAGCTATCACAGAATCACAGAGTGGTTGAGTATGGAAGGGACCTCTGGAGGTCATCTGATCCAACCCCCCTGCTTAAACAGGGCCATGTACAGCTGGTTGCCCAGGACCATGTCTATATCACTTTAGAGTATCTCCAAGGGTGGGGACTCCACAGACTCCCTGGGCAACCTGATGTCTGAGAAGATGTGAAAAGATGTTTCCTGATGTTCAGAGGGAACCTCTCGTGTTTCAGCTTCTGACCATTGCCACTGGTCCTGTCACTGGGCACCACTGAAAAGAGCCTGGCTCTGTCCTCTTTGCACCCTCCCTTCAGATATCTATAGATACATTAATGAGATCCCCCTGAGCCTTCTCTTCTCCAGACTGAACAGTTCCAGTTCTCTTAGCCTTTCCTCACAGGAGAGATGCTCCAGTCCCTTCATCATCTTCATGGCCCTTCACTGGACTCGCTCCAGTAGCTCCATATCTCTCTTGTACTGGGGAGCCAAAAAATGGATACAGTAGTCATGAGGTAGTAACAACATGTGATCCTACTGTCCTGGACCAGATTCAGACATTATCACTTTGAATAGATTTCTCTGCTGATGGAAATTATGCTTATACTTAGCATTTGAGTAGCTTTCTACCAGCACTTGAGACAGGAAGATGAGAACAGCAATGTAAATTTTGGTAATAATTTGTCTATATAGGGTATTTACAGTAAGTTATAATCACACAGTGATTTTACATTTAGCAGACCTTTTTGGACAATGGCTTCCGCGCGTTTTAGACACTGCAGGTACCCAAGGCAGGCAGGACTAGTGGACATGTGTCCTGGTTTCAGCTGGGACAAAGTTAATTTTCTTTCTAGTAGCTGCTGTGTTTTAGGTTTGGCGTGAGAATGATGCTGATAATGCATATTGTTTTAGTTGTTGCCAGGTGATGTTTACATTAGTCAAGGACTTTTTCAGCTTCCCATAGAAGCTGAGCGGCAGCATAGACAGGACAAGCTGGCCAAAGGAATATTCCGTACCATAGACGTCGTGCTCCATATATAAATGGGAATTGGCTGGGGGACAGGGATCCACGATCACTGCTCAGGACGGGCTGGGAAACCAATCATACGGTGGTGAGAGCGACTTGTGTTTATTACTTTATTTTGTCTATTCTTTTACCATTATTATAATTTTAATTTTTATTATTATTATTTTAATTTTAATTTTTCCGTTACTAATATGTTCTGTTAAACTGTCTTTACTTTAATCCCTGAGGTTTTTTTTCCTTTCCCCTCCTTTTCTCCCTCTTCTCCCTACCCTACTGGGGGGGCGGGCAGTGGGGAGCGCACAAGTGGCTGCGTGGCCCTAGTTGCTGGCTGGGGTTAAATCACAACAACATCCTGGCGTACTGACATGGACAGCCACGCGCTTCCGGACTGACAGGTAGAGACTAGAGGGGCAAATAAATCCCCTCCTCCAGGCTGGACTTAGTGGTCCCCAAATTGACACCTGGTGCCATCTGAGATGCCCTGCAACACCGGGGGCACCTCCACAAGGTACATTCAGACAACTGAGTCCTGACCTCCAGACTTGAGGCATAGGTGAGCACAGCCATAGGCACATAATGGCTTTTCAGGTCCCCTGAGGAGCCCAGCTGCTGCTCTAGATGTCCGTGGGTCCTGGTTCGTGGCCAGCAGGCTCACCTGGCTGCCTTGGCTCACCTGGCTGTGAGCAGCCATAAAGGCAGCCTGGTTAGAAGGAGAAAATTACTGAAGAGAAGAAATTGTCTGCTGAAACATACTGGCAGGGAAAGGCCTGCCAGCCCGGGACTGCGAGCCTGGGCACTAACCCTGAGAACCACAAGCATCCTTGAAAAGTGTAGCCGGGGACCTAGACATGGAAGACATCCCAAGGTACCACCAATAAGCGCAAAAGCAAGGGACTGTAATGGCAACTTATCATCTGAGAAGGTGGAAAACAGCATAGAAAAATAAAATTGCTATGAAAGAACAGAAAACAGGATCATCTATTGGCTGTTACAGGTGAAAACCAGAAATTAACAGCATCTATTGGCTGCTTGAAGTAAGGTGTCCTACACCCTCTTATGTATCCCTGTTATAAAACTGACTTAATTTTTGTCCAAAATGTAGTCTCTCTCTCTCTGAAAACTTGCCCGTTGGATCCCGCATGAACTTTCCACGAGCTCTTGGACTCTCACCGGGGACTCTGGCTGGCTCCAAACTCGGAGCTGGGGATCCACCTTGAAGGGAGACTCTGTCTGTTACCTTACTGCTTGGGTCTGTCCTCCCAGCTTTTGGGGGCAGTTCGGCGTCCCACCCCTGGGACTGGTTTTTTCCTCCCTTTTGGGATGGTTTGGCTCCTTCTGAAATCAGTCTAATTCACTTCATATACTATATATATTAAGTATATCTGCTGTTATATTATTGTTGGTAAGTTAGCTTCACTAATGATAAGTTGTAGTAATCTGTACTGATACATACGTATTTGATTGTTGCTGTCATTGGTTGTACTACCCATACTGCTTGATGCTGTTACTGACTGACACCGTACTATTGATTGATACCATCTTACCGATTGCTGATAATAATTTGTAATATCTTGACATATATTCATTCATATTCACTCCATTAATCTTTATATTAGCTTTATTAACCATAGGTATATTCGCTGGTGGTGAATTTTGTAGTTGCATGCTTGCTAGCAGTGCTTTTGGTGGTATTTGTGGTAATCTGTAATAAAGTAGAGAAGTTTAGGGGATAAAGCCTCTGTGTCCTTGTGTATGATGGAATCCTAGGAACCCACCATCATGAGCTCTACATGGCCGCAGGCCCCGCAACCCTTCAGGTTGTGACATCTGCCGCGTGCCAAAGCACACTTGAACCAAGCCCTTGGTGTCACAACACAGGGAACGCTTTTTGGCACCTCAGACCCTCTCATCTGTGGCACGACTTAATTGCTCTTCAGAATTCGGACTAATATTTTTCCTTGAAATTTAGATGTTTTTATTTCCGATAACTGTTACTCATACAATCCAAATAAAAACATGTTCAGTTGCTCATCAGACATCTGATTTACCATCATTTCTTGTTAGGCATTTTGATTACAACAAATGACTGTGAAATTCATTGTTAAAAAGCAAGTTGTTGTCCTTGTTATAAAATGAGAAAGATAAAAGTGGCTCCATGGTCACACTGTGTAGCTTATTGTGAAGGTGGTTTGACATCCCGGGTGTAACAGAGATTCCAGTTGGCTGATATGAAAGCAAGGCTCAGCACAGGGCTCAGAAAACAAAGCATATTTCAACTGCAACCAGGCGTTCGGCAGAAAGAGTGTCTCGCACTTTCTAACTGATTTTCCAATAAGAATAATTTGTTTGCGCCGTGTGTTGACAGTTTTATTTAAAGCATACAACGAAAAAACACCAACATGCTGTTATTCCTCTTAACAACTGCTGCACTACAAATTTTAATTTTTAAGTAGTAACATTCTCACATTACACTTACAGTTTTTTTTCTGTTGAAATATGTTCCCTTGTGTTATCACAGTCCATCCTTAAAATGTATAATTAGAAAACCTATTTGTGTAAGCAATATGTCTAACGCTTATAAGCCAGGGAAATGCTTTACACAAATAAGTTATATTTTTAACTTTTCTTGTTGACAAAAAAACTGCCGAGGCAGCAACTGATGTAACATCCAGTGCATCTAAATGTGTGTGTTCCCATTCTTACCAACAGAAATCAACTATGTATTCCTCATAAGCTTACTAATTGCCTACACTTTTATTGAAAATTTTATTTTCATTGAGATAACAATGAACCCATACAAGTCTTTTGCATGGCAAAACTTGTCTGGTGTTAACTAAGTCTCTCACACAAGTTATATAGAATTGGATATATTTTGCTTTACTCTTTAGGGAACAGAGCTCTGAGCAGTACCACACTTGCAAATGAGCACCGACAACTCATTTTTCACCCCTTTTTTTTCACAACGGGCATTGCAGAATGTGTCCTTTTCTTTATTGTGGCCACCAGTGATGAGATTTTTGAGTTAGATTCACGGATGAGCTTTTATGTAATGTTCACATCTGTGCATCTTCTTTGGTGTCCTGCAAGTCATTCAGTTATGGACAAGAAAAGAGAAAATAAAAGGGATAAGAGCTCCTCCTCTTGCATGGAGGTGTCAAAGTAAAATCTGTGCATTATAATGTTTTTGATTACTTATACAAGGTAGGTCTATAACAAAAGGTTTAGAAGATTCATTGCAAAGAGATCAGGAGACTATAGTAGGACTACGGGCTTCAACTGCCTTCTCCAAGCAGGCAGATTCAGAATTTGAAAAAAATCTCCCAGCTTGAGTAAACTGGATTACAATGGATTGAAAATTCAATTCATCTGAGAATTCAAGTTACAGGCAATTGAAAATTGAGTCTTGCTTTTCATAAGAAATGCTTGGGCCACCTCAATTAGGTGAAACGAAGAAAGGCTGCTTATGGAAAGGTATGTGTTGAAGTAGGTGCTCCCTTCCAGGACATATTTCTCAAACATCATTGAGAAATGGGAACAAAATCTTAGTCTACCGACTGTGCTAAGGGGCTCCATCTTCCCCTTTCCACTGTCTGGAGTCTCTTGCATCTCCCATCTTGTGTGTCGCACAAAAAAGCCCTGGAGCATACACAGGATTTCATCCATCCCCAAGGCAATAATCCTCACAGGGAAATCTAGTCTCTAAAAAATTTCATAGAATCATAGAATCATAGAATCATAGGGTTGGAAGGGACCTCTGGAGATCATCTAGCCCAACCCCCCTGCCAGAGCAGGGTCACCTTAGAGCAGGTTGCACAGGAACGCGTCCAGGCGGGTTTTGAATGTCTCCAGAGATGGAGACTCCACCACCTCTCTGGGCAGCCTGTTCCAGTGCTCTGACACCCTCAAAGTAAAGAAGTTCCTCCTCGTGTTTAGGTGGAACTTCCTACACTCAAGTTTGTACCCATTACCTCTTGTCCTGTTGCCGGGCACCATTGAAAAGAGCCTGGCCCCACCCTCCTGACACCCACCCTTTAAGTATTTGTATGCATTTCATATGGGATCAACTACTCTAGCTTTCAGAATAATATAAAGTATGGTCTTACTCAGTCACTTCATTCATCATGTACTTTTTCCTGCAAGAACTGCCATTTAAAAATCTCAACACAACACTTTTCAACACCTCACAGCTTAGGTTGGTGCTAATTTTGCCTGCTTCCCTCTTTGACCGGCTAGAAGTTGGCACTTAAGCTCACTGGACTCATGGTCATTTAATCTACAGATGATCTTGCGGGTTAACTTCAGGAAGAGATGAAATGACCATGATCTCGTCTTGATTAAGAACTAAGCACAAAATCTCCCTTTCAGCATAACTTTCTACCAGTAAGTTCCTCCCTCACAACCTTGTAACACACTCTCCCGTGCACCTACACAAGCATGAATAAACAAGAAAACGAAACGTTATCAAACTGTTTCACTCACAGACTGAAGAAAGCTTATTTTCAGATTTTAATATCTCGGAAGCACAGATGTTGTCAACTATAAAATGCATGGGCATAAGGAATTTTGAAGATAACAGCATTTTTTTTTTTTTTACTCTTAGTATAGCATTAAAGAAGATCCCTGTAGCGTTTTAACAATCTGCATCTCATACACTTGGAAGCCCTCTGCTCTACTTTACATTACCATATACAGTACTTCCTAAACTGCATTTTAAAACTTCTTTTTGGGATATACAATATTGCAAGTTCAACTGAGATGTTGTTATTAAACATCTGGAGATTGAAAATACCATACTGGACAATGAAAGAACACCATCCCATAAAACACAACGTACAGACCATTTTTCACAGTTCTAACAAAACAAGATTGTACATAAAAATGTCACAAATAGCTCAGTACATTGGTATGACCAAAATAATTTTAAGTCCAGCTGATATTGTCACATATTAAGGGCCAAATCCTGGCTCAATTCGCAGTTGAAGCCTAAACAGGTGTTTAGAGAAAATAATATAAAGCCACACCGAAGTGCTATACTGATAACAATACCACGTGTTAATCTACCTAAGATTTTTGGCCTGAAATACGTATTTAATTTGTGCTACAGAAGGACCACATGGCCAGTGGTGCTTGGCTCCTGTCCTAGGACACGTCCTTATGGATTTGTCATGGCCAAGGGCAGTGGAGGCTGAGGAGCAGTGTTCCTTCTGGGTAGGACAGTTTTGGCAGGCATCTGTACCTACTGTGCTGCCAGAATTTGGCCAAGAGTTCAAAATCCTGTGCATCTTATTCAGTAGTCCCAGTGAAGCCAATGGAACCATTTTGTGAGTAAGATGAAAAGGATTTGGCCCCCAAAGTTTTTAACCCTTTAAGTAGTAAGAGAGTAGTTTCATTGCACTTAGCCCTTCATTCACAAATAACTTTCTACTCGAGAACAGAAGATGGCTGTTGATGTATAGGAAGCGTTGGCTCACAAAGAGGAAAGCGTGCAGCAACGTCCGACTACTCAGAGCATTTTGGAACTGTATTCCTAAAGGGAAAACGAGACACTTGCACATGACAATTTCATCCGATGTCTATCTGAGGCCAAAATTATCATTTCTTCAATTCCTAAATACCATCTAAATAGGTGCCTTAGAAACACTGAATAACTGGAGTCTGTATACAGTTATAATCGGATTTGTGTATGTGTGTCTTCATTGGACTGCATGGATAAGCAACTTCATCTAATAATATTAAAATTTTACAAAAAAGTATTGTAGCAGATGGATTTTTCAAAGGGCTTCCTAAATACTTTTATATGGAACACATGCTCATGACTTTGGGAAAAGAGAAATTTTGCTGTCATCCATGAAAAGCTTTTGATGACTGGAATGGGCAAGAACAGCACTTTCGTATTTAAAACAAAGCAATCTCACTCTGTTACACAATTCCATGTTTTGTTCTGTGACTGTGGGTTTGAATTATTATTCATGAGAACGAAACAGGATAAAGAATAACTGTATGCAAATTAAATCAATTAAAACTATATGACAGTGCTACTCTGACCAACAGTCACTGTAATGCTGTATATTCGAATAACACACAGCACTCAAAAATAGAATTTGGGATTTAAAATTGTATGATCAGGATGCAGACATGAACTCTTAAGTTAGAACTGGGAAACAGGACCAAGGACCACGGAGTTTAATCCCAACCGATGCAGCGAATTACTTCATCTCTAATACTGTGTCATGCTCATGCTGATGCTCAATACGCAGCTGCAACAAAGCTAGGGGGAGCAGAGTATGAGTCCTGAAAACGCGTGCCTCAACAATATCTGCACTTACAGACAATTTTATAGCGTTCCCCTTTTGCAAATGAGATAAAAATCTGGCTGCCTTGTAAACGCTGCGAAGAGCATGCCTCCTCATTGGCACCGGAGCCTGGAGGTGTCAGCGATAACCTGAGGAAACTGCAATGGGAAGCCTCTATGAATTGGTTAAGGTGAGTGAACTTCTACCCTTTGGGTTATATTAAATCATTTTAGTTCCTTGTATTGCTGCTTTCCTTCCCCAACAGAAGGACGTAGACATTTTGTGCTGACAGAAGGCCTTTAGTATCAAATTCTCAGGGGCCATTATAGGCTGCATATCCCTTTGACTAAGGGAATAGGATTCGGTTTCGTGCTTAATTCCCCCACTGCATGCTGAAATTAGGAAGAAAAGGTTTTGGAAGGTAATCTGAGTTGAGCAAATACTTCACTCTACTCACTGGGAAAACTTCACAGACTTCAACAGGCACAGCATTAGTCTAGCCTTTGGAAAAAACATGAATAAAAGCTCCTCAAAAAATAAATAAGGCTGTAATGAAGTTTTCAAAAGGAGTCATATAGTGGTATGCCCAGGAAAAGGTTAGTTTGGGTGATGTTGCGCCAGGGGTGGTTTAGGCTGGATATTAGGAAAAATTTTTACACTGAAAGGGTTATTAAGCATTGGAACAGGCTGCCCAGGGAAGTGTTTGAGGCACCATCCCTGGAGGTATTTAAAAGACGGGTAGACATAGTGCTCAGAGATATGGTTTAGTGATGGTTTTTGTCAGAGTTAGGTTGATGGTTGGACTAGATGATCTGAAAGGTCCCTTCCAACCTAGACAGTTCTGTGATTCTATGATGCTGTGCCTACACCTGGTAAGAAAGGTGTTAAAGTATGTCTTTGTTACTATTAGGGAAAGTCTCTTTGATTTCATCCTGTTTTCCCATTATTCACCATTTTCCATGCATATACCCTGCTCTTAAAGGCAGATCCTGCAGTTTTTATTCCATCCTTGTTCCTCACTCCACTGGGAATTTGTCAGAATAATACTGAGTAGGAGGGACACTCTGTGTATCTTCTCTACTCTTAGCCCTTGGTGCCTCCTGGCATGAACTCAGTTTCCAAGTTTTGGCCCTGCTGCGGCAGCTGCTAACTCCTTGCATTGGCGAGGACCTTCTCGGATGAGAAGATGACCCAGAGGTACATTCCTACACAGATGGGAAGTGTAGGAACGGGAGGAGACACACTGACTGGCCTTCATGCCTTCCACCTGGAGTGATGGGAGAGTCTCCCTGGTGTGAGGAGGATGGGGCAGTGGTCTGCTCCTTGGTGTACGCATGGAGGTTAGGAGAGCAATCTGGCACCCAAGGCAGCCCTTGGGGCTGGTCCACAATGCTTACGGGAGCTAAGGTATTTTGTGGATTCAGGTCTTGAAAGCTGTATCACAGCATTAGACATTAAAGGGTTTCATGGCAGAAGATAGTGATCTCTTTCTAACTTCTAAAGGAGAAAATATTTTGAGAAATTTTCTGTGAATACCACTGCCCTAAAAGGAAAGTAGGCACGTGCTATATGCTATATTTTCTGGGTTTTTGTTTTTTTCCCTTCTGTTTGTCAAAATAGAAAAAGCTTAGAAAAGAACAAAACCGAGCCGTTTTATGATGACATGGCACATTTCTGATGTATGTTGAGATTTATTACTAGCAATATTTGACTTTCAATTTGGGCTCTGAAACCATTTAAAACTCAGTATTAAAAAAGCCTCACAACAATCTTCTGAAGCAAGTTTATCTCTATTTTACAGGTAAGGAAACTGAGGCACAAAGAAATTAAATGATTTGCCACAGATAGTATAGTGAGTCAGTGATAAAATCAAGAAAAGAAAGAAATTCTGCAGTTATGGGTTAACTCTCTCTGCCAGCTAAGAAAATTCGTATTATCCCTAATATGCTGTTTCACGCCACCTGTATTAAAGATCATGAAAACTGGCCAATTCGCACTGTTAAAACTGTTGCAAAGCCAATGATTTTTTTTTTTTCCATATAAGCACAAAAATGCTACTTAAAGGGTTAATTATACTTCTGTGCTAGTAAACATTTTTTCCTTGTTGCTGGTTAGACCCATATTTAAATACTGACTGGGACAGAAGAGACTGAGCTGGCCCTGGACTCCCTTGTCTTGGTGTTGGGCATGGATATCGTACAACAGGATACCCCCACCGTGGCCTCGGGCAGCTCATCTTCCTCTGTCCATTCGTTGAGATCCGGGTTATAGCACTGAATGCACTTCTTATATTTTTTCTCTATTTCATTCCAGCCACCCACTAAGTAAATTTTCCCATTAAGGGTGGAGGCGCCAGCCGTACTAACTCCGGTTTGAAGAGGCGCCGCGTAACTCCATTGCCCCGTGTAAGGACTGTAACATTCCACGGGGAGAACGTCCACCCTTTCGGCTCGCCCCCCCAGCTGAGACCCACCCATGACGTAGACCCTCTCCAGAAGGGACACCGCGCAGTGCCACCCCCTTGGGGTGCTGAGGCTGGACTTATCCTGCCAGCTATCTTTGCTGGGGTCGTACATGCACACCGAGCGAGAGTAAGCGTTATTAATATAACCTCCTGTCACCAGGATCCGACCATCCACCACTGCACTGGCGTGGCAGCACCTGGGCACCTCCAGAGGTGCCTTCATCTGCCACTGGTTAGTTGCGGGCACGTAGCATTCGACCGAGGAGAGGCACCCCTCAGAGTTGCGACCGCCCACTGCAAAAAGGAGGCCATTGAACACATTCAGGCTAAAGTGGGTGCGCCGCTGATTCATGTTTGCCAGGTGAATCCAGGTGTTGAAACGAGGATCATATCTGGAAGCATTAAAAGAAGAGGGTAACTGTCTTGCATACTGCGCTGCTAAATTCTACAGTCCTGTCTCTGTCCCGCTACTGCTGCAGCTGTGGAGTTGCTAAAATTTTAGTTATTTATTTATTATCAGAAGTCAGTGGAATGAAACTGGCATTCCTGGTTAAATTTCCAAATAAATTTAACTTTTGATTAGAGAAAAAATTTGTTTGTATCATTCAAACCTAGTATTATTTCAATAAAGTAAATCTGACTCTTTTCTGTAATTCGATTTTGTATAATAACCACATTAGAATATTGGAAAGAGATACTTTCAATTGTATGTTGAAATTTTAGAAGTTTTTTTTGCAATTTACGCCTACAGCAAAGATGTCAAAATTTACTCAAAGGGTTTTAAAAAATGTTAGGTGGTGATTTATACTTCCATCTATTTACTACTTTCTAAACATTAAGTATTCCTTCCCTGCCACTCATATGGAGCAAGAATTATGTGGAAAGAACATTTTTGCTTCCTAACACCATACCTATCTGAAATAACATTCTCTGTCACTGACATTTATATGAACAATTCTGAAGTAGGAAATACCAAATTATGACTCCCGAAGGAGCTGAGTGAGGTACATTAGTTGGTCCACACATTTCTCCTGTTGCACGCTGAGGCAACCAGGGAATCACATGAGAAGAAGGACTATGGGAAAGTAAGTAATAATTGTTATCTGTCATACTGCATTGTCATCTGCAGCTCTGAAAGCAAGTCCACAGACAGACTGATGTGACTTGACATGCTCGAGGTTAATGGCAGAACAGGGAGCAGAACCCATTCAGTCGTGGACCACGAGGATTCTCCCACCACCAAGGTGTGCACCAAGCACACAGCTCCTTGTGAGAACGTGAGGCACAGCTTAAAAGCAGAAAGTTGGGAGAGCAACAACATAATCTTCTTGTTGTGAGATATTTTTCTGACAAAGTAGATTACACAATAAAAATGATCTAGAGAAGGTTCCTTATTCATTAACTTTGCATGTTGGTTGATGTCTTCAGAAGTTATCTGAATGTTCCTTCTGGGTGCAGAAAAGGAAGCATTGGTGGACTGTGGCTGTGTCTTGCCATTGCATGGCCATACTCTGTAGATAAAAAGTTGAGTTGTGTCATCTACAGCCTTTGCTTCAAGCTATTTTTTGTCATCGGCTTTTACGCTGAACTATTTAAAAACGAGTACCATCCATTTGACTACTGCATGTCAGCCTATGCATTCTTCTGGCCTTGCTAGCACCAGTGCCGTCCTTGGATGACTATAGATAGGAACTGCAATATTTCAGAAGTGAGGTATTATTTGGAGCACACTGCAGAAGAGAAATACAGCCTTCCAAGAGACGGTGACATTATTTTCAAGATCTCAATAAATAAAAGAGCTAAAGAATATGAAATGCAGTATAAAAACTCTTGAAAATATGGTGGATGGTGCATAGAAAGCCAAGATGATAATACCTAAAAGGGGGTTTGCAGAACTTTCTGTGAGGCGTCAGAAGATCCTGAAATTTAGAAAGTCTCACCTTGTCTGATTTGGTGCATTTTAATGGTACCTTAGAACATCCAAGAACTTCCTATTTATGTTTCTATTTATTTCCTCCACTTGGAGGAAGTTTTCTGTGTCTTCTTCGCTTCTCATTGTGCATGTGTGACCATGGTGAAGTTTTTGTATAACTTCAGTTGTGTATTTCCATACATTCAAACTTTAATATAGAATAGCATCCATAACTCCCCAACCCTGTCCCCTTTCTATTTATCTGAGCAGTTCACGCTGCACATCACAAACCAGCTTGGTCTATCTACCTGCATTGTTTGGAACTCATCTCTCCATCCTTTTTAAATAAATAACCAGTTACCTGCAGAAATTGCTGACTGCATGCTTGGCTTGGTTCCTTGCATCGTTCTGGTCTTCCCCACCAGCCACATAGAGAAATCCATCCATCACCGTCACACACTGATTAAAACTTTTAGCAGGCATTTCACTCAGCTTCTTCCATCCGTTTTCGGGATCTCTGTACAAGATGTCTCTGCTAAGAGACTTTTCTGTTAGCGCAGGGCGTCCCCCTACAGTAACTAAGACTCTGAAACCTCCACGGATCCTCGTTCTTCTGGACTGCAGTGTATTCTGGTGGTAGGGAAGCAAATGATAGTTCATGGCATCCACTAGGAGCTTATGGCAGTCAGCATCTTGCATCATTCTCGGCACAGTCTGAACATAATTGACAAGGTCTTGAGCTGAGATGGTACCAAAACGGATGTTACCTAAGAGATCAGCAGCAAACTTTACTCTTTTTTGGTCAAATTCCAGCCATTTTATTGCAATCTGGAATGCAACAATTTCAGAAGGCAACTGCAAGTCGTCATCTGCAAGAAGTTCGTTAATCTGATCAAAAGTAAGTTTTAAGAACTGATCCGTTTCTGAAAATTCAATGAAGTTGTCTCTAATAAATTTGTGTGCTGCTTCCTTGGTTGTTTTTAGTCCGTATGTTTCTGCAATATTGGCCACGTACATACAATTCTCTACATTGATTTCTTGGATCAGAAAATCACAGCACATCTTTACAAGGGTGTGAATCTGCAGATAAATTGCTGTGGAAATAATACTACCTATTGTATAAAGTGAGAGAGTAAGTTTTCCAGTGTAAGCATAGGTGATAACAGTAGCTAGACCCAGTGGGGATACGTCATTGAGGTCTACTCGTTGAGTGGAGGGATCTTTCTTTAAGATGTTGTGAAAGTAGTCACTGCTTGAAGCCATCACCACCTTATGGACACTGAAGGATTTGGTTTTGGTACTGATAGTCAAATCACAAAGAAAATTTTCTTGTCTCATTCTGCTTAGACCTTCCAAGAGATTTGGGCTATATGATGGGTCGGAAACTTCAGATGAGATGCAGCTGAAACCATTCCCTCCATCTAAGAGTCCATTCAAGCCATTTAGTTTACTGAGGGGGCCATCTTCCACAATGATAGTCATTTCATTGATATCTGCTTTGTTCTTCTTCACGTTCTTCTTCTTAGGGGCCATGGCTGCAATGAAATATTACAGCCAAGGGCTTGCTAAAAATAAAATTAAAACATTTAAAGCGACACTGCAGTAGTGAAATTTAATAGCGGAGTGATTATGCAACAAATCTAACCTTTGTCAATACATATAAATGCCACAAAACCACAACAGACAGGATAATATATCTTCCTAAGAGCTATTGTACTGTCCTAGATTGTAGTGTGGATGCTTATTAATAACAATGCATACTCACATTGTGAAGAATACATCTACAACATCTAAAAAGAATTCCTTTTTCTAATTACAAGATCATAAAAATAACATTCCCCTATTGTCACCACATTCAAAGAGTTAAATTCTCTTTCTAAACATTAAATGAGTTTGCCAGAGTGTAAAATCTTGTAAACATATATTTAAAACAGCCAGGCTCTTGATATGAATTCATTAGTCTGAAGCATAGGAAAGATATGGGCCCCCAACTTTGTTCATCCTTACTCGAGGGCTAGTACAGACTTACAGGTGAGCTCAGAATTCGACCAGGAAATACTAAGAGTGGGAGAAATTCTTTAAAGAAACAGGCAACATAAGACATAGAGACAAAATGAATTTTAGTATGATGTAATGTTGATTTTAGATTTAGTATCTGCTCCAGATTGCTTCCAGGTTTTTGTAACTTTTGATTTTCTAGACTGATGATATTCTACTTCCCATGTCAGATTCACAAATACATTCTGCTCATAGCACTTTGCTTGCTTTTCCATATCAGTAATTTGAAACACAATCCTACATTTAGGATTTTGTCTAACTTTTATTTGAGAAAAACGTCATGCAAATACTACAGGATGGGTTATTTTAAACAAGTTCTGTATGTGTGAAGGGTAAAAATTACTCCCATTTTGTTAGAACCGGTATTCGAATTAGACTTACCAACTCGAGGCAAGTTCAGCTCTTGCTGAAATGATGGGCCAAGTTTTTGTCAAATGCAATGTCAGATGGCCCCTAACTAATTTTCAAAGAAGCTATTTCAAATAAATATATGTATATGCAAATACACCTTGAAGGAAAGCACTGATTTTCAGTAACACAGTTAAAACAGAATTGCTGAGATCAGTATTCAAATATAGCATTTATCTACAATATATCCATTGATTTTAAAACAGTTTACACCAGCTAATTTTCTCTGAGATGCTTGCATTCGTTCATGAAGAAATGCTACCTAACATAAAAGGTAAAACAAACGACTGGATTATTTTAGGTAACTTAATAAAGAAACTCCAGTAATATTTCAATCTAAAATCTCAGCACATCAGTTTTTCCTTAAGCACACAGCGCACAACAAAATGGGAATTTAATTATAGAAAGGAATGGTTGCTGACTGTGAGCACCAGGATTTTTCTTTTCTTTTTTTTTTTTTTTTGCTGCTGGGTGACGGCGAGGGAGAAGGCCATGTGTGCCGAAAAGTGTCACTGACGTGAGCCGCGATCCCCGAAATGTCGGTGTGCCAGCGCGGGGGTCAGCTGCTGCCCGGCTCCCCCCGCTCCGGCTGCATTCCAGGAGCTCCATCTGTTGAGACCGATCAGAGTCACCTCCCAGAATAGCAACCTCCCAGCAGCTTGCCATTTTAAGACAGGTTCAAACGAAGGTATAGCTGGTGTTTTAGTATACTTTGGTGGTCTAACGCAACTTTTTGGCAAAAAAACTATGCTATCCCGAGTGTCACGTAAGTTTGTTGACATAGAATAAAAGCAAAATTAAACTTTTGGATGTTTTTGCATGTTACCCACATAGTTATATTTTCGCATATTAACAGCCACAGCTTTATAGCTGGCAAGCGCGTATTCTTTTGGCAGTCATATTTGTGTTTCTAAATATTTTTAGATACCCATAACTTAAAAATTTTAATACCTGCAGCACTTAGCGTTTATTGTCTCGCTGCATCATTGCAGAGCTCATTTAAATATGTGACTTTTAAAGTTCTCTGTTAAAAAATGTCCACTCTCCAAAGTTTTTCCTGAAAAACACTTTTCCATCAGCAGAAATATCAGCAACTAGTTTAGTGTACAAGCACTTAAGTGACAAGACATGCAAAAACAGTGAAACAAATCAAACGATCCCATCATAAATCCAAGTGACTGAACTTTGAAAACCCTGCATGATTTGGTTTTCTATAGCCGTTTGCTTTCACCTAGTTTATTTTAGCTTAAGAAAAAATCATGCCAAACGACACGCAGGGTCCCAAAACAATGCAAATAACCAACCTTCCCCCCTTCTTTAAAATGTTACTTCTAACCGCTATCAAAGTGGGGAGTTAAAAAACCCCTTACCCTCCTCAGAAAAAGGGTGTCCCAGAGCTGTCCAAGAAGCTGTCAGCGAAAATGCCTCTTCCTTGGAAAAATGAGAAGACAAAAAGAGAGGAAATGTGGTAAATGAGAGAGAGAAAGATCAGAGGCCACTTGGTAAATCCCAGCTTATGGTTTCCAGTGTGATGCTTTGCTGTCACAGTCAGCAAAAGAGACTGGAGCCTGTGCTCGGGTGCTCTTTAAAATGACCCCTCCTCTCCGTGCCTCACTCCCTGCCTCTGCCCAGCCACGGGAGCTCAGCTTCCCTGGGCTGCCTGGCCTCCGGAAACCCGGGGGACAAGCCTGGACCTTCCAAATGCACGGGTACAAGGGAGGAAAGAGAGGGGAACGTGAATACGGTAGGCAGATCCACAGCAGGCAATAATTGTCGCATCTAAGTGTGGACCACTGGGTTCCCCACCTCAAAATTGGGTGCCCGGGTGAAAGCCAGTACGCTTGGGGAGGGGGACAGGTTTAGAATGGACATAAGGAAGATATTTTTTGCAATGAGGGTGGTGAGACACTGGAACAGGTTGCCTAGAGAAGCTGTGGATGCAGCTGGAAGTGTTCAAGGACAGGATGGATGGGGCTTTGAGCACCCTGACCTAGTGAAAGGTGTCCCATGGCAGGGGGTTTGGACTGGATGATCTTTGAAGGTCCCTTCCAACCCAAACCATTCTTCGGTCTCTTCCAACCCAAACCAATCATATTATTCTATGATCTGAAATAACCAGCAGGAAATGCCAAGGAAAAGGTGGCACTTTAGTTCCAGTTTCTTAGGATTTCCATACTTAACTCTGGGCAGAGGAAAGCAGATGGGCTGATGGGGATTCACAGCCATGCCCTATTTCTTGGAATTAGGTTGCTGCTTCCATAAAGAATTGCCTCAGCTTTCAAGGATACTGGCTTACGTCCTCTGATGTATTTGCAGAGAGATGTGAACATTGATCTTCTGTCTTGCAAGAAGGTATCCTAACTTGTGGGTCATACCATACACCTTTTTTTACCTCCACCTCTTGCCAGACAACCTCAGGAATAATATAAAGCCAAACCTCCATATCCCAGGAGAATTTCATCCCATGGGAGAGATAAAAGGGGTGTGAGTGACTGCGCAGGAAGGGAAGGATATTGGGGGGAATGGAAGTCAGAGAAAGGAAAGATTTTCTCTTGGCTGTACTTTGCGAAATGCTTCATCTGGTAGATTTATTGGATTACCTCCAGGCTCGGATGGGCTATCGCAACTACTGCTGCAAAATAACACTTGTCGTTTTGAACAAAAGGCCACCTCTGTGCTAGTGGAGTTACAAAAAGTTACCAAATAAAAATGAAAAAATCAGAATAGGGAATTAGAGTCGATCAAACGTGTGAAATTAGAGTGACGGAGATGGACGTAAAGCCAAGCCCTCCCAACGGCAACAAGGTAACAAACTTTCCTTGTGAAAAACAGGGCCACAGCTGTGAAAAATTAAGGACGAAGCCTTATTTTAAGACATATTTTGGTAACTTCTCCTTACTATACTATTAGATTCCTATTGCCTCTAAATATATAACTCAGTATAACACTAATTCAATATGTAGGATGACCGCTATCACCATCTTCACACATTTCAATATATTTTAAGTTTACCAGTGCAACCTAATTATGAAATTCCTTACATGGACAATTATCCTTAACTTTTTTTGAAACTCTGCCTTAAAAGGATCAGCTGTGATGATTTTTACACAAAGAATATATTCCTCCCTGTGCTTCATGAGTTTGAAGAACTTGTAAAAATACCTTGTAAAAAACTTGTAAAAAAAGTTTTTGTAGATAGAACAGGCATATTTCTAAAAGAAGACTCCCAAACATATAATTACTAATGAACCTGAGTTACTCAGTGTTTCCTGTTCTAACAGCTCATGCCCAGACTTTCATCAATTTTTATAATTTTAAGATGTCCTAAAAACCCAACATTTTTCAGAGAAAGAATATCTTTTTTTTCTTTTGTTATTTTTCAGTTAGGTTTTTTTTTTTTTTTTATTAAGGGGACTCTTCTTCTCCAGAATGAATACACTATCATGATCTGTAGAAAATAAAGGATTATTCTAATTTTCATACCATATCTTTAAGATTTACTAGCACATTGTAAAATAAATTTAAGTCTTATGCAGTCTCTACACATGTGTTTCCAACACCCTTATATGGTTCACTGATAAAAAAAAAAGCAACACAATGGGAAATATCCTCACTGAAAATACAAAACAAATTTCTGATTTCCAGAAAACGCTGAACATGCTTTGAGCTGCGCAGTATAGAGATAACCGTCTTGCAGGGCATGCCTCGACGTCTCAATGTAATAACGCTGACGCAATCAAACATCTCCCATAGTTCTGACACTTTGGTTTTACATTAGGGCAAAAAACACAAAACCTTTAGTTACTTGGTCTTCAAGATCAGAGGACAACGGATGGCATACTTGGCTATTATGCGTCATGCAAGCTGGTCTTGGAACTAGTCACTCTCATTTTCCATTAATTTGCCCACAACAAAGTGTTTTAAAAAATAACCATTACCAGGATTAGCTGCAGATCATGATACATTTTTAAAAATCAAACTTTGATTTAATACATTTTTTGATTTTCAGATATGCTTAGCGTTGTTTCCTTTGTATCTTGAAAATGACCTGTTGTCTTTCTGCTTATTTCCTTTCCAATGACATAGAAATTAATTACTGTAAAATATTTCTATATTAATCAAAGTCCTTGCAATCAAGTTATGAATTATCATCACAGTTAAAAGAGGGGGTAGTACATTTTTTTGGCAATATCTTAAGCCTGTCAAGATGCATCCTTTTAGGTATAAGCGAATCTTGGTGAAAAAATACTTAATTTGCTCCGTAGTCAATTGGTCTATGTGAGTGACCAAGGACAATACTATCAATCCATGCAGTCGTAGCAGGTCATGTAGTAATGTTTTAACATTTTTTAGTGGAAAAAAAGCACAAACCTTTCAAGAGCCCAATAAGCAAGAATAATTGTTATTATTTGTTCCACGTGCATGAGTCACAATCAGCAATAGGGAACATTCTTCTATCACCAAAGATAGGCCTTAAGGCAATTATAACCATCTTTTCTAATCCATGCACAACCATCATTGCAGTCTTTCTGGAAAATGTAAAGCCTTTTCTTTGAAGTCAACACGTTTTGATTTGTTGGTGGAACGCAAGCGTCACAGCCAGTGACACATGGAGATCTACCTTGGTCAACTAAAGATGTCAACAAAACTCGGCGCAGCTTTAGACCGTGACTGCTTTGTTTGCTCTGAGCCCTTTGTGTACACTCATCCAAATACTACGTACCCCCAAACCCCATATTTAGTTCACTATGATAAATAGTTACGAAAAATATCTTTAAACGCATTAATCTGAATGTATTGAGTAATCACACCAATAATGCCTTTAGGAAGGCTGAAGCTCCTTATGCAGATAATTGTGAAAGCATATTGAATTTCAGTGGGAACTGCAGTCTTCTCAGTACAAAGATGAAAACAAAACTGGTTTTCTTTTTAAACTGCTGAATGAATGTGCAAACTACTACTATTTAAGATCAAATGCACCGGCCCTGATTTCACGGAAGGTGGCTTTGAGGAACTGCGTTCAGCAAGACACCCAACCCCAGGTGGGTCACTCAGACCTCCCCCAGTCCTTGATGACTTGCTCCCAGTTCATTGCCTGATTTTGCCCAGCCAAGCCTCTCGCATCGATCCACCCCCTGAAACTCTCCCCTAGCTCTTCTCCTTAGCTCATATAAAGCCTATTTCTCTTCCTGGTTTCACTCTTTCCTCGGAAACTCACCAAGCACTAACAGTGCTTGGAGAGGACCCTAGGGATGAGATTAGAGTTTGCAAGCCTTGGAGAGGAGCTGATGGCACAACACAGCTCTCGAGCATGTAGTGACAGACCAATTATTGGAGTTACATTTTTGTGTGTGGCAACTCCATTGCTTCCTAACAGCAGTCCTGCATCAATGCCAAACAAAAAAAATCCTTGTAACCATCAGCATCGGCCGGCAGTTTTGAAGGACCAAATAAACTTGGAATTCTTTCCTCTGCCAAAGTTATGACAGGTGATATAAGAAATGCCACAGTTAGAAACATTTTTCTTGTTCTAGGAAGGTTTTTGAGATTTTAAATGCTTTCTTCTTCTTCACTGGCATGAAATCATGATCTTTCAGAACAACTGGTCAGAAGTGCAGCAAGGAGCTTTTCCTCATCCCAGAAAACCCAGTAACTTGGCAATTAAGGCTTTTAAACAACATATGGGGAACCCAGCTTCAATTGTATAATCCATATGAAAATCTGAGCCTCAACTCCTCTACTCAAAGATTACCTTAACCATAATGCTAGTGTGGGCTGAATCTCTTCCAAGACTTCTTCTGTATAAATACCACTTTGTATAAGTAATTTCATATTATTAGAGTCAGAAAAATAAAGAAAAAGTAACTAGTTGTGGGTAGCTGATTTTAAGGTAGGGTTGATGAAGTCTCTACACACCGTGAAGATGAGTTAATTATTTCTGTGAAATAAAAGATGAGCACAGGAACTGGAGAGCCAGTCTGCAACAGGGACCTAGATCTGTTTTTTCCATACCCAACGTGAGAGCCTTACCTACTGTATTGCACTGCCAGCTATTTTGGTTTCTCTGCTGATAATTTGCTATACGCTGTGCCAAGCTGTAATAAGATCTATTTTGCAAGAGTAGTAACCCTAACATGCAAATACCAGACTTTTGCCTACTTAAATTTCCCCTGTAATTCAGACTGGATACACACTTTTAAACACTTCCCCAAAACACTGCTTTAAAGAGTGAAAGGTGTTCTATATATCTATTTTAATTATATCTACATTAACTTCCGAGGAGATAATGCAAACGCAGATTTTTTCAGGAGGGACTCATTCAGCTTGGAGCCTTTCACGCACATGCTCAGCCCCAGCAAGCTCCTCGGCAGAGCTCCTGTTTCAGCTACGCAATTCACGCAGCACCAAAGACGGATTCCCTGCCCCATGTTTTTTGTAACCTTAGGTAAACCAGAGGAGCTACACTGAAAGTCACAGGACGCAAAAGCGCTCTGTCCCCCTCAAAAAAAAAAAAAAGGCAAAAAAAAAGCATTAACCATCAGGCTGTAAATAAGGCAGGAACGAAAGAGAAGGATGCCCTCTTGAGCCTGAGTGCTGCCTTCACCTGCAGGTTAGGACTGCAGCAGCATGCCTGTGGGCACAGTCATGCCTTCATGGGCTTGGCCTTGCTATCAGAACAGGTTAGGGGTTGACCTGCTGGAAAGCAGCTCTGCAGAGAGGGACCTGGGAGTCCTGGTGGACAACAGGGTGACCATGAGCCAGCAATGTGCCCTTGTGGCCAAGAAGGCCAACGGTCTCCTGGGGTGCATTAAAAAGAGCGTTGCCAGCAGGTCAAAGGAATTCATCCTCCCCCTCTACTCTGCCTTGGTGAGATCCCATCTGGAATACTGTGTCCAGTTCTGGGCTCCCCAGTTGAAGAAGGCCACGGAACTACTGGAAAGAGTCCAGCGGAGGGCTACAAAGATGATCAAGGGAATGGAGCACCTCTCTTATGAGGAAAGGCTAAGAGACCTGGGTCTGTTTAGCCTGGAGAAGAGAAGACTGAGAGGGGATCCTATCAATGCTTATAAATATCTAAAGGGCAGGTGTCAAGAGGACAGGGCCAGACTCTTTTCCGTGGTGCCCGGTGACAGGAGGAGGGGCAACAGGCACAAACTGGAACACAGGAAATTCCATCTGAACATGAGGAAAACCTTCTTTACTTTGAGGGTGGCAGAGCACTGGAACAGGCTGCCCAGAGAGGTGGGGGAGTCTCCTTCTCTGGAGATAATCAAAATCTGCCTGGACGTGTTCCTGTGCAACCTGCTCTGGGTGACCCTGCTCTGGCAGGGGGGTTGGACTAGATGATCTCCAGACGTCCCTTCCAACCTCTACAATTCTGTGATTCTGTGATCAGCCAACAGCCCGGCAGGGAACAACCACTTCGGGTCAGTCCTTGCTGGTTGTGCCTGCCTCTGTGGGACTGCTGACCAGAGCTCGGGCCCGGCCCCAGCACTCGGCTGCCTGCACCGCCTCTCAGCAGGGCCCTGGCATGGTGCGGGCCCTGACCGTTAACCCCCGCCCATGAAATCACACAATCACAGAAAGGTTTGGGTTGGAAGGGACCTTAAAGATCATCTAGTTCCAACCAACCCCCTGCCATGGGCAGGGACACCTCCCACTAGACCAGGCTGCTCAAAGCCCCATCCAGCCTGGACACTTCCAGGGATGGGGCATCCACAGCTTCTCTGGGCAACCTGTTCCACTGCCTCACCTTCATAGTGAAAAATTTCTTCCTGATATCTAATCTAAATCTACCCTCTTCCAGTTTGAAGCTACTACCCCTTGCTCTATCATTACATACCCTTGTAAAAAGGTATTTTTTATTCCAGCTTTCTTGTAGGGCCCCTTCAGATACTGGAAAGGTGCTACAAAGTCTCTCAGGAGCCCTCTCTTCCCCAGGCTGAACAACCCCAACTCCCTCAGCCTGTCCTCACAGGAGAGGTGCTCCAGCCCTCTCGTCATCTTCATGGCCCTCCTCTGGACCCGTTCCAACAGGTCCATGTCCTTCTTGTGCTGAGGGCCCCAAAGCAGGACGCAGTACTCCAGGCGGGGTCTCACCAGAGCAGAGCAGAGGGGCAGAATCACCTCCCTCGACCTGCTGGACACGCTTCTTTTGATGCGGCCCAGGATGCGGTTGGCTTTCTGGGCTGTGAGCGCACACTGCCGGCTGATGTCTAGCTTTTCATCCACCAACACCCCCAAGTCCTTCTCCCCAGGGCTGCTCTCAAGCCATTCTCCGGGGAAAAGCTCAGAGGCCGGCCCGGGGCAGCGCTCCGCCCGGATGAGCAGCCTGGGGCGGATCGGAGGGGCAGAAGGCCGGGGAGTGAGCTGCCGGCGCTTGGCGCCCGGCGGGGACCGGGAAAGGCGCGGCCGCCGGCCCTTTCCCCACGGCAGGGCCGGGCCGCTCCGCCGCCTATGGCGGGGCGGGCGCTGCTACAAGAGGGGCGGGCGGTGGCTGAGGAGCCCGGGCGGAGCGAGGCGGTGCGGGCGCCATGGCGGAGGGGCGGAGCGCCGCCCACAGGGTGCTGGAGCTGAAGGAGCGGCTGAGCTGCGCGCAGGAGCCCGCGGAGGTACCGGCTCCGTGGCCGCGCTGGCTCCGGCGGGGGGTTCCACCCGGGGGCGTCAGGGGGCAGCCCTGATCCCTTAACGTATATTATATATGTTTACGTGTATATGTGTAATGCAGCAGCGAAGCCCCGTGGCGGGACGGCCCCGCGCTGTGCCCCCTCGGCCCCGGCTGCCGGCCCTGCCGAGAAGGGTGTTGGAGCTGAGCTGAGGGGGGAACCCCCGTGTGGGGCTCCGGCCCGGCGTCTCCATTTTGTTTCCCCTCCTTTGTCGTGGCCGTGAGGGGTTGGAGGAAGGCCGGGCAGCGGTCGGGTCACGCGTGGCGATTTCCCGGGTGGGTGAGGGCTGAAGGTCCCTGTGGGTGACCAGGAGGCCGTGGGTGCGGCCAGGTGAGGAGGAGAAGGGCAAGCAAAGCCAGGTGTCGTGTCCCTACATCCAACAGGTAGTGCTGGCTGTGCGAAGTGGCTGGCCAGGTCAGAACATAGACGAGTTGACGATTTCTGTTTTCTCGGTGACATAGGTGTTTTTGCTTTGTTTTGTTTTTTTTTTTTTTTTCTGCCAGCAAGAGGCATGGGAGCTGTGGCACCCCGCGTTGTTGTTATCCCTGGTGCCAGAAGAACAAAGCTGCTTTTCTTTCTGAAAGAAATGAAACAACCTGTAGGACAGCGGGGCTGCTCGGTAGCTGCGCAGACTAGATAAGGACTACTTGAAGCAAGAAAACATCAGTGGGGAGATGAATCAGAGCAGCTTCTGGAAGCTGCTCCTGACGCTCTGGAGGTAGCGGGAGGCAGACAGGGAGATAAGCACAGGCTCCAGGGCTTAGCGGGGAGGTAGACACTCTCTGAGCCCCAGCCTAGGCTCTGGAGGATGATGGAAGCAAAGCAGTATGTGCCAAATTTGGTTTACGAAGTGATAAATCACATTTGGCTGAAGGCATATTCAAAGGGCTGGGGGTTTTCTCTGAGGGTTGAATTCAGTTTGAAAGTATAGAACGTACTTGCCACGATAGATTTCTAAGACATTAAAACTTGATAGAAGTTTGTTGGAAGTATTTGGAGGCAGTGAAGTTTATTCTGCAGTGTGTTTGGTAGTTAATGAACTTGAAAAGTTTAGTCATTAATCATATCTACTCTGTGTTTTCGAAGTGTGTGTGTATGCATATATAGGAAATACTGATTTTCTTAGCCAATAATGGTTTATCTTCGTGAATGCCAGTGCTGTAGGCCATATCTGCCCAAAATGCAAATATCTGTGCAGGTGCTTCTTCAGATATTTTAATTTGCAGTTCAGTGAACCTAAAAATTCTTGTGCTACAGACCTGATCAGATCTTTAAATCTTTAGTCTTTCAATTTTTTAATACTTGGGGTTGTTGTTGTTGTGCTACTCTGAGCAAGAGATTGAAAGGGAAAAGAAAGAAATAATTATAGAGGTAATTAATTTTTAAGTGATCCCAAAACAGTAAGTTTCAAAACACATTCAACTCAAGTGAAAAATGTGAATGGCCCTGGCAGATTTGGTTCTGTTAGGGGAGGAGATGCACAGTTTTCTCTGTGGCATGACTGCAAGCAGGCGCTGCATAAAATGGGACTAATGGTGGTGCTGCAGCACTTCTGGTGTCCCTGGTAAAACCGTGTCTAGTGAAATTGTAATATTCATGGGTAACAGGGGCTAAGGAGTGGTAGGGGGAGTGAGAAACTGATAGCTGTAAATTGGCAGTCGTGAAATGCACTGCTAATAATAGGTAAATCTAGTAATAGAAAATGTGGTTATCATGTTTAGAGGCAATGAGGAAAGTATTAGGTGTGTGTGGAAAGAATAGCAAATCAATATTACAGATGTGTATTTTGGTAAGTGTTGTCAAATATTTCTGTTCCATACTTGAGAACAATATTTGTCTGGGCACTTTTTAATACTTGTTAAATACGTTCTGATCTGATAGTAACCAGGGAAGATGCAGAACATTGATTGTTCATGTCAAAAGCTTCTTAATGTGCAAGGTTTGATAGCCACCCCAGTGAGTTTTCAGAGAACTGATCAAAGAATGAACAGAACTAATGATTTAAGTATTGAATGATGCTCAGGATGCTAGGGAAGTTCAGCAGGACAGGGAAAAACCTGTGCTATTGTTTACACAGGTAAATGAAATAGTCTTAATTGACACTGATCATGAAGGAATGTATTGAGCAGCTGCATGATTTTGCATATAAGATGTAATTGGTGTGTAGAATTAAAGGATGATGCCATGATCCATGCCACTTGATGAGACTTTATGTAGCTATGTACTGCCAGATTTATCTCAAACTATATTCAGCTGACACTAACAGTCATAAATATATGCAAGTCTCTTAAGGCATTTGACTTTCTTCTGTATGATGCTGATTACAGTAGCAATGTTATGGACCTGATGCAATACCTAAAATGCACTCACCAAAAATAAGTGCCAGACCTCATTAGAAAACAATGTTGATTTGTGGATTTGGTTGTGGATTTGTGGTGGCTTTTCTTGGGGTGGGATGTGATTATGCATCTGTTCTTGACATGATGCTACTCAAATCTTTCTTAATTTAGAAGACAGCAAGCATTGTAGGGAAATATTACAACTACTGAAGTAATTTGTGTAAAATGAAGAGAGACTCTTCTAGAAACCAACTTCAGTCACGTGTTAGGCTATGTTCATTTAAGCAACACGCATTTTAACATGGCTCAGTGGAAAGTCACAGCTAGGAGCTGTGAATATAGGTCACTCAGGATAGGAGACTGTATTTTGGAAAGCATTGACTCAGAAAATGATTCGGAGCTCTGATGTATTACCAGTTGAGCATGAAATTGCAGTACAATGCAGTGGCTTATGGAATAAATGCCATCTTTGGGTAGCTTAGCAGGGTTATGTTATTACTGCTATATAGTATTAGAGGGACAATTACAGGAATATTATGTCCTGTTCTGGGGACTGTTTTTAAAAACAGCACTGCCAAGCTGGAAAGATAATAAGACAGACAGAGAATGGCTATAGCTCTGGCTAGCATAACTTACTGGAACTAAAGAGCAAAGGTGAAGTGTGTGATTAGTGTTTACATCTCTGTGTTGTATAAGATGCTTGAAAGAAGACTCCTTTAGTTAGCAGAAAGAGATAATTAGATTCAGTAGCTGAAAACAAAACTAGACAAACTTTTTTAGGCAAACAGTTGTTCGTTTGTGGTTTTTTTTTTTAACTGAGGGCGTAGGAATGAATTGCTTGGGAATGTGTTGGGTTTTTTTCTAATGTCTTCGAAGTCTTGGTGCTCTTTCAAATGAGGTGTCTAGCTCAGACAGAAGTTATGGACTTGGTGAAATTTCATGGGCTGTGTTATAGAAGAGAAGGAGCTAAATAATTGTAGGGATCCCTTTGAGAGAGAGAGAGGCAGCTAGCGAGTGAGGAGGGAAGGAGAGACAGCAGGAAAGAGTTACTGTGGTGAAATGTTGAATCAGTCCCTTGACCACAGATGGCGTGGGGGCCTGTTAATGGGTTCCATCCTTCCTGAGGGTCCAGCTAGAAAAAACAAGGAGACTGTACAACACTTGTGTAAGGGATGACGGAGCAACACTGGCTCAGTGGGAAGAGACCAAATTCAGTGCACCTGAGATCTGTTGTTACCATCACTTTGTTTTCAGTTTTGTCTCTGGAAAATTTTGTTTGCTCACATGCTTCTTACCCATTGTTCGTTACAAGTGCCCCCTGCTTTCCAAGTGCCTGCCTGCTTTCCCTCTTCCCCTTCACCTTAGCTCACTCTTGCTCCTCTTGTTGCCTTTGCTTTTGTCTCATACCAGTATATGTCTGTCAGCTCTCAGTTTGTCCATAAGGCTCTGCTTCTGTTGTCCGTTTATGTTGCATGAAGACCAGTGTCTTGGGCTTGCTTGGAATGTCATTTATTGGAAAAACAACGATCCTAAAGGTTTTGGAACGTTCTTTAGAAATCAGTATTTAGGAATTACATAGAATAGTTCAGGAATTGTATATAGAGGTAATACTATGTTCTTCACAATTTTTCTATCAACTTTACCATCTGTTTTAAAAATAGAGTTTTTCCATAAGGGTGTAGCTGATAGTGGTATGCAAGGTAAAATAAACCAGTGGAGGGTTACATATGTATTGTGTGTATATGGAAGGACTTGGGGGGGGGGAAATTACTGGGTACAGTCCAGTGAGATAAGAAAAGCCAGATGGGCTACAAATGCTAATGGTAAAAGATATGGTTGGAGCAAGGCACCTCAGCTGTCAATCTTCATTTTGTTTTTGAAGGCATGGTCAGAACAGACTTCAGATAAATGACTTTCTCTCTTTTTTTTTTTGCCTTATTTTATGTAATAACTGTAATGGTGCATCATGTAAATATTATGATGCAAAGTTTGTGCTTCTAACAAGCTTTAGTTTCAGTGACAGGCTTTACTGTGTCTTATGCTTCTCAGTATACCTTTTTGTGGCCTTCACGAAAGTCTGGTAGATACTGGAAGATTGGTATTTGTTCTTTAAAAAGCGGACAGACCCTCCTAGTCTTTGATAGAGAAATAGGAACTCTCTAGCAAATGGGATAAATACAAAGCTTCCCTGCTGTTACTGATGTTTGCCACAAATTAAATTTGCTTGTTTCCTGATTGTTTCTGTAAGTTTGGTTCTAAATGCCAAGGGCTGAGAGATGGGTGATTCTGACCCACAGTCTGGGTGCCGCCATTTACATTGCTCAGACACAGTACAAGGCAAACTGGAGCTGTCTCTCCTTTGGTAGTCCCGTACATACATAGCTGCCAATCCCACTGCAGCCTGAGCTGTTCCCTGCTTTCGAGAGATCAGGATCGCTTCTCCTAAAAGGCTTGTCAGAGTGTTTGATCTATGCTTTCTATTTTCTTTTTAATTAAACCCTCTTGTTTGTCTTAATTTGCCCAATGTGATATACATTTCAAGAAAGCAAAATGAACAGTGCGGTCTTTGGTTTAGAAAACTTTGAATGTTTTGTCTTTCATTAAAATGTGTTGACTGCTTTTGGACATGCTTGTCATCTAGGTACTTTTGTAATTTAGCCTGTTGGTTTGAAGTTGTATGAATAGTAATTGCCTGCTTCCTGAATGTGTTCTCCTGAAATGAACTCGGCTTTATGAATTAACTTAGTCCAAAACCTATCAACAGGAAACACTCAAAACCCCCATTCTCTTTGTAGCTGGATGAAAACAACTTTTAGTATTCTTCCACATACAGGTTTGTTGTTGGCCTATGGGTTTTATTCCCAGTGGTGCATACTGCTTGAGTATCTAGTCATCCTATATAGCACAATATAACCTGTCAGCAATCGGTTGCTTCTTTTTTTTCATTGCAAAATAAATTAAATGAATGGGAATATATATTTTTAATAAAAAAAATGAACTAACCCGACACTGATAACGTAGTTTCTATTACTTGTGGTTAACATTGTCAGCAATTACTATTTTGCATCTTTGCAACGCATTTTTTTTTCCCTGATGGAATTATTTAGAAAAAGTCTTCGGCTCATGAAATATGTAGGCTATACCTGTGAAGCGTCTGGAAAAAGTGAAATGTTAAGCTTGTATTGTTCTCAGAAGTCAGAGTAGTTCTCTTGAGGTGGAAAATTTGTTTTTAACTTTGCATGTATTCTTAACACAACTTGCTGGTTCAGGGAGTGTCTTAGTCTTAAATAGGAGATAAGCAGAACTTCACATGGCTTTTGTACTTGTGCCCAAATTTTGGTCAGGAAGTTTTTTGGGTTTTTTTTGTAGATGTCCTTCCCTTTTGTAGTTAGCTGGACTTCTTGGGAGAGAGTTGACTTGTTACCTCTGGTCCTAGGTGTATGTCTTACCATTAAAGTTTTTCCCATGTTTTACCAGGCTGTGAACTCCTGTACTCTCCTGTACTGCTCTAGGTCTCAGAAACACTATTGCAGGGTGGATGATTTACGGGAAGAACTGCATGCCAGGCATGTAGATAGAGCCCACTGTACACAATGAAATTCAGTGTAAAATGTGGGATTCCACTACTAATACATTATAGGAACAATGAAATGTAACAGTAGAGAAAAATATCCCCCCGGTGCAATTTGTAAACTGTTTCTTCAAGTTTGCTGCTCACTTATTTTACTACCTCTTCCACCTCCTGCACCACCATTTCAGAAGCAAGATCTAATATAATAAATGACAGTTCATCAGTTATTTAAGTTAGCACAGCTGTTGTTAAAAAAGTTTCTGGGTAGTCTGTTTTGCATTCCTGCAGGTTCCTGCCATTGCATTTAGAAGTGGCAATGGTCTGAAAAACTTGACTAGTATCCCAGGCTTTGTGAAAGCACTGTGAAAAGCTATTATTTCAATTGCACATTAATTCTGTCATCTACATAACATAGCTTCATGGAAGTTTGTGAAAGATAAGGCAAATTGTTTATGTGTGATCAACTGCAAGACCACTGCAGTGGGTGCTGTATACCCATTGCCAAAGAAATTGTATTATATTGCCAAAGAAATTTGTACTCTGCTTAGAAATGAGGCTTTTGTATTATTGAAACACTTTGCATAGGAAGATGAGCATTTTGTATTTGAAAAATTCTTTCCTGCTTTAATGGAAATGTTGAGTTTTGTAACAGGTGTACACTTTGTCGGTGTGAAATAAAACAGCTGTTCTAGCTTGAGCTTGTTTTGTTAGTGTACAAATTGCAGTTAAGTTTTCAAAACCTTATTTTTTTGCAGACTGGGCTCCCACCGGCTCTATTGCCCTGTCTTGGCCTGGGCTGATGGAGTGGTGCTGCTGATGGAGACTTGCTGATTTTTTTTTTTTGCATGGTGCTGGTTCTGCATAATGCAATTTTTCTATTGGTTCTGTGACAAATGGGGGTTACTGCTACATGAGGAGTGTGGGCATATATATGTAGCCTGTACTGCTTTATTATTGATCTTTAATGTAATCTCTGTAGTGGTAAATTCATACCTACTGGATTTTCTGGTGTTACTGAAATTAGGGGTTGGCAGAACTGTTCTGGTTCACAGCACAGACTTCAAGCACAGCCCTGATGTGTAGTAAAGTTCTTACATTTTCATGAAGTTATTGGATATTCCTTTTAACACAATTGAGTATTTTTGGGTTAAACATGCGAATGAAGATGAGAAAAACAAAATAGAACTTATGAATTTTGTGTTTGAAAAAATAAATCTAATGTTTCCTTCTAGATTATAAAAACACTTAAGGTACTGCAGGATTTGGATATATCACTGGATATTCTAGTGGTAAGTGACCAATAATACATTAATCTCTTCCATAGTGAATTACTGTGTAAATGTCAGGGGTCTGCAGTCTTAAAAAGAGGGAACGTGTTGCGTTTTTAAATTTTGACTCTTAATCACAATTCGTTTAGACCTCTATACAAGGAACCATGGAATCTTTTCCAAAAGCCAGCTGGAAGCTGGGCATACAACCTGACAAACTCGGTATTATACCAATAGCGACAGTACTGAGCAGCAGTCTGAGCATACAGAGAACACTTTGCTACTTGGGGTTGGTTTCTTCTCACTGTGAAACTGCTTTCAAGTCAATATCTAAGACAATACAAATAAGGGTGAACCATTCTTTAGGTCGCTTGTCTAAATCTTCTGTCTTTTATTATTAGCAGCTCAAGGTTAGTTTCCTATGCTTACAGAGCAGACATCCCAAGTAAGGATATTTGTGACTTGTATCCTTATCCAAGCTGCATCCTATCAAATTTTATATTAGAAATTCTCACACTGGTCTATGAAGCTTCTAGTTGTTATGAGCAATGCATCTGTATTTTGGGAAGAAGAAAAATGTGGTTTTTGCAAGAGAGCTCTTTGAAGAGTAAGAAGAAAATACGGTAGTTGAGCTATTTGGCTGGGCTGTTCAGGTGAAGGCATTTGCCTCCCTAAACACAGATAGACTTCTACTGAAATACAGCAATATTTATATATTTTTTTATTGGAAAACAAAATAATTTCATTGCAATTAGTTGTTTAAAATGACAAAGGGCTTCTGCAGGCAATTCATGTTCTTAGCAAACTTGCATGTTTTATAATGTGACAGACTTTGATGGAAGCCTTCAAATCAAATAGAAGAAAGAAGTGTCTTACAACTGAGGACTCCATATATTTTTAATGTATTTGAAGAACGTAAATAGCTTCAGGAAACAATCCCACCAAATTTCTTGCATCTATTTGCAGTACTCTGACCTACCAAACCAGTATTGCTCAAATTATGTAAAAGCTAAATATCCTTAAAGTGAATTTAAGGAAGTCCTTCCTAAGGTGTGAGCTGATTATGTGGGAGTAGCTAAATATCCTTAAAGTGAATTTAAGGAAGTCCTTCCTAAGGTGTGAGCTGATTATGTGGGAGTAGCACATGTATAGCTCTTGCTCAGACTTCATGGGAGGATCATTTCACTAGTTCCCAAGAGCATTAACAGGTTGCTGCTAACCTAGTAAATTCCAGGTTTTGCGTGCCTCTTAAAAGTGAGAGTTTGTGAATCAGAGACACTTACTGATAATGCAGGATTAAAAAAAAAAAAATAAAAATCACCCGTGGTTCTATATACACTCAAAATCTGCAAGATAGTTGTGCTTAAACAACGTAAAACTCACTAGAGCAAGACTTGAAGGCACAATGATAATGTGAAAATAATTGTACTGGGGGCAAAATAGAAAATGACAGGTTTTAAGTGTCTTTTTTTCTTTTATTTTTTTTCCTGTGGCTGAAATTGAGACTGAGTTTGGTCATATGAACTCTGCACCTCTGACCCTTCTACCCCTGGTTGAGATGCATTTTAGATTACAATACATCCATCATATATGCTCTCTAATGTGCTGAAATGTTCCTGCATAAGCCTAAAGGGAATTTGAATTGATTAATCTAATTAAGTGGAGCAGGATACATTTTGTGGGCATAAGCATTCCAGCCAAGAGAAATTCCTGAAATACATACTTTTAATGGAGGAAAATTACTTCTCTTAGTTTTATGAATTAAGAGTGCATTTTGTTAGCCATATTTGGTTATAAATACCTACTTTTCCTTCAGTTCTGTTTGCAGTATAAAGAGTGTGTTTATTTCTTTAGCTGCCATAAGACTGCTCTGACTAATAGGCTAATACTGTTTGTAACAGTTTTAGAGAAGATTTTATTTGGTATGTTAGTTGTGATTTATTCTGCCCATCTTTCTTGCACTATCTTTAACAGGAAACTGGCATAGGCAAAACAGTTAACAGTTTTAGGAAACATGCCACTGCTGGGAACGTAGCTAAAACCCTGGTAAAACAATGGAAAAAACTTATTCTTCCAGAAAATAAAAGGTAGGTGTCAGCTAACTTTCAGAAAAAAGTTAATTATACCATAGTGTAACTTAATAAAATGCAGCTTGGAAAGCTTAGGAAAGTGTTTGGAATGACAAATGGGAGAAATGAGGCTGTCATGGCTTAACCCCAGCTGGCAGCAAGGACCGTGCAGCCATTCGTGTGGTTCTCCCCTTTCCCCCCAGAGGTGTAGGGAGAAAAGGAGGGGAAGGGTAAAGGGTGGGGTGGGGGGGAACCCTTCCACCCCGTGCATTGAGATAAAGACAGTTTAATAGAACAATATCAGACAAGAAAAATAGCAATAATAATTGATAAAATGGCAAATGGTAAAAGAATAAACAAGACACAAGTCACTTTCACCACCCAGTAAATTGGTGAATTGGCACCATCCCAAGCAGTGGTCACAAGTACCTGCTGCCTGCCTGATCCCATTTATATACTGAGCATGGCCTCTGTACAGAATATTCCATTAGCCATTCCATCCTCCTGTGTATGTTCCTTCATAGCCTCTATGGGAAGCTGAAAAAAGTCCTTGAAAAACATAAACACCACCTGGCAACAACTAAAACAATATGCATTGTTGACATTCCTTTCATACTAAATCTGAAAAACAGCAACTGGTAGAAATAAAATTAACTCTCTCCTAGCTGAAACCAGATCACTCTTGTATAAAATACTAGAAAACAAATCAGAGCGACCAGTATCAGTCAATTAGTGAGCCAGCACTCAGACTTCAACTGCTTTTTTTTTTTCCCTTACTGGTGCAAGTGCTTAGGACCCAGCTGATGCAAGCAGGACTAAGCCAATGATGGGCACTTGCTCTGCACTTCTTCAGGGAAGTGGGAAGCTTGCTCTTTCTTACCAGAGGTGGTGGTTCAATGAGGCAGCTCTCCAGTGATTTTTGGTTGTATAGAGGACTTTCCTATAATGTTCTTGTGGACTGAGAGGGGCTTCCAATATTGGAGGAGTCACACTGAGATGTGACTTCTCAGAATAGAGCAGCCACCACTGTCAAGGCTAGGCTAACTGTGCTTTAGATGTTTTGCAGACCTCTGACAAGTTGAGCTGAGAAAGCCAAAGTTCTAGATAGACTAAACAGTCCATTTTAAATCTGAAGTTGTTCAAACAATGGCAAAGTGAAATGCCAGAACCCGTGATAAGCAAAGTAAAAAGGCTGACCTGTATCACCTACAGAGCATGCTGTAAATTCCCTGTCTCATAGTTATTTCAAGTACCATGTCTCTGTTATAAAGCATGCAGGGAAGACTGTTTAAAAAAGAAAAAGTGATCCAGCACATTCTAAGTGAACAGTATTGTCAGGCATGTTTTCCTAGTGATGGTTGTGTTCCTACTCCCCACTTGTCGTCTTGTCAATTCTTGTTTCAGTATTAGCAGCGCTGGACCCAAGAGCTGCTTCTGTGGGATTCTGTACTGATAATGGAAGAATAAGAGCACAGCAGAGCACAGTTCTGTCTCGTAAAATTATGACGCATGGTGTGATTTAATGCTTTTAGTTTTATTAATATAGGTAAAAAGATTGATTGATTATTCAAGAATTTATCATCAGAGGTAGCATGAGATGTGATTATTTTATTTTTTTTTAATGTTGCAGTGGTCACAGTGGAAGAAAACAAAATACTGAAAAAGATGAGACAAAACCTTCTGTTTCCAAGGAGCTTGAGCCTTCAGAGAAGTCCAAAGCATCTCTACTGGCTTCCAGAAGTTCCAACAGCACTCCCATTTCGAAAAAGTTGAATAAGCAGCCTACTTGTAGTGAAAAGACCCACCGAAGTAGAGATCCTGAGTCTCAAAAAGAATGTGATAATAAAGAATGGAGTAGCAGTTCTAAGCGTGCTTCCCATGGTAATGGTCCTCAAGCTAAAGAAAGTGACTTCAAAGAGAGAACTACCACAGACAGCAAGAAAGTTTCAGAAAAGCAGTGTTCCTCTGTAGCCAATAAAGACTTACCATCCCTGAAGGAAATGCCTAGTAAGGATGCTTCCAAACAGAGAAATCCTAAGCATATAAAGAAACCAAACCAAAAACTTGTCATAAAAAGCAAAGCGGAATTATCTAGTGAGGAGGAATTTGAGCCCCCTACTATGTCTTTTGAATCTTACCTTAATTATGATCAGGTTACCAAAAAAAGAAAGAGGAAGACTTGTTCTATAGGTGAACGGACAAAGAAGTGCAGTGAACAGAACAGCTCGTTACCACAAAAGACTTCAAAATTTTCTCATAAAAAAGAGGGAGAGGAAGACGAAAAAAAAAGTGAGAATGATCAATCAGAAACTCCCAACAAAAAGGTAAACCACTACATGGTTGAGATAATAGCAAATAAACTGCAGACGAGTAAGTGCTTTGGACTCTTATTTTCAGTGAAATTTAGCTGTATTTAAGTAATAGATTTCATGGCCCTGACATACCTGCATTGCAATTGCTGATAATTGCAATAACAGAGGCAAAAAAATGATTGTTTTTTGCATAGAATTGTCTAGGTTGGCAGGCATCTTTAAGATCGAGTCCAACCATCAACCTAACACTGCCAAAACCACCACTAAACTATGTCCCTGCAATCAACTTGTCTTGTGTTTTTAGGATTATTTCCAATATGGCAAAGGTCTTTGATACATATCAGCTAATTTGCTTTTTACCCACAAAGTAAAAGTACTTACCTTTGGAAAGATGTCCTCTTCTTCTGTTCTTGACCAGCCTGGTTTGTGACTGTAGTAGCTGGTTGTATATAGCACAGTCGTTTTGTCAGATGCTGTGGTTCTTTAATAGTGAATGTTAAGATCTGCAGTGGACCTAAACTTTCTTCTTCTAATGTGTTGAAATAAACCACAGTATTGCATATAAAAATAGCTTAAACATATATGTAATCTGAACTGTCCTAGTCCCTGGAAGTGCAGAAGCTTAAGTAGCTCCTCTGAGCCAAGGTAGATCTAAAATGTGTATTAATTAGACCTTTAAATGAAGCTCTTTTCTGCACTGGGAATTGGAGGTCTCTTCAGTCTTTTATCTTTACTGTGATGTGAAAGCTTTGTGAAGGCTTTATTTATTGTGGAAGATCTGCAATCTGAATGTAGTATCTTCTGTCCCAAATGAAGAAATAGTAATGTAGAGTTTTGTGTGTGATACTGTAGCATAAACTGTTTGAGAAAAATTCTTGGGTGTTCAAGCAGTTGTGAGAAGTTATTAAACATACTGAAATGAAGTTCAGGGAGATGGAAGCTTTGGGCTGTGTGTGTCTGGTTTACAATTGGAGGACACCCAATACCCAATTTAGATGTTGCACACAACGCTGAGCATTTGTAGGGAACTGTACTTACCAGACTGCTGCATGTTTAAATCCCTTTTCAAGGGGTTATCTGTGAAAATTTTAGGCTAAATGGCTTATCCAGCACAGTGTAGGAGACTTGATAGGACCAAGTATAAAGCAGTTTCTTGTCTTTCAGGGTGGCATTTAGTTTGCCTTTAAAAAATTTAATTGTGTTTTTGTATTCTTGCAGTTTTGTCTCATTCACTGCACGCCTCTAACCTCAATCTGAAAGCCTGTTAGCTGAACATATCAACTCTGTTCTTTAATCTGTTTTTATGCACTGATTGCAGATATCCAACTGAGTTCCTTTTGTGATGTAGTCTTGATAAATGAAGTATGAAAGGGTATGCTGAAAAGTAATCCAGTGAGTAAATTTTAGTGCAGAAAAGAAATAATTCTAGTTAGCCTAGTTAACTTTGGGATTTGCTTAAGGGTGTTTTTTGTAGCTTATTTTAAGCCTGAGTAAACCGGAATTTGTAATGTTGAAGCAATGTTTCCTTGACTCTGCACAGGCCAAGGTGGCATCTCTCCAAGATCTTCTTAATACTCCACTGCCTAAATTTCTGACAGGCATCTCAGTCTCATCTCCCTCATATGCTGCTGAATTTAAAGGTAAGTAGTATGCAGGACTGGTAAATGTTGAATAGTGCAGGTTTTTACAGCTCTATGTAGAGATGTCTTTATCCCCTTTCCTAATAAACTATATCAGCTCATGTGTCCATGGCAAAGAAGTGCCTCGCCTCCACTTTCTCATCTGTAGGAATCACATTGAAGTTGAAGGGAGTTATAAAGGCTTCCTTCTTATGGCTTGTTGAGTAGAGAAATACTGTAGAAGGTTACCACAGATGTAGAGAAGGCATAGATCAGGTAGTAGTTCTACAGGCTCCATTTCTCTCTACTCCTGGCAAAGCCTTAGTGGAAATTATCTTAGGAAGCACTAGGTCTAGCTTTGGTGTAGGAACTTGTTCACACCTTTATAGGTAGGTGACACAAAGTGCCAGTGGTTCCCCTACCAGCTTTGGTGAGGTTTCAGTGGTTTCATATCACTCCGGTCTTGAAACTTCACTGCTACTGCAGCTTCTGGCTTCTCTAGGATAACTCAGGAAGATCAATAATGTGCTGTAGACGAGTAATGGAGCAATCTACCTGTGAATACAGCTGATATAGACCTGAGCTAAATAATGCAAGGCTGGTTTGAGTTGGTGCAGCTCACTTGCAATGTACAATGCTAATGATGAATGGGCTTCTGTAACATACGAGATGTGTAAGGGACCCAAACCGTAATGCAGTAACCTTGTATTTCAAGAAAAATGAATATGTGTGTGTCCTACCAGCTGTGTTTCTCTCAAAGCTGAATGTTTAAAGCATTGTAAAATGTCATGAGGTAAAGGAAACCCTGCCTGATTGTTTTGTTTGCAGATTTCCTAGCACCTGCTGTAGAAGCACCCCAGCAAGTCAGGGAGACTAGTCAATTCACAGGACGGAGACTGAACTCTAAAATGCAAGTTTACTCTGGCTCTAAAACAGCCTGTCTTTCAAAGATGCTTACACTGTATGAACAGTGCATCCGTGTGCTTCAAAATAATATTGATTGTGAGTACTTTAAGGGATTTGTAGCAGTCTGTGCCTAAAGTGTATCAGACTTCTTTTTTTCCTATCCATGCCAACAACTGGCCTACTAAAAGATATTTTCCCTCCTTACAAATGGTGACTCAGAGCAGGTTGAAAGGCACTTTAAAAAAAAAAAAAAAAAAGAAAAAAGGATTTATGGCCATGCTAAAATGTAGTTTTGTTTTGAAAGCTTACATTTTTTTAAAGTTCCAATTTTAGTTAAAATATAATGTCCTATAAATTATAGGCCAAAATACCTGCTGACTTTTTTCCCCTGCAAGATGTTTGTTTGCATAAATTAGAATGAGTGATCAAGAAATTGTTTATTCACTTGCGTAGGCAGAGAAGGGAGTGATGCATATCGGTAAAGACGGGGCAATAGCCATTCAAAGATGCTTTCTCCATCTTCAAATATAATTGCCAGTCAGTATGGAACTACTAATTTATAAATATTTTCATAGTCTGACTTCAAAACACGTATTTTGTTAGTGTTGGCTAAAACTAACTTGCATTTTTATTTTTAAACTGTTTGGTGAGTGGTCTCACCCACTGAGTAAAATAAATGAGATGCTTAAAGTACTGTCCTCTTTTGTAGCACTGCATGAAGTAGGAGGTGTGCCCTTTGAAATTCTTGAGCCTGTGCTAACACGTTGCACACCAGAGCAGTTGTTTCGAATAGAGGAATGTAATCCGGTAATTTCTGCCTTGTTAAATTCAGGCAACCACGGAGGACATGAGGCACTGTTTCTGCCTTCCTTGCACCCTTTTTGATAAAAACTCTCCACGGGTTACACTGGTTTTCTGTCTTGCATACTTATTTCTTTGACCTCAGCTGTCACTATCAAGCCTCCCTTTCTCAAGTGTCAAGATTTAAAGCATTTGAGAGAATTACTACTGATGACTAAGTGAAAGCCAGTGGGGATAGAAAAGTATTTCTGTTTCTAAAAATAAGGAGGGGGGGGGGTGGAAAAGACCACGGTATTTACTACTGAAATAGCTGGGAAAGTCATAATAGAACCAACTGTTTTCAAGTCACAAACTGTTAAGGCTGCAAAGCATACCAGTCGGCAAATATCGGGTGAGATTTCATGTGTGATAGACTTCTTATCTATGCTGTTAGGACTTTAGCTCCATGATGCATTTGGACATCAAGGTTTTAAGTGTGTAGCACTTCATAGTGCAAGTTGGCCACTTCTCTGCATGCCTAAAGTTGAGAGCTGGTGTGGTCTGAGCTGGTGCTGGAAATACAAGTCTAGCCTGTAAGCATGGCTCACTAACTCAAATATAGAGCTCTGCTACTTGGAGCCATGTGATTGCTAGACTGAAGTCAGTATCTGCATTGTATTGTCACACTATGTGTTGGGGTTACCTGTGTAGTGGGATTTGTTCTGCACCTTTTTCCATCAGGGAATTGGGGTTTGTCTACAGGCTCAGCTAACAGGCACTCTTGAAAATGTTACTTTAAAATCTTTGATTTAAAATACCTTGTGTTCAAATTAGACATTTACAGAAGAGTCTGACCACTTGTGGAAGAAACACTGCCAGAGAGATTTTAAAAATGAGAGCCTTCTGGAATATGAGTCTTGGCGTGAAATGTACTTGAGGCTGTTTAATCAGAGAGAGGAAAAACTGAAGATGCTTACAAAAAATATTATTTCAGCTCAGTCTGAGAAACCGAAAGGTAAAAATCTGGTTAGCTTTTCTACTTGCAAAACCCAGTCTCTTCTGCTATTCTTGACACTTAATATGTAGGGTTTAGTGATTAGTTTGCACAGAGCACTAATGCTGTACCTCTAGCAGAAGTCATCAAGAAAGAACACTTGATTTACAAGTTGCTCAAAAAATAAATAACATGCATTAATCCGATACATTAATGCATAATACTTGCAGCATACAGTAGACAGATCTTACCTTACTGGTTAGACTGAGGATTCTAAGTAACAATGCAAAGAGTATAAACTTAACTACAAATACTGAAGTTAATATGAAGAAATACTGTATGCAGTCTGTGTATCATTTGCCATGGTTCAGTTACTACTTTGCTACCAGATTCTGCTCTTCTGAGTTATTTTTTTCCCAGTTTAAACCTAGAAATTGCCACAAGACCATATTATCAACTGAGCTTTGAACATAATGGGCAAACAAAAAAGTTACATATCCTCTGCTCCTTGCTTCTGTGTTAGGCAGGCAAGTAAAAATGGCTTATGTGACCAGTGCAGCAAAACCACCCAGGAACATTCGCCGACGGCAAGAAATCCATGGGACAGCAGGACCTGTCACCCAGCTTCATCCCATAGAGAAGTGCAAGTAAGCGTTCTGTACTATGCTTTTAATTTGAGTTTAGATGTCTTTGTCAGTACAAAAGCTTGTGGGCAAAGTATTTTTGAAGTTATAAATAGCTCTCTACTTGCTTTCCTTTTTTAAGCGGCTAGTGGCCAGAAACGAACTTGCCTTTTAAGTCTTGCATGCTCCTCTGTCGTGTATGCATTGTCATTGGACATTTCTCCAAAGTGCCAGCGATGAATTCACCCTTCCAGCTGGAGAGTGAGTGGATGCTGTTGTTTTTCTCCAGATTACACTAATGCTACTTGACATCCTGGGGAGATTCCAGTGTTGATGTTTCGTGTTTATAAACCTGCCTAGTGGCCTCACATGTTCTCCTGCTTTTCATAAAATCCCAGTCAGCTGTCTGGAGTGATACAGCTGACCAGAGTGAATCTCGGCAACTTTTAATACTCTTCATGGTGGGTTTCTGCTTTGGCAGCTTAACGGGGTGTCTGGAACAGTCTGTAGTAGTAGCCAACACTAAGCACTAGAGGAACAGAAAACTGGGATTCCACAAATGTTTCCTTTGTACAGCACAAAGCCAAATTTTCTTTGTGATGTCTTAATGTTCAGAGTAGTTCAACAGCCATGAGAACCAAAGCTGAGATGTGATGTTTGCCCTACTGTTTCTGCTAGTCTAATGAACTCTCATGTATCCAAGAGGATGGCTACAACAGGGAGATAAACCAGCTGTAGCACAAGCTTCTACCTCTTCTTCCCTTATCAATTATGTGGAGACAGACATGCTGTCTTTTACTGTTTGAATATCTGTTCTTGTCTGAAAGAAAGGTCAGCAGTTTGATTTAGAAGCACACCATGCGTTGATGAGTCCATGTGCCAGCAGCTGGACCGTAAAAGCTATGGAGAATATTCATACTGCCTGAATGTGGGTATTTTAAGCTGTGGTCACTCACTCTGCTGTGGCTCTTGGTGAGCATGGTGCCCTCCCTTGTCTCCATGGCCTGTGGTTGTTCCCATGTTGGCATAACTGCTTTTCAGCTCACTCTCTCAAAATTATCCCTTTTGGGGAGCAGCCGGTGGAACATTTTTCATTAATCTGAATTAAGGAACAGTTATGCAGGTTGACAAATATGTGAGTGGATACTAACAGATAGGGACAACAAAAACTTAAGCTGTTGCAAATGTGATGCAAGGCTGACTGAGTACAGTTGGATGTGTCAGGAGAGTTGTTTTAAGTTGTTTCTGTTACGATGCTGCAGTGCCTGCAGTTGTACTGAGTAATTGTTTGGTTTTAGGCACATGACATTAGATAACTGAACTGTTCTGGGCTTACTGGAGGGCGGGGGTGTCAGCTCTGGTCGTCATATAGTTGCTAATCAGTTGGTGGTGGAAGTTCAGTTCGGCTGGAGTTTTGTATCAAAAGCATGGGAAAGTGTGTTTTCTGTGAATTTCAGAGGCTTGATTTAGTCAAGCAGCCTTGACTTACTGCTCAAGATGGTGGTGGTATGGGGCAGGAACGTCAGCCTGGATGTAGGAACTTCTTAAAATCAGCTTTTACACCAGATATGATGTTTTTACAGCTGCACGTTTAGCTGATGAAATTAGGAATCTGCTTTCCATACTGTTGCTGTTTTCAATGAAAAGATAGCCCCACACCAAGGCAGTAGCTTAAGGCACTTTACGTTTGGCTATTGCTTTCAGTTGCACTGTGGGAGGTTGTATCCGTATTGTGAGAGACCAGCCTTCCAGTTTAAGTGCTTCAAGTATGTTAGTGAAAATGTCCTTTCTGCTCCAGTAATCTCTGGACCAGTAGCTGAATGATATACTCAAAGCCTGCATGTTTCTTTCTCAGGCATGCTAAATTTGGAAGAACTGTTGTTGTGTGAAACAAGCTGTAAGAGGGTCATTGCTTTGTCTTCTTGAGAAACAAGAGTTTGTTTCGGCGCGATGAGTTAACTTCATTGCTTTGAGCATGTCCTCTGAAAGCCTGTCAGTTTTGCAAGCTGTAGAATTTGTACAGCTGGAATCTCCACTTAAGAAGCTGGTATTGCAGGAGCCGAAAAGGTCCTATGGCAGACATGCAGATCCCCAGCAGGCCGCGGTTTGCAGTTCAGTGTGCAGTGGTTTACAATAACTGTCAGCAGACGTCAGTGACTGGCTCTGAGGCGTACAAGGCTGCCCAGTTTGGTGACATCATGCTGATACTATAACGCTGTGTTGATTTAACTGTCTTTAGCAGTAGTCATCGGCTCTTTATCTGTGTCTGCCTCAGTACTTGTCCTGTTGATTGAGGATTCCAACCTAATATTTAGGGTTAGTTATTGTTCCTTTTGCTAGACATTCCTACTTTAAAAAAAAAAAGGGAAGCTTGTGTAAATTTGTCCTCCTTTTCTGTCAGAGCTAGTTAACAGTTCAGCTGTGCTCAAAGAAGAAAATAAACGCAAAGAGCAAACCAGAGCACAATGAATCACAATGGCATTGCTAAACGTTTTGATCTATCCCAAATTCTGATCATTTAATTTTAAAGACAAAAAAGATGCATCAAATCTAAGAAATGGAAAAATCTGTTCAAGAATGGAAATGCACTAGATGACCATGAGATCCCTTCTAACCTGAATTATCCTATGATTTTTAAATTTATGAAGTCTTAAATGTTTGTGATCAGGTTGTTTTTTTTTTCCAAAATGAGCCAGAGCAAATAGTAGTTTGATATCAAATGCTAACTTTTTTCTTATTTACCTTTTTTTAAAGATCAAGGATTGCAGAAAGCAGAGACAGAAATAACACATCATCAAATCCCATCCCTGCTAGCAACAGTGGAAGCTGTAGCTCAAGCGTAATGACTCAGGATAGAAAGAAGCCTATCAAAAGTAAATGGAATTTCCTAAGATTATAATAATATATGCTTACTATTATGCTAATACCATTTTAAATCACTCACAGCTGTAATCCTGACTAGTCTCTTTTTTTTGTTATTGAAGAAATTGCACCAATCATGAGGAAAACTTTGAAAGCCTTGAAGAGTAGAGCTGGACGACGATAAAATGAGACTGCATATTTGAAGCTTATGTGACTATTTGTGTATCGTGCTACAGCTAATGAAAGTAATGTTAATGTAAACATTCTTCAATTTGCCTTAGTTAAAATAGCTGTGAAACGTTGCAGGGGCAAATGATTTGCAATAAAAATGGAAACATCTGAGTCCTTTCATGCTGCTGCTTTCTTATTCATGAATGAGGAAAACTGAATTGAAATAAGGTCAGTACACACTAATGACAAATCAGTTTATATGGACTGTTATAGATGCTGTCTTCGAATGACAAATCAGTTTATATGGACTGTTATAGATGCTGTCTTCGTCAGCTTATGTACATGTTTGCATAAGCTTTTAATGGAAGCACTTAAGCTGTGGGTATATTTTTGCCAAGGTTAAAGTTACCTTGTAGAAATGGCCACCAGGTGTACTTAGATACAACTGCAAAGAGGTCTTGACATCTCTTGCACAAAAGTGTTTTGTAAACTTAGCGTATTTGTTTCACTGAAGGTTTTCCTAGGGGCACTTTCTTATTTTTCTTTTTATAAAAATGTGATTTGGTTGGATTTTAGTTTTAACTCTTTCGGAAGCAGAAGGCTGTTTTATGAGACGGTTCTGGAGCTCAACTTCTGACCTGCTGTAATTGGGCAGTGAAATAGCCTTACTCAGGACACCATGTGCTTTTCAGATTTTTTACTTGACTTCAGCAATGAACCTTTAAAGGAGAGGTAGGAGAAGACAATATTTAAATTTAAATTGCTTTTTAAAAACAGAATTTATATAGTGCCAGAGCAGGTCATGACAGTGCATTAATGAAAAATCATGTGTTATTCAGGAGCTCCATCTAGTTGGGACACTTTTGGTACAATAATTAAAGCCAGACCTGTTGTGTGATACCATTTAAAGGCATTAAGTCCTTGTGTGGGAGACAATATTTTGGGAACAAGCAGAAGGGAGGGGAACCAAGAATGTCATTAGTTTGATGCTGTGGTCATCCTGTACAACTCATGCAGAATAATCCATTTAAGTCTGGAGATGAGAGAAAACTTGCACTATACTCTGATCTGCTGCTTTCAGCCTGTCATGAAGAGGCCAATCTCACAACCTTGAATACAAGCCTTTTGTGTTCAAAGTGAAAAAGCTATATGGTCTTGAATAGCTGTCCTTTCAAGAGTTGGGGACTGCTGCGGTTTGGGGCTGGTCTATGAATGGGTTTGCTTTTATAAATGAGATACTACTTTGTAGTTGCTTCATCTAAACCACTTCACTTGCATGAATTGTAAGACTGATTTTGCCTTGAAGGCATGGCTTACAAATGGAGGGACTTTTTCTATAGGCTTCACTCAGTAGCTGCCAGTAGGTCTTGTTTCTTCCTTTGTAATTCTATAGGATTTGGCATCTTAGAACTCCTCCTGAAACACAGGATGAGGGTAAGATCATGAAACCAGTTGCTGTCTCTTACTCAAGACACACTATGTTTGAATTTCATCACCGTCCTATAAATTTTGAGGTAGATGACAAAAATACAGCTACTAAAAATGGCTTTTGCAGTCAGGTAGGGTAGTTGCCCATACATAACAGCTTGGGCAAATGCTCTATTTATAGAGGGATTTTAAGTCAGCAGGTGTTCTACGCTGTTGTGTTTTTTCTCTGTGCGTTATACTTGCACTGAGAAGAATGAAAGATGAAAACAGGTGTGTTGACCTGGAAGCCCTGTGGGGAGCTTTCTCTGTCTCTGGGATCAAAACAAGCATTGACTAGTAGGAGAGGTAGTGCAGTGCCTGCCATACATGTCTGTAAAGAATGTTTCTGGGAGGAGCTATTAGGATTTAAACCTGGCTGAATGGCCAGTGTACCACACTTTGTCCATCAAACAGCTCTTGTCATTATATAGTTGCTAATTGGTTGGTGGTGGAAGTTTAATTCAGCTGGAGGTTTGGATCAAGTGTAGTGTGAATTGTTCAAGAGTTCTGTTTTTTGCTAAATCACTTTTTGCTGTAGTTTTTGATGGTATCCTTTTATGTGTGAGAAGACAAAGCCATAACTAAGCCTTCTGTTGGACTCTGGCATTAGAGAACACAGCTGTAACCATTCAGAGCAGCTATAAGACGACAGGAGTGTCCCCTTGGGGGACTGAAGGATAAATAGTTGTTTTATCTATAGACTTGCATTGCTAATGAAGTGGGAGATAACTCTTATCCTGTCCTTGACAGTGATGGCAGAGCTGTGTGGAAGGCAAATTTGACTTCAAGATCAAGTGGCTTTCATTTCCTCTTCTTGCTTTCTCTCACTTCAAAAGCTGTAGATGTATCTCTGGTAAGAGATACGCAGAGGGTACCCATGGATCAGATTGTTTTCCTGACAATTTCTACATTAGAAAATACTGTAGACAAACAAATCTCTCTACAATAAAGTAGTTGGGGTTACACACACTTCAGGCTAGGGTTTTTCTTTCATTTCAGATGTGCTATGGTCTGTTCCTGTGGACTGAATGCCCAGCTGAGGCTGCAGTGTGTCAGGGGTGCTCTGGAAATTCATCTCCCAGCTCATCTGTGAGGAATCCTGTTTTTGTGGCTTGACACTGCTTCATGACATGATTCAAAGCATATGTGGAGGTAAATTCAAAGCTTACTTCAAAAGTAAGCTTTTTAATCCGAACTAGAACACTAATGTAGGTGCTTCTGCAGTCTCCTGCCTTCCATCCCTGTATGTAGTTACTCCAGTAAAGAGGAGTTCTTGCTTGGTCTGTGTGTTCTTGTCATCTGCCATACTTAATGGTACATGATACTGGAAAATATTGACCTGAGGCAAATCAGTTTCCTTCTGGTGGATGCATGGAAAGACTTTTGGTTGCTTTTGCTTTATACTCCACGGGCTGGTTTCCACATCCCTCTTTCTGATAAATCCTGTATCCTCCCGGTGTGTTTGACCTGTTCTGTGTTCTAGCTGACTGGCTCTGAGCTCCCTGGTGCTCAGGGCAGCTAGGAGGAGGAGACCTGTGATCCTTCTCAGAGAAGTGGCTATTTTCACAGAAAGTCTAAACATCATGAGTGCATGATGGCCTTCTCTTCCTTAGAAACACATTGCAGCTCCTAGTCCTCCTGCAGTATCTCTGGAGCATCTTATCCCAGCACCACAATGTTTTTTCCCTACAGGTGATGAGCAATTTCTAGCAAATCAAATCAGTAATGGGAGAAAAATATGGTCACAAAAGAAAAACCCTGCTGTTATGGAAAAGACCACAACTGGGGAATGTTTCTTTTCTTCTTGAACTGTCCATTTCATGCAAAGAAACCGCTTTCTGCTTCCTGCCAGTGTTTGTTTCATAGCATTCAGGAATGTTTTCCATCCTGTTAGTGGTTGAACCCAAGAAGAAAGCTCCGCCTGACTGCTATTCCACTTAAAAAAAGGATGTATTATCTTGCAGTTTAAACAGTCCTTGTGGCAGGAGGACAAAATACAGTTTTGAAGTGATGTGTTTGGTCTTATGAGACCCTGTTCAGAAGGCATATGAGGTTCCTGGAGCGAAGCACTTCTCAGGGACCGTGTAGGCATTCAAAGGCTAGGTTAAGTACTGGGCCAAAACCAGGAAGGGGTTTAGGGTTTGGCATGATCCTTCTGGAAGAATTTGGAGACCTCAATGAACTGCCCTGTGCATACTGTTGTCAGTTGTTGCTGTTCCAAAGCAAGGCGCAACTGGGATCGCTGTCAGCAGGGAGGATGTTGCAGCTCTGAGCATGGTGCTGTTGGCTGTCTGGTACCCTGGGGATTTCTGGTAGCCATAGGATAATCTCGGCAGAGAGAAAAGAAATCCCGTGACACAGTGTAAATCTCAGACTTGCCATCTGAAAGCTCAGGAAAATGTCTGTGCCAGGATTTAGTGTGGTGAAAAATGTTGATGGATTGACGGGTAAGAAGACATTCCTAGACTTTTTTTTGGGAAAAACACCAACAAAACAAAACCAAGACAACCAGTGAGGGTTGCCTGATTCTTTTATTTGTATTGTTTTCCTTCTCTGCCCTTCCTGTAAACATAGGAGGGGTTTTTGAGTGAGTGATTGAAGGCTTTGGTTAAATAGCCTACTGTCTCCCCTTGCAGCCACTCCTGCCACTGAGCAGAGGTTTCCCTCCTCCCACAGAGCTGCCAGAGGCAGTGTCCACAGCAGAATTTATCAAAATCTTTTTCCTGCAGTTGTAACTAGTTATTATCACTGGAGGAACAAGTCTAGTTCTTTCTGGATTAGAAATGTCTGCTTCTGCAAGCTTAATTCTACTAGGCAAGGGAGGAAGGAGTAGCTTGCTCTCCTGGTTCACCACCTAGGGGAGAAATGGTCTTTTTCTTGTTTCTTTACAGGCCGAATGTACCATGGATTTTTTCTTTTAAATTCATCAGTAACTTCTGTATGAGCAATTCTTTTGTCCAGCACCCAAAGCGTTTCCCTTCTGATCTGCTGAACCAATTGGGGGGAAAAAGAATGGTGATGTGTCCTCACCGTCAGTTAGATTTGATCCACTGTAGGGACTGGGTTCAGCATTTCATGGTGTGATCATTTGCCTTTGGTTTTCGATGTGTCTCTGCTTTGGGTACCGTTGTTTAGCACTGAAACTCTTCAGGAAGGTGGTGGAATCACACTCTGCAGTTGTGCCGCTTGGCCTGAGAGTGGGAATAAATCATTCTTCCTCTTGTTTAATGGAAGGGATGTGCAATGTACAGAGGCGTATTATCCTCCTCTCTCCTACAGTTTCTAGTAAATGTTTTTTAATGTGCTATTTTAATTTTCTGGTTTGCACACTTGTGAGTTGCGTCCTGACACAGCTGTTGGATCTTCTCCCTCTCTCAACTTCTTCATAGAGCTGAACTAGGTTTTATTCTGTGGTACAGTCATTTTCTTTGGTTACATGTCTTGGATTGTTTATAAAATGTCAACCTTAATCTTTAGCAAAAAGGGGCCTCTGACTACACACATCTTAGAGACAGAGTTGGAGGCTTTTCAGAAAATAAATATCATTTATGGAGAGGTGGGATCCAAAACAACAAAAAGCAGATGAAAAACAAACATTTCCAAATGTACAAAGGAACGTACTAATCCCAGAAGATTTGAGAAGACTGTTCCTGCAGATGGACGTACAAAGTCCAAGTCTCATGGCCTAGGACCATAACGTTCAGGAGAAGCTGTGTTCTCCAAGATGGAGCATCCTGGAATCTGAGGTCTAATGGTCCTGTGCATTTGACCCTCCTCAACTTCCTTACCCATGTGGCCCTAAATAAAAATACTAAAAATGGAGCTTGGAATTGCCAAGATTGTAGAATTAAATACATGATGAGGCTGTCATAGTTTTTCAGAAATGAAACATCAAATATTCAGGAAATTACCAGATATTTTAAGGCATAGAAGTCTAGTTTCAGAATCCAAGTGTCTCTCTTAGGTTCAGAAGAAGAAACTATTCAGGTCAAGATAGTGCAGAAGGTTGGGTTTTTTGTGTTGTGTGTTTTTTTTTTTTTTCTTTTTTCCCCAGGACTTTAAACTCCCTGATTTATGTGAAACTACAAAGCCACGAATGTCATCTTTGTAGCTTAAGCCCTAAATGGTGTGCGTACTGTGGGAAGTGCTGGTGGAAGCCTTCAGCAGCGTATGTTTTGTGAACTCTGTTTACAGAGAAGTTGCCTCCTCTTATCCCTGGTGACAGACCTAAAAATGGCACTCGCTCAGGGAGATGCCTGAACAGCTCTGGAAAACCTTACGTAGCTGTCCTTCTACAGAACTGCAAGTGGGTATCTAGGCAGTAGACAAAGCTTTTTACCACTTCTCCAGGCCCTCTTCCTTACTGTTTATGGAATTGTTGAGGATGCAGAAGAAGGGATGCTGCTTGCTGGAGCCTGCAGAAACAGGAAAATAAGCTGCTCAGGCAGAAACGAAGCGGAGCGAGCTGCTGCTTGCCTCTGGAAGAAGGAAGGAGTCTATGCTGCAAGAGGGGAGAAAGCTGCTGAGACCTGACTGGGAAGCAATATTCCCTCTTTCCAAGATGCTGACCTCTCTGAGGGGGGAAAAAAAAAGTTGGAGCCTTTGTCCTCCTGCCACCTTGCTCTCTATATTTCATAAGTTTCTTTCACCAGACAAGACACTTTCCCTACTTACAGCTCTTCACAACGCTTAGGGATTTCTTAGCTTTTCTCTCCCACGGATGTGCTGTATCCAGCTCTCTGCAAAACACATTTTTCCCACAGTTACCTGTGTTGATGTGCTTGTCGGTGCTTTCAGACCTTTCAGCCTGAAAGTTAGATAATTAGTCTGTCTGAAATTTAGATAAACACCAAAGTGGCGCACTTTGGTGTGACTTTTCAAAGCATTAGCATCATGCTGGGGTGGTGCTGACAGCTGAGTTCTGGGCTTAGGCATTTAGAAAGGCACGGAGAGAATGATGAAATGTTGTATAGAAGCCCCAATGGCTTATGCGCAAAGCAGCTTCTCCAGGTTTCTAGAAAGCCTGAGACCTGAGTTTGCTTCTGCAGCTGAGGGATGAACATCACAGACCCTGAGCAGAGGTACTGATCTCTCTACCTTTACAGGGAAGAGAAAAATACTCCATGTGGCTCTGAAAACGCAAAATCAATATATCCGGGACCTCGCTACAACAAGGAGCTTTCTGCCCTGTCCCACGAGGTTTTGTTATCATCTGGATGTTGATCAACAGCTGATTAATCAACTGGCATTATTTCAAATTCCTTCCTTTGGTAAGGGGGCATTGCATCATAAGGAGGCAGACAGCCTCCCTCACCCTTATTGTTGTAGCAAAAATGATTCAGTGCTTTAAGGAGGGGAGAAGTACATGAGGAAATAAGGCTTATGTTGCTTCCTGGACTTCTGCATCTACTCTTCTCTTCAGGCCTAATGAACCAGGGAGATGTATATTTTCTGAAACCTATTTTCCCAGTGACTATTTGGAGAATACTTTTTTAATTGTCAAGACATTGCTTCATTCCAGAAGTCCTAATAGGTTCTTAATGATCAATTGAAGATGCTAAAATGGAATGTTCTCAGAAAGGTACTGGTCCCTAAGAAGGGAAATGTCCCCAGTCTCTACTAAATGCCTTTTCCAGAAGTTTCCTGATCTGGAGAGCTGCACTAAGCTGTACCTGTGTTTCCTCTGATGTTTGGTACAGCAACACATTTTTCGTTATTGGAGGGCTCAAATCACTTTGGCCGAGAAGACAGGCTTAGGGAAGACTTTCCTCAAGAAAACCTCGGAGTGGGCTCACGTAATTGTTCAGTGTTATCAAAACTTTCACCGCTAAGATGACAGCATATCTTGATTCTCTCTAATCTGTATCAAGAGCTTTGTGGAAGAACTTGTGCATAATGTATGAAGCATTTGTCTCGGTTGTTTGAGTAAGACTGAGCTATATTTTGCATATAAGTCAGTGTTAAACATAGAAAACACAGTATAATTTTCTCAAAATTATGACACTTACAGCACAGAAAGGATTTTTTTCTGAGGATTTAGGGAAAAACAAGGACGTGACAGACCATGTTTTTGGTGCTGCTCGGACTAGCATAGTGGTTTGCGTGCTGCTTAGTTCTCGGTAGTTAAAACCCACTGCGATCCTGGGCTTGTAGGGGACAAGACAACCATTCTTGCTACCAGTCTTTTTTTCCTTGCTCTGCAACAGGAGGCTTCATCTCTTATCCATCATTTACAACAATCTGTTGAATTACATTAAAAATAATGCCTTTCTTCCGGGGATGAATTGCTGTAGTTCTCAGAGTGACAATTTCCCGGGGCGCTGCTGTTCCCGTAGGAGAGAAGATGCTTTTGCTTGGGTGCCGACCTTCCTCCTGGATGCCCATCCGTTATTCCCTGCCTCCTCCCAGCAGCGCCTAGCTCTCACCTTGCTGTAGCTCCCACCAGGGGAAGGGGATGCTCTTATTTCAGGGAGAGAGCAGCGGGCTGCCTCTTTCTTCCTATGCTTTCAGGTACATCCTGATTACCTAATTTTAAATTTATTTGGCTTTTTTAAGGTTATTGTACTGTGGTTTCTAGGAAACAGAATTTCACAAGAATTTCGGCAGCAGAAAGTTAACGGCGTCACTGTGAGAGTGCGGTCCTGAGGGTGGTAAGGAGTCAGGCGGGTGCTGTGCATCCCACCTCCTGCCCTTCTTGAAGCATGGCTGCTGTCCCTGCTTGTCCATCCTTCTCGGCGGCTGCTCCGTGGCCCAGGAGGGGCTCTTACAGAGGGGTTCAAGTGCCGCAAGAAGCGGCCGTGAGAACTAGGTCCCTGTTTCCTCCCAAAGCTGGGTATGGTTTGACTCTGCAACTCCCTTGGGCAATTATGAAAATTATGGTCCAGGTCATTTCCTCTGAACAACCCTTTTCTGAGCATGCTGGCATGCAGCTGAGAGGGGCTTTTTTTCTCCAGATAGATGCCAAGCCACAAGCATGGGCAACCTTAAAAATCAGAGAAACACCAGGCTAATCCCCAACTGTGAGATTAAAAATAAAACACTGTTTTTTCAGTCTGTCATCCAAAATGCTAACGTAGCTGCTCGCCTTGCCAGCTCTCCCCGTAACATCGAGTAAGGCGATTTTGGTTCTACCTCTCTCCCGCCCAAAACCCACTGGCGTTTCAGCCTCTCCTCAGAAACGAAAGGCTCATTAACCCATTCTGTGTCCTTACCCCTACCCCAGCACCTCCTCTGTCCACCCAGCTCTTGCAGTCTGTCTGTCTATCCTTTTTGTCATAACCCTTCCTCCTCTAGCTCCTGATGCAATATGGCAATGCAACACCATGGCTTGGATGGGAGTACTCTGCTGGGTTTAAAACTGGCTGGAGGGCCAGGCCCAGAGAGTGGTGGTGAATGGAGTTAAATCCAGTTGGCGGCCGGTCATGAGTGTTGTTCCCCAGGGCTCGAAACTGGGGCAAGTTCTCTTTAATATCTATCAATAACCTGGATGAGGGGACTGAGTGCACCTTCAGTAAGTTTGCAGACAACACCAAGTTGGGTGGGAGCGTCAACCTGCTTGAGGGTAGAAAGGCTCTCCAGAGGGAGCTGGACAGGCTGGATTGATGGGCCAAATCCAATGGTGTGAGGTTCAACAAGGCCAAGTGCATTTGGGTCACAACCACCCCATGCAGTGCTACAGGCTTGGGGAAGAATGGCTGGAAAGCTGCCTGGCAGAAAAGCACCTGGGGGTGTTGGTCAACTGCTGGCTGAATATGAGCCAGCAGTGTGCCCAGGTGGCCAAGAAGGCCAACAGCATCCTGGCCTGGATCAGGAACAGTGTGGTGAGTAGGACTAGGGAAGTGATGGTCCCCCTGTACTCAGCACTGGTGAGGCTCCACCTCAAGTACCATGTCCAGTTTTGGACCCCTCACCACAAAAAAGACATTGAGGTGCTGGTGCGGGTCCACAGAATGGCAACAAAGCTGGTGAGGTGTCTGGAGAACAAGTCTTATGAGGAGCGGCTGAGGGAGCTGGGGTTGTTCAGCCTGGAGAAAAGGAGGTCATAGAGAGGTGGATGTTGGTTTCTTCTCCCAAGTAACAGGCGATAGGACAAGAGGAAACGGCATCAAGTTGCACCAGGGGAGGTTTAGACCTGATATTAGGAAAAATTTTTACACTGAAAGGGTTGTCAGCCATTGGAACAGGCTGCCCAGGGAAGTGGTTGGATCACCATCCCTGGAGGTATTTAAAAGACGGGTAGACATTGTGCTCAGAGATATGGTTTAGTGATGGTTTTTGTCAGAGTTAGGTTGGTGGTTGGACTAGATGATCTGAAAGGTCCCTTCCAACCTAGGCAATTCTGTAAGAAGGAACATCTCTGCGAGATGCCCTACTGTATATTCTGCCTTTTTTTTGGATTGCGCACACATGCTTTTCTTTTCTCTCTCATTTTCAGAGGTGTCGCCTTAGTCCTCACATTGAAACCATTCCCTGTTCCCCATCATGGATAATTTTATAAATGTATTTCCAGTGATATTTTTCTTTTTCGTAGCGCTCCTACAGGAAGTTAAAGCTTCCTAGTTTCAGAGACATAGCTGTTCCCTGCTAATGCATCCCAAAATACTCAGGATGCTGTCGACATGCTCAAAAATGAGGATGTGTCTGCTGTCTTCAAGTGTTTGTTCATACTTTTCAGCCTGCTAAATTTGTTTTCTTCACACTTTGACTTGCCGATTTGTCGCTAAGTGTGAAATAGGTGCTTGTGTTCCCTAAAGCAGATGCTTCAAATTCAGGTTTAGAAAGTCCATTTTCGATGCCAGTGTTTGGAAATGGGACTTTTTTTAAAAACGGAGCTTTCTCTGTACCCGAAACCTGCCTTGCTGTCGGGTATTGCTCATCCGCAGCTCCGCTTACAGCCTCGCACGATGCGTGGGCTGTGCCTGTTTTGAAGCGAGTTGATAAACGTGCTGCCCTCTGCTCACCTAACTCTGGCTACGATGCCTTTTGACAGATTTTAAAAAAGCCTGGGTTTTGTTTGGTGGGGTTTTTTAGGGTTTTTTGGTGTGTATTTTTTTCTCCCCCATGTGCTATTTTTTCTAGTGGAGACAAGATACCTCAGAGCCACAGTAGCTATGCTGATCTCCGTACAAGACCACACATGGCTCAGTTTTGTGGAGGTCTGGTGGCCTCGGCGTAGCAGCCTACAAAGCCCAGAGATCAACGTCTGAGCTCGCCTCTTTAATCAGATGTTACTTCTTGTCCCTATTAAATAAGAGGGAGATTTGCTGGAGGTAAGGCTTCCTCGAGTGCCTTCCAAGAGCTCCATCATTTTACATCTGGGCTATATAAAACACGTCCCCTTGTCACATCGTCCCCTGGGGTACAGCCCGGTGGCTGGCAGCGCGGCTGCGGCAGGCAGCGAACCTCCAGATTTCATTTGGAGTGAGTTAGCAATTCGCATGAGTGTGCTGCTAATGGCCTGCCACTTCCCACTACGGAAAATTAAGCGCAAAAGGTTGAAGGAGAGTGACACTGCTTTCAAGCTATGCCGCAGCACATTTTGTACAGACTGTGAGGCTTGCTGCGTCTCTTCATGGGGTATAAAGAGCTGATGGGGCTATCAGCTCTTTATACTCATCCTCTTTTTACCTGCTCTACATAGCAAACATTGTCTAAAAATCTCTTGCTTGCATGAGACAACGCTTACGGCAAAATAGGTGTTTCAGAAAGTTAGAGAAACCCGATGCTGCCAGGACACAGCGGTGATAACACTTACTTTATGGGAATGTTAACAGGAGTCATCCACTGAAATCGCCCAGACTTTGGGGAATAAATCCGAGTGGAGATGTTGACTCTCAACAGTGCAGCGGATGGGAGGGGGAGAGCATGCCGGATTGAACTCAGAAAAACTAATTTTCCATCGGTTGGATAATCCCTTCAAAATCTGTTTTCTGAGCATCAGGGCAAGATCCTATCTCTTTATTAATGCCTGCGTAGCGCCTGTGTTTGAGCAGAATGGGTAGCAGCAGACGAGCGGCCACGGCAAATGCAAAGGCTGTTTCTGTACCCGGTCAGTGGACGATAGCTGTGAAGCTGAACCATTTAAATCTGTGCTAATATTCAGCGCTTGGGATTTATTCTAGAAAAGTTATGCTGGAACTTGAGAAATACAGGAATGGCAATATCCTCTCAGACCATCAGACGAATTGCTCAGTTTGCAATATTCACAGTCCATTAAGTCCAATAAAAAAATCCACTATCACCAAACTGGAAAAGCAAAGCTCTGTGTTATACATCTGTTATTTTTCAGTATGGTAAGTATAGCTGTATTCAGTAGGACTTCAAAATTGCAAGCCACTCTGGTGAAAGTATAGACAAATTTCTTCCACAGTATACGTTGTCTCGCCATTTTCAAACCTCAGCAGGAAACAGCATGCAAATCTCTGCCTTATATTTTCTGTCTTATTACAGACAGCTGGGTTTGATCCAGATCACTGGCTCAGGCTGATGCAGGGAAAATGATGGTGTTGTCGCATCTAGTTTGTTGAAAAGGGAGAATATGGATTTATTTATTTAGTTATTTATTAATCTGCAGAGGATGAGGCATGGGCACTACACAATTTTTTGAAGGTTTTTAGCTGCGAAGAACAGTTTCAATGCCTTACGCAGCGGAGGGAGGGGGGAGTATTTAGTCACCTCCGCAAACATCTGAGGTTGATTGTACTGTCAAGAATGGCCAGGTAAATTTTGTACTATTGGAAAAATCAAAATACGTATTTGCTGTTGTTTTTTCACTTACGCTACTTACGCACACAATTTTTTTCCCCTCACACTTGAGGTAGAAAGAAGGAGAATATTTTTTGCCCTTACGCCTCACAGCTGAAAACAGGCATTTGAAAGCAAATTAGACACATGAGAGGGAACTAATGTGCTTGTTTTGTCGTTTTCAGCCTGCGTACAGTGGGGTTTCTGTCTTTGATGGGCTGGTGAAAAGAACGGAAGGATGAATTGCTTGTCACCATATAATCTGTCAATATATAATTTGTCAACGTATAATCTGAGGCAGCCTCCAGAGAAATAAGTACATGCTTTGTGGTTGCATTCATAACGAATTCAATGAAATGCAGATACCTTGTATAAAGCCAGCACAGTCTAGCCGTAAGATTAAGATAATTGAAAAGATCTCTCTAATTTCAGGATGAGGTACTTGCAAGCTGGTGAGGGCTCCACGTCAAAAACTTATCGCAGCGCTGGAGAGAGCCCTGAAGCTCCCGGTATTGATGGTATTCGGTTGCTTTGCCAGTTCTCTTGCATTACAGCACAGGTTGCAACACCTCTTGGAGCTCTGAGCCACTTTTCCCCACCTGTCCCTGCCTGCTGTCTGTAATTTAGCGGCTCCTCATAAGCTGCTTTGTGAAGTTTATGTAATTAAAATTGCCTTTGCGGAGGAAGAAAGAGGGAAGTCGGGCAATTCGGTTCGACTGGGAACCTTGACTTGACTTTGCTTAGTGCGCTGGTTTAAGCATCTGTTCCCAAAAACAGTGTAACTTCTACCACTAAGTAAAATCAACTAAGTAGCTGGGTATGACCCTAATGGTCCAGAAAAGATACAAGATGTTAGCGGGGCAGAGAACACCAATATTAATGGGCAAAAAATAACCTGAATTTCTCATGACTCTTTGCTTCCACGTTACAGCCTGTGAAAGATGGCAGGAGTTTATATGCGGTTAGCCAGCAGGCACGGCCACCCCGAATACTGCCTAGCATACAGCAACTCTTAATATAAGCGCGCAGACATCCACGATGGGATTGTCATTCTGCTCTTCATGAGCCCCAGGCCAGAGAAGTAAAATTTGCTGTGGTTCTGGAAGAGTCAGTCCTGAAAACTACAGCTCTCCTTCAAAAAGAGTAAGTTCCTGGGAATGCCCAGCACGCTCTTAGTTCACCAGTTTGTTTTTTTTATGAGCTCTAAATATAATTCCCAAATGATAAAGCTGTAAATTCTTTGAGTGAAAAACATCACAGTGGGATCTGTTCAAAACTGGCATTGCCACAGTCTGTCTCTTCCTCTCTTGCCGTATGTTCCTTGCCCCTTCTTTGCACCAAGCTGAGTATTCTTCTGATGTAGCAGTGGGCCAAATCGGTAATAATAGACTCCTAAACTGCTGACCAATTATTTCCACCTTCTTTCTTGAATCAGATCTAGAGCTCATGTAGTATATGGTATGTTGATTCAGCATTCAAAGGCAATGAAATAAAAAAACTCGTCTGTCTTTGTATTTTTCATACTCGTTTGGTTTCCCGCAGGATCAGCAAGCTTGATCTTACCCTGCTACTGTGACCAATGAACCAGGAGAGCCTGAGGCAGGGGACATGAAGGAAGAGAGCATTTTTTTTTTTCAGCAGAAGCTTGCAACTGGAGACATTTAGGCTGAAGAGTGGCTTAGGATGGCCAGAAGTGACCCAAAGCCCTCAGAGGTGGCCGAGCCCATGCTGGGCTGGAAGCGCCCTGGCAAAGCAGGAGAGAATTGCCGTGCTGCGAAGCTTCAGGGCTGCGCCTTCTCCTCTGCTGATCGCGAGGGCGATGGGTTCGGTTTCTGACATAGTGGTATAAGCCTAACCTAACTGGCTGTCTAGTCGTTCAAGCATAAAGCGGAAGTGTAGCCTCAGAGTCTAAAAACATGCAACTGATGAAAATTGTATCCCGTGGAATTGGGAACTGAAGTGGTTCAGAGAGCAGATGCAACTACTAACGATGGCTGGATTGGTTTCTAGTTGAACGGGCTTGCCTGAACTGGCTATAATGTGCCTGCATGAGCATTGGTGCTGTCTCGCACAAGAGAGGGAGCATAGATTCAGGCTTAAACAGCCCAAATCCGTGGAAGTGTTCAAGTGCAAATCTGTGGAAGTGTTCAAGGCCAGGCTGGATGAGGCTGTGAGCAACCTGGTCTGGTGGGAGGTGTCCCTGCCCATGGCAGGGGGGGTGGAACTAGATGATCTTTAAGGTCCCTTCCAACACAAACCATTCTATGATTCTATGAAATTTAGGCTTAAACTGCAATGAAATTTCATATCCAGAGTGAGCCGAGAAGCAGGTTACATCTATCCGGGTGGGGAGCCTTAATCGCTTGCGGCTACGCTCAGCCTGGATAGGAAAGAGCCCTTGGGAGCAGAAGGTGGAGACCACACAAGTCTCTGCCCTCGGACCTGCACCGTGCGCTCCACGCTGAAAAGGATCGATGGGAGATGGGAGAAGGCCTGGGGTGCTCCTCTTTCTTCTGTTTGCAGTACTTGGCTTTGCTGGTTCAGAGCTATGGATTGTATGAAAGGCTACTTGACAAATCTTCAAGGGGTTGCTCTGGAGCATGTAGTTGCAGTCCTAAGCAACATTAGTTCACATCAACTTTTGAGGAACGTAAGGGTTTTTCTACTGACCAGCCTTGGAAACTGCATTCAGCACAATTCTGCAATTCCCAGCTGCCAAATTAGATGCCTAACGCTGGGTGAGGTATTCCTCTTTGCAGATAGTGATGTTGTATGGCCATTCCCCAGGAGAAATCACGGCCTGTAAATGTGCAGAAGCGCCGGTGGCCCGTTTTCTCTAGATTTTTATTCTATTTCTGCTTTGGTTCATACAAGGCACAATATTCTTTTTCTGGGATGTTACATTCTTGAGTTATTGGTTGCTGCAATTTCGTGGCAGGAAAGCATGAATTTCATCTATTAATATTTTAGGTTTTTTCCCCACCATATGTATTTGGAAATGTGATAAATTGCTACAAGTGGTCTTTGAATACTACAGTAATAGGAGCTAGGTGTAGATATTCAAACTGGTGCATCTGAGACTAAATTACTAAACACCTGGTGCGCAACGCCTGCTGGACTGATTGGTTCCAGAGGGACTGGTGAGGTGCTAAGGGTTTCTAAAACTCGCAGCCGTGTTTACTCTCTGTAACTAAACAAGAGACTTAGAGGCCACACTAGAAACAGGAAACTTTTTTTAAAAAAATATATATTATAAATAAAAGCATGAGCCTATGATCCCAGGGAAGCAGAGAAAGACAGGTGAAACAATATTCTTGACTGCCTCAGTTTGTTAACAATCACGAGCCTTTCATCCAGTGGAATTTACCCCAGCACAGAGGGCTTCTGTAAAAGCCTTTACTCCACGCACGACCTGCTTCAGGTCTCTGTGAAGGGCAGAAATTTGGCATAACTGGTGAGGTTCTGCCACAGACGTAAATCCTTAATGGAGATCCCGGTTATAACGTTCAGCCACTGGATGTCCTCATTTTCAAAGGTCTGCAAAGGTTGCTCAGCTGGAAAGGCACGTGTGGTTGACAGTTTGCAGAGCATTGCATAAAAATACGCTGTGTGTTTTGGGTATTGCCAAACTCCAAGCTTACCACCCCTAAAGCGATGGAATCGGTTTCACTTCACAAGGTAATTAAGCTCCTCCTGGATGCAGAACATGTATTTAATCTGCTCTTTTCTCCATCTTTCCCTCTTTTTTGGTGACTGAACTGCTATTTATGTAAAAGCTCGCTTTGCAGGACTCTTGCCTTCCTAAACACTGAGAAGTTGACCAGTTTTCTTTCTTTTTCCAATGCTTACCTTCACTAGAGTTTATTGCAGTTTTTACTGCGGATTCTGACTGCAGCTTGGTTTTTCCAAGTTCCCTTGAATTTTCCCAAGGGCGCATCCCTCTGCTCGCAGGAGTCCCGATCTGATGGCACGAAGGCTTCATCAGAAACAGCTAATCACATCGTGTGCATAGTGGGAACCGCTCTGCCCAGAGAGCTGGGACTCGCTTTTTCTCAGAAGGCCTGCTTTCTCCTGCAGCTCGTGAGCCGTGGCCACCCACCTTTCCTTTGCCGCAGGATCCCCTGCCTGCACCATCACCCAGGGTGCTTCTCCGCCCGAGCTTCCCCTGCAGCTAAAGCTCGCATCCAGCCTCCTCGTTCTTGCAGCTCTAATGGCATCATCCTCGTTGCCAAACATTCCTGTCTCCCGATTATGATTTGACATTGCTTGTCAAACACTCTCCAACAGCTTATAAAAATCTGAGCTGGCAGAAAGATTGGCAAAGGGCTGTCTGTAGCCGCACGTGGATTTCATGTTTGTTCATGAAACGTGGAAAACATACTGATGAAAAACTACAGTGTTGATTCTCTTTGATCTGAAGTTTCAAGAAAAAAAATAATCTTCTACTTCTAGCTTTCTCCCTTTTAATTTCTCTAGTTTAAGCTGCTGTTAAACCATGTTATCTTTCCAACAAGGGGGCAGCTTGGGCTATGTAAGCACTTGTTCGAAATCATGAAAGCAGGTTTTGCCAGAGGACAAACTCAGTAGAAAAATTAAGGCTAGACTTCTTTTCCTCACAAAGGAAACTCGCCTTCTGGCAGGAATGGGCATACTTACACTAGATACGTAGACTTCATGTACCAGCATGGTAGTTTCATTCCTACCACGCTGGTCCGTGAGGCACATCTCCAGCAGGAATCAGCCTCTAGCTGCTGAAGTCTCCTAAGGTGGCTGGGGCCAGGTATGCATTTGTTTATCCACTTGCTAATGTCTCTTTTCAGCAGCTCAGCATTGGACGAGTGCTTCAGAAAAAGAGACGAACAGGCTATCGTTCTACACATAGCTCTGCAGGACTGGCAGATCCTCATGGAAACTCGCTCACCCCTTGGGCATCCCGTCGTACCTGCTGTGGAAGGGGAGGCATGACCAGAGCTGCCCGGGTGGGCAGAAACCTGGGCTGCTCCTGACAGGACTCTGAGTCCTGGGATTTGCTCCCAGCTGGGTAACCGTGCTGGTTTCTGGACTCTGAAACAAACCTAGCCTTCAGGTGAGTGGGGAGAAAGATTCAGGAGATGGAGGACAGAGAGAGGACCACCACGGCAGATCTGGATGACACGATGCTTGTCGCGAGGTTGGTACCTTAACGCCGAGTATGTACTGATGTTTCCATAAGAGGGAAAGCAGCAGAGTGTGGTAGGAGCAGTGTGCTCCTACCTGTGGACATGGTGAGGAGCTAAGAGCAGCTTCAGAAGAGGACATGTGAGGCAGGAGTCCTCCCGTCCTGGAGGTGCTGGCAGCTGAGGAGCCGGCCATGGCTGACTGGAAATGAGCTCTCTTGGCTCCTGCTGCGGGACTAACCAGGCTGGGGGAGCAAATTAAATCTCATGTCCCTGCCCTAGAAACTGGGATAATGCTGTGAAATTTGCTTGCCTTAGGCTAACGGCGCTGAGGGTGTGTCTAATTTATTGGGTCTCAGAAAATTTGGCTTCTAAACTGCTTTGGAACCAGTGACAGCCTGCGTTGTGCTCAGCCTTCAGCCTCTTGGATGGGAAGACTTACTGATCCTTTTCTGTTGTTCTGAGGGGCAGTTTGGGCCACGCTAATGGTGGTGGTGAATACGGATGAAGAAGAAACGGGGTTGGAGCCCAGTGTCTCTGTTCTGATGTCGGACATTGTCACTTTTCCCTCAGGTGCGCATGGTCATCGCGGGAGAGCTGAAGCCCACTGTGATTTTGGGGATCTACCTACTCTTTCTTCTTGTGGCTTTTGAAGAGCTCTTTGGAAAATGTGGGATGCTGCTTTTAGTCACGGCAGAACTGAAGGTTTTGACTTGGAGTGCTGAAAAGAGATTAAAGGTTTTGCAAGCAGCAAACCCTAGATTTACAGCAAACACAGAGGATTTTGCTTCCTCAGTACAAAAGCCCAGATGCAGCTCAAATTAAAATCAATAATTGATCTACATCCATTTACAGATACATCTATGTTCACGTAGGCTGGGAAACCTTATCCCTGTGCGCACATTTTCCTTTCAAGCAGCTTGTACTCAGACTGCCTGCAAATACATCTGCTCATCCAGCGGGCAACGCTTGGTCCCTTCTAGGAATGAGCTGGGGCCGTGTTTTTTTCTGCTGGATGCCAAGAGGAAGACTGACAAGACAGATGGAAGCTGCTGAACTGTTACACAGCTCGTTAGAGAAGCGCGGAGCCCTTTAAAGCTCAGGGTGCAGCCAGGATTTACCTCTTGAGAAATGGCAGCAGTCCCCAAATTAGTAGCTTGCACGCGCAACAAATCTGCCTCAAAATCTGCAGCCTGTAAGGCTGAACTCAAAATAAGCCTTTTTGTTGGGGGGTGGGGGGTTGAGATGCTATAATATGGGATGAGGCTGAGCAAACATATTGTGACTCTCCCCTGTTTGGTGCTCCATGTCCCAGATCCCTGGCTGTGCAGCCACGCCAGGCTACAGGTCACACGCCTTTATTCCCTAGATAGAGAAAAATTCCTGCTATGTTAACGACAGATCTGCGAGGAATTCAATTTTCACTTCAGCTGGTTAATGAACCAGCTCTGACGGTGCTTGCAGAGAGCACATTGCAAGGTCTTCTCCACTCCAGCACTGGGCTGGTGAGACGATCCCGCTGGGACCCCACTGCCGGGAAGGGCCTTGAGACGCATCCCAGGACATCACTGGCTGCTGGAAACGCGGTTCTGGGGGGTGGCAGCCCCCACTGCCACCAGCAGAGCCAGGTTGTCCCCTTCCCTGGAAAGGAATCGCTGGTGTCTGCCTCGAGGTCCAGCTCTTGAGGGTACTTTGGGGTCTGTGCCGCTGGCGACTGCCACCCCCCTTCTCCTGCCCTCCTCCATTTCGTTCCTCCCCTGCTGCAGCCCCCCACGGCCCCTGTCCCTTGTGTCCCCCCACGTCGTGCCCTGTCCTCGGTGGGGGCAACCCCCTTCTCCCTCTGCCCTGGCACAGACAGGCAGATCCCCTGCCCCCCCCCCGGCCTCCTGCCACTCTCAGGGGCACAGAGCTGACCGAGTCCACAGAGGATTTGGGGGATTTTTAGCTGCTAAGTATTAGGCTTGTTAGGTGCACATGCTGCTGAGCCGATGTGAACTGGTTTTTATATTTTCTTTCAGAGGAATCTTGGACAAGTTTCACGGCTGTGGCAGCAAGAGGCACAGCGGTGACAGGAGACTGAACTCTCTGCTAAGTGACCCCTTCTGCAGAGTGACTCTTCTTTGTTTTTTTCCAAAGTAAATGATCACAGTAGCAAAATTACTGTGCATCTTTTCGAGGTATGGCATAATGTATTTTCTGGCAAGTGTGTTTTTAGAACCAGCCAATCGTTTTAGCTGAAAACTTTAAAATACCCGAATCTGAGTCAGACTTGCATGAGAGAAAACATTTTCCTGACAGTTGAAGTCTGGGGAAGTTGCAAGCAAGTAGAAACTAGATCTCACAAAAGGAAGTACTGGGCCAGCTAAGGATGGAGATTATCAGCTCTTCCCATCGCTCCTGATGACAGAAGGAGAAAAGGTGCCCTTCTGCTTCCTAGGGAGGTTTTCAAACATAAAGAAAGGGGCTTTGTTTTCAGCTGGGGGAGGATTTCAGCTGAGGAAAGTTAGCAGGGAAGCAAAGACAGGAAACCTGCAGCAGTTGGGCATTGTGTGCGAGAGGAGAACCTGCCCGTTCCATGTTTACAGTATGTCTCCAGGAGCTAGAAAGGCCAAGATACTTTTATTTTTGGCTTCATTTGTTGCTGTTGTGTCCTCTCACTGTTTTCTCTTTTCACCTTGCAGCCCCAAGATTAATTCAGATTATAGCATAGAGCTTCCCGCCCTCTGGAAAATAAACGTCGTGATCTCATGTGAGTCCTGTAGGAGATGGACAGGGAGGAAGAGGGAGACAAAAGAATTGAGGAAAAACAGCATCATCCAGCCAGATCTGCATTAGGCCCAACATCTGTATCCTGGGATCAGATTTCTGCTGAGATTTCACTCCAGGGCAGCTTGTCCTTCCTGCTGGGAAAAGGCTGTTTTCTACAGGATGAGCACGGCCTTGTTGGGAAAGTTGGGGGAAAAGCAGTATATAGGAAAGTGAGGCCTGGGTGGGCTCTGTTTCTGTGGGAGAGCCCATGTCCCAGCAGTATTTCCACCTGGGGACAACCCCGTCTATATGGCTACTAAGCCTGAAAGCACTGACATATGTGAACGGCCTGAACCAAGCGAGCCCACGACAAGGAGTTGGGATTTCGGGTGGACGAGAAGTCAAACCTGTGACATGAGCTGAGAGAGCCCGGCGCTGTGCGCAGCAAAGCAGTATGGATGTGTAGGCTGCAAAATTACAACCTGCTTCTTGCCAACGATGTGGCTGCAATGAGCACGCCGAAGCAGACCCGGTCCCCCTTTCACCCTCGTCTGGCCTCCTGGTGGCCTACGCCTCTGCGGGGTCTCTGCATGAAATTGCAGTTGTCGCATACAAACTGGAAATAGAAATACAGAATGAAAAACTAGAATAAAATGCCCAGGCTCAAGATCTGTGTTTGCATGCTGGCTGAAGAAATAGTGGGCACTTCATAATGAAAGCTGAGCAGTACCCACGGTGGGTGATGGTGCTTCCACGCGAGGATTCCCACCAAGGGGCAAGACCAGATGTGTATTGCACTAGTGGTATCAGCTGGAAGAAGCCTATTTTTCAGGTTTGTGTCCGACAGGATCACGAGGTTCTCTTCTGGTGCACACATTTTCAGGTGTTTGCAATCATCTCAGATGTTCACATAATCAAATTAATTCCCATACTTTCTTAAAATACAAAACAGTCTTAACTGAGCACCTGGATTGGCACCTGGGGAAACCTTTTCTCTCATAAGATGACCAAGGATAGGATAGGATAGGGTAGTTTAGTTGGGAGGGACCTACAACGATCATCTAGTCCAGCTGCTGGGCTGGTAAAAGTTCCTTGCAGTTGGGAGGTCGCTAAAGGCATGCCAAGGTCATGCTCCGGCTCATTTTGCTTTCCATTTACTCCTCCTGTTGGCCTGCGGAGCTTCTGAGGTGCCTGCATGAGCTTCCAGTTCACCACACTATGTCTGCTTGCCAAGTGTTTACTTGACCTAAATTCTCTTGAAAACCATCATTTGTGACAACTGTAGTGCAGAGTTTACAGAACGGGGTAGCTGGTTAACAAATGCTGTGACCTGGACACACAAGCTCTGCCATTTTGTTATCAACAGTATAGGCAGTTATTTTTCTATTTTATTTTTTTTTTAATATTAGCTATTGTCTTAAACTATGTTTTTTTTCTAACTAGAAGATTGAGCTGTTGCATATACGTCCTAAATTGCTAGCTTAACCTTTCAGTGCTCAGCATAATGTCTCTTCAGAAAGGTACTTAATTCTGAAGACAATTGTGCCTCTCACTGAGCAGTTACATCATACCTGGTAGCTCACTGTATTCAGATGTCTGCTTTTAATGCCAGTTCTTACTGTGACACAATTAAAGGCAGAAAAAAAATTTTACCTGGTGCAACCACTTACTGCAATTTTTCCATTTGGCATTCCAAATAAATTCCAGCTGTATTTCTTTTATCCTGGGTCTGATTCCTTAAATAAGCAACTTTCACAGTCTATCTGTTCCTCTTACTCTGAGGACAAACATCAGAAATTTCCCCATTCTTTTTCCTGAAGATCAATAACGCTTTTCTAACGTGTTATTTCATGATTTGAAGAAAAAAATCTTCAGTGAAGTACAACTGTCTAATTAACATGCATTATATGAGCTATATAACTACTACAGGAAATCAGTGAAGGGTAGACTCACCATTAAACTTGCATTTATGAATACCAAATGTGTGTGTAATTGTAGCTAAAACCCCATTTGATTACCCTAAGGGCATTAAACTTCCCTTCCAGCTAAGATGAGAGGAAGAATGAAATTAGGAACGACGTGCCAAAAAAAAAAAAATTTTTTTTGAAAAAATTGAGCCAGTCAAAATATTTGTCATTGTTGTCAAATTTATGTTAGCCCCAGTGCCAGCTGCTTCTGCTTCCCATCAGTAACACATTCTCCAGGTCCATCAATCAGTACCTGAAATGATGGGCGTAAGGATGCTCCAGAGAGGAGTTCTTGACACACAGAGCGATGCTCCCCCCACAGAGACCGTGTCTTCTCCTGACCCTCGCCAAGCTGAATGCAGCCTGGCTCAGAGCCTACAGCAAGCTGGGGGTCTCTCATCATTCAGAGGAAAAAGATCATGAAATGAAGGTGCGGCTTAATGCCTACCGAAATCCCCAGGCTGTCTGATAGGCAGGGTGACCTACCTCCTGCTGGTATCTGCCTTTTCATTTCATGCCAAACCCAGCAGCGTGGTTGTCTCTGTTGGCCATGGGAAACAGAGCACCCAGCTACAGGCAGTCAAGTGGTATTTAGCTGCATCATGAAGCTAATTCGAAAAAATAAACACAGACCTGAATTCGTGCCTCTGCTTGCTCTCTTCACAGTGGTTGGAGAAGCCAAATTTGCTGCGAGAGGTTGCATCTGGTTCTATTGGACCAGCTGAAAATAGGGAAAACCTGAAAGAATAGTTGGGGCTCAGGATCTATCCATCAGCTGTGACAGCCAGTCCAGCAGTTGGGAAGGGAAAAAGAAAAGGAAGAAGGGAAAAAAACCATTCGAGCCTCTGGAATATCTCTTCTCCTTACGTGCCAGAACCCATCGCTTTGTTCTTCTGGCCAAAGAAGATGATGGGTGTCAGCCCTTGAAAGTTGGTGTGAAACAAGAAACCATAGGACACAATGCAACCTCATATTACTGGCCACTCCTCGCAAACCAAACTAGAAGCAAATAGGATTAAATCAGAGTAATAACTCATGTGATTACAGCTCATTGTGTTCAAATAAAAGCTGACGTTATCGTGAGCGATTTGTTTGGGGGTGGGGGTGGAGAGGAGAGGAGATGCTACAGCTTTTGCTCACAGTGGTTGCTATTTATAATGCTGTAAAACCACAGTGAATGCGTTAAATCTGCTGCCGTGAGCACGTGCCACTTAAGCTTGGTATTACGGCTCTAATAATTCATTGCAACTCTTAGATTTTTTTTATACTAATAAGACATTAATATTGTTCCACATCAGTTATTTCACATGTATAGAAACTTTGTGGATGTGGCACTTGTGATGCTGTAACCGTAATTTGTAACTCTATTTGTAGCTCTGTAAGCAACATGGGGAACGCTTTATAGTCACACCTACCTGCTGCTTTTACAACCCCCTTCCAAACAATTTAAATAAAAACTGAAGAGTAAATGTGACCGGAGCCCTCTGCCAGCAGAAATGAGAAGTATGTCAGCGCTAATTAACTCCAGCGCCCTGCCAGGCCTGGCTCCCAGCAGCTCTGCAGGCTCTACTACGGTTACCGCGGGTCCCCTTTAATTTGGTCAGAGGGGTGGGTAACCACTCTTCCAGCGGCAATCAAGTGCTGGTTAGATTATTATTTCCCCCCAGACTGGTCCTGTTGCCTGTAGTACTTGGGTCTTTCTCGCTTCTTCGCACTCTTGTTTTATCCCTGCTTCTCTGTGCCCTGTAATTGCATCTCTTTCGCTAATGAGGCTCAGGAAATATGACTGGAGGAGGGAAGAAGTCACGAATGCAGAAAAGGCTTCAAGAGCGTGGCCTCCTTGATTTTTATTATTATTTTTATTTATCGTGTTTTTCCTAGCGTTAATTTAAGTAAGTTTTGAACTATGGGCTTTATAAACTACATAAACTGTGCTGATGCTAAAATCTATTTCCATCTGTTCTCCTTTTTTTTTCTCTCTATCCCACAACGTACTTTACTGACAAGGTCTGATTCTGAGTATTGCTGCTTTATTCGTAGCAGCACTAACCTCCTCTGCGCTCACCCAAGCCCATGGATATCCGTGCTTTAGGGTTTTTTACAAGAATTTCAACTTAAAACTTGGCATTGTTTGCTTGAATTGGCTTTTGGCAAGCCAGAGCGCAGCCTGTCCCGGCCCTGCCAGGGAGGGAGCGCTGCAGCGTGACCTTGCTCTCGCTTCTTTCAAACAATAACTTCCAGGAATACTCCTGAGATCAGGCCAGCCTTATCTGTATTTTACATTTCATTGTCTGAATTCCTTAAAAGTAACAAAACACGAAGTTTTCGTTTGGGGGCGCACAGGATGATGGTATCGAGAAAGAGAAATGGAGATTTTCGGCACAGACGTTCTTGGCTATGTCCCCAGAGCAGACTGGCAGTGACTGAAGGGATGGGTGTTTGTTCAATAGCCTAGAAGACATTAATTTTTCGGCCATGACCTGTCTCCCAAATTTCAACTACGATGTGGCTGTGCGTGTAACTGGTTCCCCTGCTGGCATTCCCAACAGAGGGCCCTGGGAGCACTGACCTGTTCAGCAGGGCGATCCCTGCACGCAGTGCATCCCCGGTGGCAACCCCGTGCCGGGGAGCCTGCTCTCTCCCTGCTCCGTATGTGCTGCCAAGAACCGGGGGTGCAACTCGCTCTCGTCAGTAAATCCTCCTTGGAAGAAGAATATCTTTGATAGCGAATACTCCTTTGCTTATATGCACCTTAACGCTGTTTAACAGGGCGACAGTGACGGCCACATCACGGTGAGAGCAAACTTCATCTGTTCCCCTCCGAAGAGGGGTTGGTAGAAGCCTGACCTTGTCCACCCGCAGCTAAAGAGAGCAGCCTGCCAGGAAAGAAGCACGAAGCTGCTCCCGAGACACATTCATTGCTCTGTCAAAAGAGGTAGTGGCATTACCTCTCTGAAGATTTCGTGCAGCTCGAAGGCTGCTGGCATTGTGGGGAGAGTCTTGAAAACAAAATCAAGCTGTCCCAAGTAACTAAAACTCAGCCAACCAGTATATAAAAGTACTACAGTACTTTTAGAAGTACTAAAAAGGGCAAAAAACACAAGTAGAAATGGAAAGATTTAAATAACAACACTCGGGGAAAAAAAAAAGAAGCTAAAGGAGACCAAATGGTTATCAAACGGCAGTTTGGAGCCAGGTAATCCCCTGCAGAACTGGGAGAGCAACAGGCCTTATTTCCTTCTGCGCGCGAGGCACACCTTGCCTTGCCATGGAAATGTGTAACGCAGCAGGACTGCTGCTATCAGGGAGGGCAACGCTTCTTCTGCCCCTGGGGGACACAGTTGCCCCAAGGAAGAAGTTTGTCAGGTGTGTGTCAGTACGAACCCTGGCAATTTGCTGTCCTCCTCCCCTTGCTCGCAGCTTCTGCACACCTGGTTAGAGCTTCTCGTCACTCTATTGTACCACAATTCTCTTTTCCCACCCCTTTGCAAAGACCTCGTCCACCAAAACTTGCCCTGACATGAGGTCACTCTTCTTCTGGCCACGCAGGGCACAAAGTTGGTCTCTTCTTGGTTTAGGGAAGAGGTTTTTACTGCTGCTATTTCTTAGTGCAGCAGAACAATAGAGGCTAGTAACTCATTACACTGACCAAAGCTGAACAGGTTTATTTGCTCAGGATGGTGCTTTTAGCTGTGAGAATACTGTTTCCTCAACAAAGGCGCTGGTTGCCTCTTGGCCTCCTTGATGCCTATTTCCATACCGTAGCCTCAGGCTACATCTTCTGGTGTGCAGTGGACCAGGGCCACTGGCACTAATTTGATGTCCAAAGCTCCCAAGGATTTTATCAAAGACCCTACGACAATAGGTGTCCATCTCGGAGAAGGGGAAGAGGCTCTTTATCCTCACTTTGAGTGTCAGCTGGTGAAGGCAGATCTCATAAATAAGTATTAAGCTCTCTTGCCATCACTCTGTCCCCTGGACTCCCTGACACTCATGAGAAGCATGCAAATAGCTCGCCTCATCCTTCATTAATGTACCCAGGCTCACCCCACAGTCACTGTCACCCTCCTGTTACTGTCTAGACTTGTCACAGCGAGGCCTAGTCATGAGACACATGACAGCATCTGCAGAAGTGACACCTCATGCCAGACTTCGTGTCCGTGTCATGCAAGAAAGGCTTGGACCGTTTACAAGCCTCTGAGACAGACCAGAGTGCTGGGATCTGAAGCCCTCTCTGCCTGGAGGGTGTGCTGGGCATTTCTCCCAAGCAGCACAGAAGACGGTGGAACAGAGAGCACCACAAGCTGGCATGAAAGCCCTCCCACAGTGGCCACCGCTGGAGCTCTTGCCTTGTGTCAGGTTCAGCTGTTAGGGGGGTGGAACTAGATGATCTTTAAGGTCCCTTCCAACCTAAACCGTTCTATGATTCTACGCAGATACTTCCAGCCGAGCAGGAGGTGCGCAGGATTATCTGCAGGTCCTGAAGTGACATTCACAAGCCTGTTCTTAAGAGCTGGCGCCCAGGAGTCAACCTGTTCACCCTCCTGTTTGGCAATTAAGCAAGTCATATTGTTCTTCAGTTTCAAATGCTTTCATGCCATCCCACCCCTATGATGTAGTCCTATACAGAACTTGCACGTCCTATGCATGCTGGGCGTGCTCAGCCACAGCCCTCCCTCATTCCCTCGCCCTGCTGCACAGCTTCCCTGCAGTCCCGCTTCTCCAAAGGGTTCCCTAGGAAGAAAGGCGCCGAGGGGCTGTAATCGTCACTGAATTTAGGCGAGGCAATCTCAGCAGCACATCTCAGTTGAGAGCACCATGTTCCCTTTGTCTGGTTTGAGACCTCCCATGCCAGAGCTTGGGTCGGAGCTGCCAGGAGAAGCTTGATTTTCTGAACCTGGCCCTTCTGCTTGCCCCCAGAGAGGACCAGCCTCACCAGCAGCTGGAAGAAGCGCGGCACCTGGCTGGGACCACCAAGAGTGATGGTGACAGTCCTCCTCATCTCCACCTCTGAGATCTGCTGGCCAGCCTCCTGCATCCCCGCCTTGGCCAACCTCCAGGCCGGTGCGCAACACGTTTGTTTGATTTTCTCCTGTCTTGTAGTTATCTAATCTCCTGCCCTGGGGCTGGGAAAGCCTGGGAGCGCTGGTGTGTGCGTGCCCGCCCTGTTTCCAAGCACATGTGAACGGGTTTATGAACACTCCCTCCGCGGGTACTGCAGGAGCCAAGGAATTCTTTGGGTGAAAATATTGTAGATGTATGGAGAACAGTAATCTGCGAGCCCTGCTCAGAATACCATTAGGGGATAGCCCTCCTTGCAAGTGCGGGATGAAAAAGATCAGTGGCGGCTTTCTTCTTCCATGTGCTATAAATGTTTTGTACACTTGTAGTGGATGAAAATTATGTTGGAAACCCAGTTAATGGTCCTCTGAGGCGGAATGCTGACACTTTTTCTCTCCAACACACGTTTTTTAATCACGGTCTGGTCAGAAGTCAGATCGTTTCCCGTGGCTTTCTGAAAACCCACTCCAGTTCCGTTGTTATCAGGTCAGCAATATTTACAGTTCTTTCCAGGCGGGTTAGCAGATTTCTCTACCTACTTTATTTGGACACCTTGGGAGGTTCCACATATTTTTTTTGTAATTACTGGGTATGTTGATTGACGAAAGCAGCTGTTGGTTGTGACCCATTTTTTTTAAGGTACTTACAGGAAAATGGTAACATTTTTAAAGTTTCTTGTTTTGTAAGTCAGCAAGGAGCAAGAGTACACAAGCTCCTAAAACGTCCTTTTTAAAACCCCAAAATAGGCAGATCACTGCAATTTGACAGAAATTAAACAAGTGTAGCTTGCAAGATTTATCAGCTGATTTAAGAAAAAACAACAATAAATACACTGCAACTTTTAGAGATTGTCAGTACCATGCAGGCACTGAAGAACAGGGACGACTGCAACAAACTTCCCCCTCTCCCCTATTCCTGTGCCTGCACCCAGTTATAATTATGTGAGAAATTAGCAATATTTCAAGATGATAAGTGCCTGTTTTCAAAAGTATTTTATGTCACTGTGTAGATTACAAAATTGCTGTTATGCAACCAGAGGGATGGGAGCCTCTGAGGCCGTGTTTTGTCATGGGAGCCAGCTCGCAGCCCCGCCGATGGCAGTATGAGGAGCGGGGGCTGCTGGAGACACCGTGTTTACCTTCACTAACCCTTCCCACCACACCATCGGCTCTTTTTAAAGTGGATTTAAAAAGAAAACAAAACACCAAAAACTAATTTCAGAAAGCCTTGAGGATAGTATATTGATTTTTTTTAATGTCACAACAACGTAGTCCAAGAGGACACACATCATCCATGGCCACAGTCCCTAGAGAGCGTTCCATATGTTTTATGGAGTTACTTTCCGGAGAGAGCGTCATGGAATCACGGAATCACGGAATTTCAGAGTTGGAAGGGACCTCTAGAGATCATCTAGTCCAACTCCCCTGCTAAAGCAGGATTGCCTGGAGCACATTACTCAGGACTGCATCCAGACGGGTCTGGAAAGTCTCCAGAGAAGGGGACTCCACAACCTCCCTGGGCAGCCTCTTCCAGTGCTCTGTCACCCTCACCGTAAAGAAGTTTTTCCGTGTATTTGAATGGAACTTCCTGTGTTCCAGCTTGTGCCCGTTACTGGGAACCACTGAAAAGAGCCTGGCTCCATCCTCCTTCAACCCACCCTTGAGATACTTGTAAACATTAATAAGGTCCCCCCTTAGCCTTCTCTTCTCCAGGCTAAAGAGTCCCAGCTCTCTCAGCCTTTCCTCATAAGGGAGATGCTCCAATCCCTCAATCATCTTTGTTGCGTCGTGTTCCAACAATTGAAAATAAAATGTTGGCCGTCGTCTGCGCACGTTCCGGCGGGGGGATGTTTGCCAGCAGCTCAGGTAAGGCACGGCA
>VYZM01009996.1:149346-265628 GCA_013398915.1 Dromas ardeola | reverse complement strand
GCGGCGGTGACCCCGGGAGCTCAAGGAGGAGCCGGAGGCTCGGGTCAGCCTTTAGCTTTTCACCGTAGTTTGATGGAAAATGAGCTTTCTGGAGCGAAAGCTGGCGGAGCGCGCCCGGCGGGAGGAAAAGTACTGTTTGGAGGGCAGAGGGGTTAGGGCCGGAGTCACGGGATGTGAATATATGTTGTGATTAACATTCACGTCATCGGAATTACGAGACCTTGGAGGGTATTAAACCCTCCCCTTTTTTTCCCTTTTCAATAGATGCTATCTGCTCTGTGCATGGGGGAAAAAAAACCAAAACCCTCTCGCAGGTAACAGCGTTCTCGTTTCTGCCTTCCGCTCCTGGAAACTTCGTCATGCAAAACACGAGAGGCGAATATGCTTTTTTGGTTTTTGTTTTTTTTTTTTTCTTCTCCGAGTTAAGTCCCATGCAGTTGTTAGTGTTTTGCTTCTTGCGGGAAACATGTACCCAGATTTCTGCGCACAATACTTTTTTTTTTTTGTTTTTTTTTTTTGGTAGTATTGCCAAAGGTGAATTCACTTTCAGCTTAACGTGGTTTTGAGACTTTGAGGTGGTACCCGCCAGCGTGACCCCCCGGCTGGCACTTGCTGGTTTTTGGTAGAGAAACTCCATCGGGGTGATTCCAGCGAGTCACTGTTCCACTCCACAGGGATACAGGAGGCGTGCTCCACTTTTGGCTTGATGAACCAAGGGCATTTTTCAGTGTTTGCTCTTTAAACTTTGGACACCTCAGAAGCCTGTGTGAGTTGTGGTTGGTAGAGTTTGACACTGACAGTGTTAATCTGGAAGCTGTGCGTTAAAAGTGTGTGAACTCTTACTAACTGGGAATCCAAGAAGCTGAACTCACTAGCCAGAGAAATTTTCAAAAGCACCTTTGTTTTCACCTGAGTCAAAGTTGGTCTGTTCATACCAAAACTTAAACAGTCTTACTTTTCTTTTTTTAAACTCGGTTCTCTCACATAAACTGCTTTTTCACTCTAGGTAGTAAGAGTAGTCATGGTGGACAAGGTTTCCTATAGACAATAGTAAAGATGTTCAGTTGAACTGACGTATTAAATTCGGCTTTTTCTTTTGAAAATCTTAGGCGCAAGTTTGCATCTTGTTGTGACTGAGCTCTTTATCCTTCTGAAGCGGAGCAAAACTGGTTTACATAGCCTCCGTGTGGGTGCTATTTTTACTTCCAGCAGTTTCTGCTGGCTTTGTGCACAGACGAGACTCAGGAGCCTCTTTCTTTTCGTACTAGACTTTTCTTCTTCGTGTTGGCTTTCAGGCTGGTACACTTCTTATTGCAGGGCTGCTGAATGTGCTTGTGACTGAAATCCCATGGAGGCCTGTGGCTCTCTGTTGTTTTTTAAAAAATAATAAATCCCCCGCAAACTGGGTGCTGTATACAAATGTAAAGGATGATGTCTGTTGTTCGTGGTATGATGTGGTATTTATTTCTGTAAATAGAGTGTAACTATTCATTGTGTCCCCTCTTCCTTGAACCGTAATATATGAAATAGCCTTTTTTGTCCTGTGATGGCTAAAAAGACCACTTCTTCCCATTACTGACGCATGAGTACATATTAAGTCACATACATGTAAAAAAATAGATGAGGGGGTAAAAAAACCCAAAAAACCAAAAAACCAACCCAGGCTCTTTGGCATTGCAGTGGAATCAAGCAAAAGTTGAAGTTAGAAAGATATTTTTTTTTTTTTTAATGTGCAGGGATCAGATTACAGGAGTACCTAAATATACTGTCAGAATATGTTTGTGGGTTTTTAGCTGGCCTAGGAGGAATCGGATGAAATACAACCACAGAGACGTACTTGTAGTATCTGTCCTGAGCGCTTCATGCCTTGTCAGCAATGCAGGAAGGCATTTTTATTAGGGCTTCCTGCACACGGACCTATGAACTTTTCTTGTCAGTTCCTTATTATTGTTTTCTGATAAATGGAATATAGTGCCATCACCTCATAAGTGTTCACTCTGTAGGAATTTCGGGTACAAAAATACAGCTGCAATCTTGGATGTGAAACTAACCCACTGAATCTGGAAATGGGCGGGAAGAGCCTCGTTTACAATTGCTACCAGCAAATAGTTTTTAAAAGTTCTGCTGTAGGAATCTGGCTGAGGAGAATAGTGGAAGATCTCTCTTTAGAAGGTAGCTACAGGGTACACTCTTCATTCCCCTTTATATGAAAAGGGTGGTGTCGATGCAAACTACAGATACGGGATTGGAAATAAGTACAAAAAGCAGGGGTACACCATACCTCTTGCAGAGGAAATACGAGGGAAATCGTTAGGGCCTATAATTAACAAGCTGTTAGGTCAGCATAGATCTTCGTGGTCGTTATGCCCTTACTCTGGTGTAATGCATTATATTAGTCTTAGCTTACCTCCATTAAGTTTCTTCTCTATGTGCCCAAAGGCAGTAACACAAAATCAAACTGGTTTTGGGCTCAGTTCAGGCCTAAGCAAGTCAGGAGACTTGGTTAACTCTTGGTGGCCAGCTCGTTAGAGGTTTTCCCATACTTGATGGGAAGTCCTGAAGTTCACAGCGATCTGTGCCAATTCCTGGTGAATCATCTGTGGGCTGTGCTGATGCTGTGATATATCCCGTAACACCGAGAAGGTGTTTGTGTCACTGAGACGGTTGTGATCCTCCTTAGGAAACTGCTGCTGTGAGGGCACACCATGAAATTAGTGAAGAATCGCCCTGTAGACTTGCAGGAGTTGGATGGATGAGGCAGACCCCAACTCTACTGCCCTGTTCTGTACACTGGTAGTTCAGACTTCCTCTTCCCAGTGTGGGCAGGTGTGGTCTGAGATGGCTCTTACGGCAGGCAGGAGGTCTTATGATACTTCTCTGAAACCAAGTAGGTATCGGTGAGTTCTTTTCCCAGCCTTGCCACGCGGCAAGCCTGAGACACCCATGATGCTTTTATCTCCAGACATCTGCTTTCCTTCCACAATTTTTTTTTTTGGTCCCTTCAGACATAAAGCTTTCTGAGGCAGATAAATATCAGCAAGTGGCCTGTTGGAATGCGTGAACTGGTTGCACTTCTCTCCAGTTGATGGGGTAACTTGTGTTGGATGCACACGCTTCCCCACTTCTCCCCTGTTTCTCCCTACCCCCCTTTCTATTAAATAGCAATGAAAAGTGTTCTTTGGTTGGTTTGCTCCGATACACCAGTAAAAGAATATACTGTAATACACACTAAATCCTCCATTTTGAGGTACAGAAGTAGTCTTGGTCTTTGTTTAATCTGCGGTCTTTGCTAGTGTGCTTAAAACCTCTATTATTCTAGAGGACAGCAGAGCATGATGTATGTTAGGGTGTTACTGAAAAAAACACAACGAAACAAACACACACAAAAATCCCCTCAAAAGACAGAAGGCAACTCAAAGAATTGCTGTAGTGTCCCAATTGAGAAAGGGCTAGCAGAAAGACTTGGCAATATTGCGGCATTGTACGTTACGAGAGTCATCTGAAGTGTCCTCAGGAGAGGAGAAACAAGAAATAGACTTGAATTGTCTTGAAAGAATTACTTTGTTGGTTTTATTTTTGTTGTGTTTGCTCACCAAAATGTATGGTAGAATTCTTCACCTTTTTTCTAAGGGGAGAGGTGTAGGAAGGGTTCATCTGGAAAACATCTGAAAAGAAATGTCCAAGAAGCAGGGGGAGATGTCTTTGCCCCTGGTATTTCCACTCCTCCCCTTGTTTGCTCCCTTGTCCATTAATGCATATGTGGACCAAGAAAGAGTGGGCTAACTCAGTTTCTTTCACCCCCTTTTCCCTACAAATATGTTCTTTTCCAAAGCTATACCTGTCAGCCTCTCAGGAATACAAGTTAATCATTTTTGTTTGTACAGCAACTTACAAATATCCTTTTGCTACCACACAGGGAACCTTTTGGTTTCCCACATCAGCGCTCTGATTCTTTCCCCAGGTCTCCTTAACTGCTCTGCTGGATCCTTGGATCCCTTCTTGCCTCCCTTCCCCGATTACGTGATGGAGAACATGTGCTCGTGTTGACAGCGACCTTTCTCTGCCGTTACCACGGGTGTCGCAGATTCCTTGTCCCACGTGTTCATACTTTCCCATCCTCCCCCGTCCTTGATGTTCCAGGATCTTTGCTTACTTCCTCCGACCTAAACAGCTCTGTCTGCCTTGTGTTTCTGATTCTCTGCTTCCTCTCCTGTCCCTACTGTGCCGGATTCCCGACTGCCCTTGCAAACTCTTTTTTAATTTTATTTTTAATTTTCTTTACACTCTGCTCTTTCCCCTTCCTTTCTGCTGCCTCCCAGGTTCCCTCTTCTGCTCTTGCCCTTTCTGCAGGATGAGCCAGCCTGGTGGGATGTACCGGAGGAGCAGGCTGTGTGTTATTAAGCTGCTGGTGGTTTTCCACAATATTGAGGTCTCTGTAGCCTTCCTTGGCAGATGTGGCTGTTTTCCCACAGAACAGCAGTTTCTAGCTGTCAGCATGCTTCTCACCACTTCTGCTTTACGAGACAAATTAAAGAGCTGCACCCTTCAGTCCCAAAAGGAAGGGCTTTGTACCGGGCCAGTGGTAGAGTGTGGCTCTTAACTTGCTTAAGTAATTCCTTCTCCAGTGTTGGATCCTAAGTGCCTTCTGTTCAATATTTAGTGTATCTGATTTGATTGGAAAAAAACATAGTACGTGGTCACCAGTGTGCACAGAGCGACTTTAAAATGTAGTTTGTGTTTGTTTTTTTTCTAAACCTGGACCATTTTTATTTTCCTTAGGAGAGAAAACTTGAAGGCTTTTTCAACTCAAGCTGTAATGTGTAGTGTGTAATGTGTATCATTTGCTACACGTCAAAAACTATACTTCACTGAAGAGTAGGCTTTCTGGCAAATTGCTTTGATAGAAGAAAATAACACATTCTGCACGATGCATTTCAATAGCTTCTCTAATGAAAAGCATCAGATAAAAATAATATGCTTTCAATTCTATAGATCAGTCTGTAGTTGATGAAATGTTGTTTCCTGCTCTTGTACATTTGAATTTAAGGGCCAATACATCCTGTCAACTTAATTTCTCTGTGCGTGGAATTGGCAGTACAAAACTGAAAAAAAAAAAAGGAATTTTTTTAATGAAACTTTGAATGCAGTATTATATTTTGGCTCATATTAAATCACGAGCATTCTTTGCATTGGTGGGTGGTGGAAATAGCTTGTAACTCTTGTTTTGCTGCTGTTGTGTCTTGCTGCTGTTCAGTTGTTCTACTCAAAGGATAAAATGTTCTTTCCCATGAGACTTTTTGCAGATGTTGTTTATGTGGGATCTCCAATAGCAAAAAAAAAAAAAAACCACTCAAAATTTTATGTATGCACTTAGTTTAGTTAAGAGTCTGCTGAACTCTTTCTTCTTTTGGGGTTTATTTTTACGTCGTGTTTGTAAACCTAATCTGATGCAACTCGGAATCATTTCACTTTCTGATTGAGAGAGAGAATCGTAATTTTTCTTCTTGGTGTTTTATGCTAATGCCTCTCCGTAGGGTTATTTGATGGATGTGAGACCCCTTCCCCGAGAGACCTGGTTAAACCCCGGCCTCCTCCTGTGCCCCAGTTTCTGTGTGAGAGAAGCCGATGGCGTGCTGCTGCTTGGCTTTCAGCTTAGCCAGCGTCTGTATCTCCTTATTATGAGTGGTGTTGAAATCCAGGGTGCTGTTATCATACCAAAATCTTGTGAAAGCTCCTTAAGAAAAAGTCCCTCTGTTCTTCCCATACCACACCTCTTTCTCGGGGGAAAAAAAAACCAACCCCTTTTAGACTGAATTTCACTGTTCTGTTATAGTTTCTCCCATTATGCAACCTGAAAGACGCTTGCATGGTCAGTGGCCAGTAATCTGCTGTGGAAAGAGATGATATCATACTATACCGCTCTTTAAATTTGTGCTTACGGGTTGTAACCATCCCTTCTTAAAAGGTAAACGTCTAGAAGCTTTATTTCCTTTTTTTCAAATTTATAGATCTCATTGGGATCACAGAGATGTGTTGGGATATCTCACATGATTGGAGTGCTGCAATGGATGAAAACAGGCTCTTTAAGAAGGACAGGTCAGGAAAGGAAGGGCGGGGAGTTGCTCTTCATGTGAGAGAGCAGCCGGGATATGCAGAGCTTTGTCTTGGGATGGATGATGGGCCAGCTAAGAGCAGGTTGGGATTAGTGGGTGACATTATTTTGTGTGTCTGCTGTAGATTGCCTGATCAGGAAGAAGTAGTAGGTGATGCCTTCTTCAGATAACTGGAAGAAGCCTCACGTTTGCAGGCCCAGGTCCTCATGTGGGTCTTGAACCACCCTGACATCTGCTGGAAGGACAACACAGCAGGACATAGGCAACCCAGGAGTTTTCTGGAGTGCATTGATGACTTCCTAACACAGGTGATCAAGGAGTCAATGGACAGAGGTGCTCTGCTGGGCCTCGTATTTATAAACAAGGAAGGATGGGTCGAGATGTGGAGGTCAGAGTTGCAGTGGCTGTAGTGACCATGAGATAGTGGAGTTCAGGATACTGAGAGGAGGCAACAGGACAAAAAGCAACATCACAACCCTGGACTTCAGGAAACAGACTTTGGCATGTTCAGGGATCTGCTTGGAGGTGGTTGATAAGAAAGATGTTTATGCTGCCTCTCTCTGAAACTCCCTCTGTTTCAGAGGGACATTGACAGGCTGGAGAAATGGGCAGAGAAGGAATCTCGTTAAGGTCAGTAAAGAGAAATACAAAGCCCTGCATGCACCTGGGGAGGAATAACCCCGTTCTCCAGTATGGGGAGGGCAACCATCTGGAAAGCAGCTGTTCAGAAGAAGGCCCTGGGTGACCTGTTGGGCAGGTTGACCGTGAGCCAGCAATGCTCCCTCATGGCAAAGAAGGCCAAGGGTATCCTGGGCTGCATTAGGAAAAGTATTGCCAGCAGGTGATCCTTCTACTCTGGCCAGCATTGGAGGAAACACATGTGGAGTGCTGTGTCCAATGCTGGGCTTCCCAGAAGAAGAGAATCATGGACATACTGGACCACAAAGGTTTAATAGATGCTTGGCGCATCTGTCATGAGAAGAGACTGAAAGAGCTGGGATAGTTTAGCCTTGAGAAGAAAAAGGCTCACGGGATCTTATTGGTGTATATAAATACCTGATGAGAGGGTGTAAAGAAGACAGAGCAAAACTCTTCTTGGGGTGTCCTGTGGTGTTTTAAGAGGCAATGGGCACAGACTGAAACACAGGAAATTTTGTCTGAAATAAGAAAACACTTTTTTCACTGTGGCGCGCAGGCTGCCCAGAGAGGTTGTGGAGTCTGCATCTTCTGAGATGCTCAAAACCTGACTGGACATGGTCCCAGGTAACCTGCTTTAGGTGACCCGTACTTTGAACAGGGGGTTTGGATAAACTAGATGATCTCCAAGAGGTCCCTTCCAACCTCAACGGTTCTATGATTCTGTAGAGGGCATGTCAAGGAGTTTACCTGTCTTTAGCTTTGATATTTTTGATGATGCAAATAGAATTGTCATGTTTTTCACTGTTTATTCACCCTCAAATGTGAATATTCACCTTTTAACATAACATTGATAGCGTCATGGTGTTTTTGCACATCTTGTTGTAAATCCTTGAAGAAATACCAGTAGACCATTTGAATAAACATGTCCTTCCAATTAATACCAGAGAGAGGACTATGCCACTGTGTGGAACTTAAGTAGACTGTATGCACATACTAAAGGTAGTTTTACTGAAAGTTTAAGGATCTTTTTTCAGTATGACAAATGCTATGTAAAATACTTTCTAAGAACACCTGCAACTTCACAACCTCAGTGTCTTGAGAATACTGACCTTTTGTAAAAAAACTTTTGTGAGCGTAGTCAATTAGTACTAGTGTGCAATGGATGCCTGAATTATTAAAATAAATAATGGTTTGTGAAGAAGCAGCACTGGATCCTTATTTTAACATCCCTCTAAATGTAGAATGCTGTGCTGAAGGCTCCAAATAAGTTTATTACCAGATAAATATCTAGTTCTTCTGCTAGCTTCCAGATTTTTCTGTTGTATTGCTTAAGACTTGAAGAAAATAATGTGCCTTTCGACATCAAATTTGAAAGACCACAGTCTGATGGGAGCAGACTGGTCTGGTGTCCCTTATGAAGTCTCACTGCCCTGTTAATGTCCCTGAGATTGTTCAGAAGATTTTGAAGTCTGCTTGGTTTGAAATACTTTCTAATGGCAGGGGTTTTTTGTAGTAGCAGCGGAGTTCTATTGATTTTTGACCTCAGTTGGAATAAAGTAATTAGGTGGTTATGTTTCAATACTTTTAACTTTTTTTTTTCTGTAAGGGATGTATTGTTGTAGTAAATTGGTAGCATCCCCTTCTCCATATGATGTACGCCGGTAAGACAAGGTTTGTGGGCAAGGATTATACATCTGTAGCTCTAAAATAAATTCTATGATTATACATAGAATTATTTTTCTAATTATATCAGTTGGTCTAAAAAAAGATGTTACCTCCTGCCAACAATCTTGTGTACTGGAAAAATGCATGCTACAAATTCATTAGTGAGATTAAATGTGGTGGGTTTTTTTGTTTTTGTTTCTCCAAATGGCAAATGCATTTAACGGCAATGAATCCATATTACGTTGTAGCAGATGTTTTCTGGCCTCTCTCAAAGGCGGAGATAGGCCCTCCCACCGCTGTGCTCTAATGGCTGTGGCATCAAGTGCTCTTTAACCTTTGTTGCCTCTGCTTAATTGACATAAAAAAGAAAGTAAATCCTTGCCTGCCAGGAAACAGTATGAGGCAACCTGTTCAATGCATCGCTCGGTAGAGCAGCATTTGGAGTCAGTGCTGCAGTGTGTTGGGTTTTGAGAGTGGATAGTCCCTTGTTCATTATTTTTTAAAATGGATGGTAACAACCAAGACTAGGGCCTGCAACTGGCCCGTCATTGACTGTAGGTCAGAAAATGGCAGGTGCTTTGAAAATAGGGGTCAGAAACGGAGCAGGTAGGTGTTGAATGGCAGCTTCAGTAAGGCATCGGTTACCATTTTTGCTCTGTCTCCTGTAAACCCCCCCACAACCCTTCTGCCTGGATGATCCTTCATCCTTCCTACTGGGCTTTAAAGCACCCATTGGAGGGAGAGATAGCAGTTGCAACATTGGTTCCGTTTGGGGTATATGCCCATGAACTGTGATCTTTCATTCATGCTTTCTCTTCTTGTGAAATCTAGTGATTTTATTAACATTTTGTATGGATTCGTTCTTGAATGTCTGCCCCGTGCCATCTTTCATTGTTATTCACGACGACAAACTTGGTGCTAGGATGCTGCAAGAGCAAAGTACAGCTTCAACATATTCTACAAACATGGTTTGGGCATGTGAAACAATCTTCCACCATTCCAAAAATCTGTAGGGGTTCTGGTTTTGCCATGAAACTTGTGAAGATGGTATTGGAGACCTCAGCTGCGTGGAGCAGTTGTCCATTTGCTGGCTTGCCACCTAAGGAAGCAGGCAGAGGTCTGCATACCGTGGCCCATCACCAGCTGCCGCTGCATCTCCTTATGGCTTGAAAGGAAATCCAGTAGCTGCTTACAGTAACACTTTGATACAGAGTCATCAACTGCATGATGACTCTGCTGTGCTGCACTCTTAGTACTTTGTTTGAAAATTAAAGTGTGTTTGGCCCAGAGGAACATGAGGGATCCACATTTGTGAAACCCTGTTGTCTTCACCAGCTGTCCCTGCTCGCAGCTGAAGGCAGGTGGAGTAACTAGAGGGATCCTGATACTGATAGCAGGCTTGTGGGAGATGCCACAAGCTGATAACACCCATACTAGACTTCATTGGAGTCTGGTGGGAGCTTGTTACACACTTCATGAATCCAGAGCAGGATCCAGCTTCCTCAGCATTTTGTTGTGCAACTGGTTGGGATGTGCTTCTAGGGGAAGGTGTCCCTTTTCAGTGCTCTTGCTGGTTTTCCTCCGTGCTCCTGCTTCTGGTGGGTGTCTCTGGGACAGATATTAAGATGACAATGTACAGGATTGCATCCTATGAGATTTTTGCTTACAAGTGTGTTGTGGCTTTCGGACTGGGGGTGCCTTGCGGCCTGAGTGGAAGGCAGGGCGTGTTACAGCTCGCTGTAGGTGTAAGTGTGGCCATGTTCTCATCAACTCCCAGCTGGTATGTCCAGTGGCTGACTTTGGAGGAGAAGCAATGTCTGAAATCCCACCAGTGGGTTAGCATAGGGCATCAAGCGTCCCGTCCCCTTGGAAACCTTACCACTGAGTGTCCCCCATGGATGGGCTTTCAAAGAGTTGACTACTGAGGATTTCTACAAGAGAGAGGTGGGGGAGGAATGAGGAGAAGCTTGCCCTTCCCTCTTCGCCTTTGCCCTTCTGACAGGCAGGAGGAATGTGTCTGTATGTATGGCTGTACCACAGCCCAGTTATTAAACACATCCCCAGGAAGCAGAACACTTGAATTCAGTGCTGCTTTTGCCTCACGTGATTTAATCCTTGCTCTTAGAATCATAGAATCATTTTGGTTGAAAGAGACCTTTAAGATCATCAAGTCCAACCAACTAACACTGCCAAAACCACCACTAAACCATGTCCCTCAGCACCACATCTATCTGCCTTTTAAATACCTCCAGGGATGGTGATCCAACCACTTCCCTGGGCAGCCTGTTCCAATGGCTGACAACCCTTGCAGTAAAGAAATTTTTCTGAATATCCAGTCTAAACCTCCCCTGGTGCAGCTTGAGGCCATTTCCTCTTGTCCTATCGTCTGTTACTTGGGAGAAGAGACCGACCCCCACCTCCCTAGGACCTCCTTTCAGGCAGTTGTAGAGAGCGATAAGGTCTCTCCTCAGCCTCCTTTTCTCCAGGCTGAACAGCCCCAGCTCCCTCAGCCGCTCCTCATAAGACTTGTGCTCCAGACCCCTCACCAGCTTTGTTGCCGTTCTGTGGACCCGTTCCAGCATCTCAATGTCTTTTTTTTGTGGTGAGGCGTCCAAAACTGGACACAGTACTCGAGGTGGGGCCTCTCCAATGCTGAGTACAGGGGGACCATCACTTCCCTAGTCCTGCTGGCCACACTGTTCCTGATCCAGGCCAGGATGCTGTTGGCCTTCTTGGCCACCTGGGCACACTGCTGGTTCTGACCACCAAGCTACATGGTAGCCTAAAGAAAGGTTGGGCTTGCCCCGCTCTCTTGCTGAAGCCATGCAATGGTACAGGCAAAAAACCAACTTCTAGGGGCCAAAAGCAAGTGATCGTAGACCTGTCTGGGGAGCTGGAAAGCATTGTGTCAGCCATGCTGTGAGGTTATTTTGCGGATTTGATGCCTCATCTTGTTCACTGCTTTGCTTACCAAAACCGCGTTGCAGCTTCTGCTTGTGTCTGCCTGAAGAAAGACCTTTTCCTGAGGTCTTTCTGAGGCAATATAACAAGGGTGGGGGAAGGATTGATTGCAGTTTCCCTTATCTGGCGACTGAAGGAGGACACGAAGCTGGTGAATGGAAGTGAACAAACAAAGCGGAAGGCTTCCCCCATTGATTTTTTTATTTACAATGTAGGAGAAGAAAATGGAGCCTGAAGTAAGATTTGAAGCAGGAATGCAATTAGGAGTTAAACTATGTTTAAATTACTGTGTGGCTTTTTAATTCTAAAGAGCAGATATCCTTTAGCCGGTCAGCTATACATTTGGAAAATGGGTGAAATAAATATAGATGGTGTTTAAGAAACAGGTCCTAGTAATGTACTGTGTCTTGGTAGTTTACATAATTCCTTTTTGAATATAATACTGTAATTTCCTGAAGAAGCCTTAGAAGCTGAGGCAGCATGCATGTGTTGAAAATCTCTATTGGTGTCTAAGGGAAACATGACATAAGAGCAAGTACTCACAAATTTTTAAGCTTGTCAGCAACAACTCAAGTGCCTGCACCAAAAAAAAAAAGAATAATCTCTATCCTGTGTGAATATAACCCTGAAACTGGAGTTAATTTGCAGTTTTCTTCTTTCCCTGTCGTTCTAATTTCTGCTGCTCATGCTGGCCCATCTTGAAAATTAGGCAATGGATTTCATAAAGGTTCTAATTTTAATTCTCTTTGCTGCTCGTAGTAGCCTTTTTATGGAAACATTTTGCTTAACACAGTAGGCATTTAGTTATGCTACCTATGCCAAATGGGTTTGGAGTGTGACGCGTCTCCGGCACTGGAAAGGCTCTGGCAGTGAGATGTTGCTTCTCACCTTAAACAGAGTTGGCTGCAAGTAGGTCTTCGTGCCCTCCTGTGTTTTTTATTTCAATTCCTTATTGTTTTCGTCTGTTTCCATTTATTTATTTATCTTTTTATTTTTCCATCAGGAAAGGTGCTGAAGCATTCAGGCAAGATTCTCGGGCATCAATGTTTTTTGTTGCGGGAGTGAGCCATTGAAAGAAAGCCAGCAACATGTGGTGCTTTAGCCACTTCCTCAGGAGAAAATCTTGAGTTTTATCAGTCCTACTAGTTTGGCTTAATTCTGTTAACTTTTATTTCTAGATTCGAGTGCGAGTTGTAGTGGTATTCTTCAAAAAAAAAAAAAAGTATAAAAAATAAGGACTGTGGGATCACACTGTTTATACTTTTCAGTTAGTCACATACTTATCTTTTACTTATCTTTCTTTTTTTCTTCTTCTTCTGTTGGCTGACGTCAATCCAATTTTGTCAGAATAATTTTTTATTTTTATTTTTAAATATGTGTCTGGGTGGAGGAAAGAGACTTGGTTAGTTTTCCAGTGCAAGAAGGACTCTATTCAAGATGTGTGTTCTTAGAAAATCCGTATTAGAGAAACCTCTATAAATTCTTTGATAGCAGGAAAAGCTTCAATTGAAGGTTGGGAATTGCCACTACATAGAGAGTTGTAGGCTTCTTTAGTGCTGATGCTCACGGAATTATTTGTCTCATTGAAGTGCTATTAATTAGGCTGGCTAAACTGAGCAGCATTAAAAGTGTTGCCAAGATACTCGTAGAGACGTCGGGTCTGCAATCAAAACCTGCTATTAGAGCGTGCTGGGTGGATGTGCTGCTCCGGCCAACAACCCCATTGCGCTTTGGTTCGCGTGAGAGCTTTTCAAATAGAGACTGAACTGTGTCTGATATATTAAATTAGGAACATGTTTCTGGTTGGCACATATTAAAAAAATCACAGATTTTTTTTTATATATACATACATATGTATATTTATATTTGACCTCTCTTCAGTATGCTCTTAATCCTCTTTTTTGTCTGTGGTCTTTTTGACAGGTAAAACAAATACGGCATAAAGGAGGTGCTTTTGCCTCTCCAGTGGTGCTTTAGAGCACTAATGTTGTGGATAAAGGAAGAATAGTTACTGAAATGGGAGTAGGATGTACTAACATGCAAGAGTGATTGAGTTCTGTAGTTTAAAGGAAAAAACCAAGAAGTTCAAAGAAATGCCATTCAAGTAACTGCAGCTTCTGATTTTTATCTAGGAAATGGTGTCATTCATCAAAAATTGTTATGCAAACTAGAAATAAAGCTTCCAGTTCATTTTTCTTTTAAGTAGTCAGTTAAAGAAACAGGAATGCCTTTAACTATTGTGCAATTTTGTTTGTTGCACATTTAATAAACATATACACCACTGACACGTGGTGTGGCGGGGGCCCTCAAACCTTCCTAGGGATCCCCAGCTCTTCATACCTTTTTGTGGCCATTCTGCCTTTTCCCCGTGTTCCTCCTGTCTTTTCTCGCTTGCCATTGTAGAGCATCTCGGCAAGGACAGCTGTTGCTTATGAGAAGATTTGTAGTAGAACATCAATATTTATAACTGTCATATAGTTTAGCAGCTACACGCTGGCTGAGGAACACTTTTTGGCAAGTATTTATTTTGGACAGTGTTAGGACAGATTGGGATCTCTTCTGTGTACTTCTGCTGTGTTTTCACAAAAGTATCTTTAAGTGCTTTTCTAAGCGTCTGATGGATTCTTGGTTTAGTCATATTAATAAATATTTAGCAAAAGAGATGCATTTGTTTTGGAAGATAAAAAAATGTTAATGATGTGAAAAGGCAGTTACGGATCTTGTGAGGACAAAGGAGGATTAAAAAAATGTGTGGCTTTTTAAATTGTGAGATATGTTTTTAGGGAGCTAGAAATGTGGAACTGTAAATGTTTTTTATCTCTCTCGTACAATTTCAACTCCGTTATCAATGGCCTTTAATACTTGGAAGGGGACAGACTGCCACTCCGACTCAAAAAGTGCCTTTGAATTTTCACATTCATATCTGGTGCATCTTTTGACTGCTGAGTGTTTATAAACTTTTTAAAGCTCTATCCTTTTTATTCCCTAACAGGAACCCCTGTTTTTGAGGGAAAACCACATTAATTTCAGTTGTGTTTTACTTTTCTGTGATAAGGACCAGCAATGTGTATTGAAAGATCGGTGCTGAGGTTGCAAGACCTTGCACTTAAAACCTGATTTATGATTTTGGGCGTAAGGTTCTCAGACCAAGATTGAAAGCTTGTATCATAATTGAGATTCTGAGGCTGTGTTTTTACCTTGTCTCCTAGTAAGACACCTGTATTACTGTCTGACCTTGTAGACTTGCAGATTTGTAAGACTGTTTTTTTACTTTGTCTCCTAGTAAGACGCCTGTATTGCTGCCTGATCTTGCGTCAATCTAAGATAGAAACGTTCAGAGCACACACTCCAGCACCTAAAAAAAAAAAGTGAAATGATAATAAAAAAGGTGCTAATTTCCAAGAGAGGATTGTAGGTGATTGAATGTAGGTAGATACCCAAAACTTGCTAGCATCTTCGTGTTGCCCTGAGGGGCAAAACCCGGGAGGGTACAGGCATGTACACATGCCACGAGTGGGGGAGATGCACAGGTTCTGACTACTGGGCAAAAATGCAGCTGCTGTCTGGGGACACAAAAGCCTCTCAAAATTTGAGGTGTCTGGTCAGTTTTGGTCAAGACGACTTGCATGTAAAGTTGTTTAATTCTGCACAAATCCTCACCACTTCCAGTCACTCTCATTCAAAGGCCTGTCTGGAAGAGAGGAAAGCTGTGAGGAGATAAGGGCTCTCCAACTTTCCTAGAGATGCCTGCATCTTAATCGGTTTTTAATAACCATTTTGTCGTTCAGTCACCAGCTGCAACCAGCGCCTGGGGTTGGCCTGACGTGCAGCTTGGCCTGTCTCCTTTGATGGTTGTTTTGTCCTGGGGGGGTGCCAGACCCTCCGGGCCCGTAGCCGGGGGTGAGGGAAAGTTATGGTCCTGCCTGCGTTGCATGCCCATGTCCTCACCATAGGGGGTTTGGGATCCTCTTCAAGCTGGGAAGACCTGGAATCGTGCGTATCCCGCCCAACTTTCATTAGTCCTTCTGAAACTGGGCCGTGGAGCGGAGGATGTTTTGAGGCTGGAAAGAGCCTTCCCAAGGGAGGCTGGCTCCATAACCTGGTTGGGTATGGCGTTTGCCGGTGAAGAAGACCTTGGCAGCCCCTCTCTGTGGGTTTTCTGGTTCGTCCTTTAGAAGTGTCTCTCTGCATTAACCTCCTAATGAGCCCCGGTGTGTAATTAGGATGTTTTTAATTACCCTGCTGGGTAATCTCACCCCATTAATGATTCTGAAGCAGGCACTCTGGATTTCGCTATTGTCTGTCTGCTGTCATCTTTAATAGCAAGCTTTACAGATGGCTTTTTTTTTTAAATAAATTTTAATTTTAGGTAAAACAGTCTGTTTGCATATAAAAATTAAAACGTTCATTCTGATGCAGGTCTGAAAGAGGTTTGCATAACTGACTTTAAGCAATAACTTTAATTAGCTTAAATTTTGAAAGCGGCGTCCAGTTATTGCTTATCATGCTTCTATGTGAGTTATGTGAATATTGTCTGACATGGAATTTTTCCTTTCTTTCAGCCTTTCTTCCAACTTGTGAAGTTACGGAAACTTGGACTTAGTGATAATGAAATCCAGCGGCTCCCTCCAGAAATAGCGAATTTCATGCAGCTGGTGGAACTTGATTTGTCTCGGAATGGTAAGCTCCAATGTTAATTTGTTTGATTCTATATTGTCCTATGACATGGTCTATAAAACTGGGTTAGTAGGGTTTTTCTGTCGCTGAAGTTGCTGTGTCCTGCAGAACGCTTTTCTGCGTAATTCATGGATTTGCCTGTAGTTCTAGATGGGAAGGAAGGAAAGCACTGAGGAGGGACGGTGGTAGAAATAAAGTAATAATATAATGCTTGACTGTAGTTCTGCCTTTCTGAGAGCCTGCTTTATTTTCCAATTTAAAGAATGCTTAACATCCTATTTTTATATGTGTATCTGTCACAATGTTGATTTCTTTCCCCAAGCTCTCTGAAATGCCTAGCATTAAGAAGGAAAAAAAAAAAAAAGAGATTGAAAGAAAAAAAGCTCCTTTCTGTCCAAAAAAAGGCTGCCTATGGGTTACAAGTCCAACTCTTTATCTCTGCTTTCCTTACCTGTGATTAGCAAGAGGCAGAGTGCTGGTATTTCTGGTTGTACTTCTGGAAGAAGAATCAGTCTCTTTGTCACCTGCAAAGGTAAATTCAGAAAAGGCTGCTGGGAGAAATTGTCCTTTAAAATGTGTTGTTGGAAACCACATGGATTTGTCATTCGGTTGTAATGTTTGCTGCTTGTATTGTCTGAAGCTGTGATGGAGTGAAAACATTTTTACTTCTCTCTTTTTTTTTTTTTTTTTTTTTTTTTTTTTTTTTGGTGTGTGCGTGTGGCCTCCTGAACTTCGCAGTTCTGCAAGAAGTTCAGGGGCTGGTGGGTCACCTTTAAGCAGCCTTATGACCCAGTGATCTAGAAACAGCGAATCCATGTTACCAAATCAGAGCAACTGTCAGCTATTCTTGCTTCCTTATATGCAGTGGCTATGCACAAAATGCTCTCTGAGGTGTGATGGATGGGGTGGGGGAGAGCAAGGTTGCGTAACCTTGTAAATAAGTGAGGGATGTAACTGAATATTCGAGAAAAGAAACAGTGCAACAGGGAGCCTTTTTTTCTTTCCGGTTTAACTTTAACATTGACCCTTTGCCACTGAAGAATATGCAGTGGCCACTTCGCCTTCCTGTAACTATCTGAAATTTGCATCTTTATTTGTTTGGTGCCTTTAATGCCATCTTTATCTGTTAATATAATTGATGAAGCGTAATGAGTCTCCAGGCAGTTGCTGAAAAATTTCTGTGAACCATATAATTTTACGCACATTTGCAAAACCTTGTAAGAGAAGAAAACTGGAATAAATCTGAGAGACAGAAGAAACACATTTTAGAAATACACAAGCATTAATTGACGCGGTATTTTGGCTACTGAGTTTGGCTGAGTTGGGTACTGTCTGTGACAGACCTTATACAAAAGGAAAACACTCTGTTGGCTTAGTAGTTCTCTTTGCAAATGAATAACTAGCTGCAAAAGAGCTGGTGGATCAGAGCCATGTGAACTCTTCTCAGCCTGACTTGGAAGTTGGCTGGAGAGCTCAACTGTAACCAGAACAGATGGTGTGAATGTTTATGGTTGGGCAGATGAGTGTGTGTCATTAGAAGTTACTGTGCAGGGAAGGGTTTTATCAAGTGATGGCTTGGACTAATGCAGGTGGCAGGGAGCAGTTGCTTGCCTATATCCAAGGTTCAATGTTAATTGCCCGTTTTATTGCATTACTTTCTCTTCTCCGTGGTTCATTGCAGTAGGTGACTGATACTGCTTCCCTCTGCTTAACCATGTCATGGTTATTGCACGACTTGACACTTCAAATGAAAAACGCACCGTGCGAGGTGATGCAGGGGACCACGGCAGAAGATGACTGATGTTACTTTCTGCTGTTTGGTCACGATATGGTTGTCTCACAGCTCTTCAAATTAAAAGGCAAAACACACACCATCTGGGATGCTGCAGGGGGAATTCTCACATAAGATTTTGGAGATTTACAGTATTTTCATTTCTTTGTATTTTTAACCCACCTTCCAATATGTCAGATTCTCAACCTGCCAAAGGTTTCTCCTGTGCGGTGGTTTGCACTCCATCAGTTTTTGTTTTTCTAACTAGCGAAGTACTGAGGGAAAAAAAATAGGAACTCTTTGTATTCCTTTCAGGCAGAGAAAAAAAGCCCAGCTTTTCAAAACGCAGTATGTTGCATGAATAGGAAAGTGTGATGGTGACATCTGAACTTGGGAAATAAGAGATCATTGTTCTGTGGTTTTTGTTGTTTTAGCTGTCTGGTTCGGTGCACTAATAGCTTTCAGTTCTGGCCATTCTGTTTCCTCAAGAGCTTAAAAACGCAAATATAAATTCATTTAATGTTCCGTGTGCAGGAGTATCCCTTTATATTTTAACCTCTCATCACAGGAGGAGGAGGAATAAACAAAGTACTTCCATTTGCCTCATAATAAAAGGGTACCATGTCTTCTTTTTTCGTACTTTCTAATCCTTTGGTCAGCGTATGGTCTTTGAAGCTCCATGAGGTGGTGGGTATATCATATGGCTGGACTTGGGTGCTCTTCCAGGATGCAGTGGGCAGCTGAGCTCTGAGCAGCAGTGAGGTGTTGCATCTGGAGGTGAGAGGGATCCCCCCTGGCAGTATCCCTCCTGACTCTTCGGAGCCAGCTCTGGATGCCCGTGCTATGTGGCATTAGGTGTTAGTAGCCCTAGTTCATGGGCACTCAGGAAAGGTGAGCAGGGAAACGCTTAAGTGTGGCTTTCTGAAATTCCCAAGTGTTTTAAAGTGCCCAAGACATGCTAGTATATGTTAAAAACATGCTACATAATTGATCCTTTAAGCAGTTTTTGGTGAATCCAGAACTACAAAAATCCTTCCAAATAAAACTCAAAGATCTTCAGCAGATCTAAACGCGATGCTCCTGTGATCTTGGGTGTACATGAGGGAAGTCTGGGGAGGGTAAGGTGAGAGCCTTCGAGGTGCAGAAGGAGAAGGATTTGGGGAAGGCTAGGAGCCATGTCATCTTAAACTTTTCCTGGATTGTTTGCATGTTGATGCTATTTGTTATTCCTCTGCAAGGCCATGTGCTCATGCAGATTTCCTAGGAAGCATCCCCACCGTGCTTTTCTAGTCTGGCTGAGGCTGTTATTTGAGCAAAGGTTGAATGGGTAAACCAAGAATGGGAATATCAGAGGGCAGGGAAGCTGTGCTAAGAAAATAGCATAGTGATGGTGAACACTTTGAAGTTTATTTGGCAATGCAGTTTATCTCTGCCCCTTGGTCTTCGGTTGTTCAAAAAGCTGATGTACTAGTTCTGAGGCTAAAGAAAACAGACTTGTAGGATTTCAACAGTGGATGCCTGAGCTTTTGGTAGCGTGTCTGAGACACGGAGTATTCCCTGTAGCGTCTTTGGAGATAGACGCTCAATGGCTGTGTGTCTGAAACAACCGCTGGCTCCCTCGGTCTCCTCAACTTGGGTAAATCTTCCCCTGGATTCTCACATCACTGGTGAATTCTGCAAGACGCTGGGTCGCTGAAGCGGCCTTGCTTGACGTCCTTGAAGTTTGGGTAGGGCTCCTGCGCTTTGCGTTGAGTTTTCAGCGCAAGTCTTTGCTCTACATGGTAGAGGAGAGCTTCTGCTCTAGGCACAATCAGAAGCGCCTGTGTGCTATTTGTTTCCCACAGCACTTGGGCACTCTCCGGGACAAGTCTCGGAAGACCCTGTGGTTCAGAAAAGAAGTGCAATCTCCAAAGGGAGGAAGATGTGCTCAAATTTCTGCAGTTTCTTCCTTGCGCCTCGGCTGGCACTTCATTAAGCTTCCCCCTCTCCCAAAGCCCGTGCGGCATGTTTGAGATCCCTGGGAATTGTACTACCCGTGCTGCTCATCCCGCCTTTTATTCCCCCTCCCCCTCTTTTTCTTCTGTGCAACCCCAGGAGGCTGAATTCTTAAAGCTTAGGGCCCTGCTATCCCAGATTCATTAAAATGTTAATGGCTTTTCTTGTTCCGTAGCTTCTTCCAGACAGGAGGGGTTTCTGTAGTTAATTTAATGCATGCTGATATTTGGGATTATGTATGCTATGTATGTATGTATGCTGTCTTCTTGCAGATGTGGTGCATTCCCTTTTAGTGTCCCTCTTCTCCAAGAAGAGGGTTTTTTGTTTGCCTTTGACAAGATTCCACAGATATGTTTTTGTCACGATATTGCATGCTGCTTAAAATGCCCTGAAGGTGTTAATTTCATTGTAGTATTTTTATTTGAAAGAAATTGCTGCACCCCCCCACACTTTCTCTTAACAGGTGTGGTGTGGAAGTCTGGATTATTTTTTTTTTTAATGTCCTATGCTTTTTCTAGCCTTTAACAGATTAACAGCAGCTTGTTTTGTTCAGCTCTTTTAGGATAAGAAGAAAAACACTGTGAGCTTTCACATGGGATGGTGGCTGCTGGGTGTTAGGCACTGGGGTGGCCTTCCTGCCCTTCCCAGCTGCAGGAGTGACAGTTAAACTGTCCTGCTGTCCACCCCCTTCTCGGATGAAGACTAACCCCCTTGCTTACGTAGCAGATGAGCCTCTTGCACTTCTGTGTCTGCCTGCATTTTGCTGTCTGCCTGTGATAAAAGCCTGGCAGGTTTCTCTGCTCCTGCTCTTCTTGCTTCCATTGAACGTGCCTACCAAGGGCTTGGTCATGCAAGCCTGTAGCATGAGTGTAGCTGCTGTGCACCGGCAGATTTGCACTAACTGCCTGTAGCTGGCAGCAGCTAAAGGGATTCAAGCTAGCTGTTCCTCCGTGGAAGTGCTCAAATCAGTGCTGAGTCTCAAATCAGTGGAAAAGATGCAAGTGTGTGTGCACTGTGAGAATTAAATGGATTTTGATAATCTTCGTAGATGGATTATGCCGGTTCTGTTGCTGACTCTGCTCTCAGCAGAGCTGAGATCTGTTACTTTGTGAACTGAGGAGTGATGGGTTTGCGGTGGCATCTACTGAGGAAATCTGTGTGTGGGCAGATCTTGTTAAGCCATATTTGACTCTGCATGATGCTTGATAGCAAAAGCTCAACGTGGTTCTTTACTTTGACATCCAATAAGACTAATACTGTTTGTTTAATGTGTACAGTTTCATATCTACTGTAGAGATGGATTCTGGCTACATGATCTATTAGGTGCTACCCATTTCTGTAGTTTCTGGTTAAACTGAGTTTATGACTGTATTGATAGTGCAGTTGTTCTGGACACAAGGCTAACGGCATGTGGATATTCTCATTCCAAAATCCTCTCCCAACACAGTTGCTGTATTATGGCAAATATACTATCATTTATGTGAAAATAATTACAGATATCACAAAAGATAAATATGCTACTTCAAGATTACCCTGACAGTAGAGGTGGTTCCTCAGAAGCATCCCAATCGTCACAACACTGCAGTGCGAGGAGAGAGCTGCTGCTATACACAGCTGACGGTCTGAGCAGTGTCCAAGATTTTGGAGGTCAGTCTTTGGCAGCTACAAGCCATTGTCCCAAATGCTCTGTGAGCCTTATTTTTACTTTTCCCTTGCTTCCAAAATGGATTATAGTTGCAGATTCAGAAACTTTTATTTTGCTTTGTCTTCAGTCATCAGGGTACTTTCAGAAATCAACAGTAATGGTGTTTAACTGTTCTACTTTCAGTTGCAGGCAGTTTGATATTACTGCTTTTTATTCAAAGTGTTTATTCTTTTTAGCTGCTTTACAACCTAATTAAAAGTCACTTTAGAGAACTCAGTCGTCCTCAGGACACCACACTCATTGTGTGTTGCGTGATAGGTACATTTTATTCAACAATTCATTTAAAGCTTCCATAAAAGACCAGGTGAACACGCAGCCGCTGACCTGCAGAGCACCAGTCCATGACACTGAAGAGCGATGTGTGATCTTTGCTTTGCTCTCTGGGGCTTCAGCTCACTCGTTTATATCAGTGCATGCACACCAGTGCTTTCCCTTTTTAATCTGCTCTCAATGACGTACCTGCCATCGGTACTGTAGGATTGCCTCCCATCTGCCCACAAAGTGAGTAAGTGTCCCTCTTTTCCTCTCCCCCACCTGAAAGCAGAATAACCAGTGTTTTCAAGCTAGAAATACTGACATAGGAAAGGCCTGAACGCTTGTTTCAGTTCAGCCTGGGCTGGTGACCCAGCTATTTTACAGTGAGGACATAAGCTAATTAGGCAGAAGCACTCTTAAGTCTTCTGATCCTGCCCTGCAGCCCCACACGGGCTCTGCTCTCTCATCTCACAGCTGCTGCCTTTTGCCCCATGCTCTCACCTCAGATCTGGCTGTCCACCCCTGTGGCACGTCCACAGCATCCGAGCAGAGACCTCCTCCGCGACATCCTCCTCTTCTCTGCCTGCCACCAGCTGCCCTGACACAAATGTGCTGGTACAAGTCTGGTGGTAGACAGCAAAACCCAGAATGCTGAGAAATAAATGTGAATTGACGCTTTCTTGCTCGGTGGACAAGGGAAAAAAAAAAAAAAGCAGCCAGCAAGCTGTGTTGTGAGGCAGTACAGCTGGCAAATGCATCTTTTTTGTTAACATATGCAACTGCTGCATGTTGCTTGTTTGCCTTCTGAACTGCTTTGTGTCCAGGTGAGCGCTTATGGACAAACAAGAATTGCTCTCCTGCTCCTCTATGGACACGTCTTACCTGGTACAAGAAAGTGTCCTGTAAATGCACTCTCTGCAACCCTGGTTGTGAACACCTGAAAGCCATGGGGCATCCCACCAGAGATTATTCTGGTTTGTATGGTAGTGAAGCACTACTGCAGATGATCTTAAGCTTTAGCGTGGGGTCAGCGACATACATTTTCTAGTGACATATATTTTCTTTGTACTGTCTCCTGTCCTTCCCTTGAGGTTAGTTTAAAACCTGTGCTTAAAAAACATTATCATCTTCATGTCTTACACATGAAGTTCAGGGATCGATGTACAAAGCAGAGTACTGGGGAAGAAAGAAACACGTACCGCCAATTGCTTTTAGATGCTGGAGCACTGCGTAATCCCACAGAGGTGTAGAAATTCTTGCTCACTTTGAAGAAGCGATGTAAAAGTTGGAATTTGTGGATCTGTGTCTCTCAAATTAATTTGATGTTGATAAATTGGAGGAGGAGGGGAGCTCTATATGCAGCAGGAGAAGTAAGGTGAGAGAGAAAAGACTGGACCTTGTCACTGAGCAAGGCTCACCCGGGAGGGGAAGGAAGAAGCAGCAAGTGCCGACTGTGATTGGGAAAGAGAAGATAAGTGAAATCTCATGATGGAATAATCTAATTAGAGAAGTTTAGAAGGTGTTATTTTTAAATGGATTACAGAAAAGTGGATTTTTCCATCGTGGTATATTCTGCCAGATTTAGCTGTTTTTTCTAAGGAAACATCGCTAATGTACTTGTGCATCTAGCAACAGTGTCTGTCTTCGCCCAAATTCAAGAGAAGGCTATGGGTTTTGAAGGTTTTTTTGTTTGCGTTTTTTTTTGAGGGGTGGTTTTGGGTTTTTTTGGTATTTTTATTGGTTTTGGGGTTTTGTTTTGGAAGCAGCAGGACAAGTTGGGGACTGAAATCTTTGTCCTGCTGAAATATCAGCTAAAGCGTTAACCATCAGGCAATCCATATGGGAGTGACATAAAATAAATACTTCATTTTCTGGATAATCTAGATTAGAGATCATAAAATGGCAATCTGCAAACAGGCGTTGTTAGTTCTTGTGTTCTTGTATCCACAGAGTTGCTTGGGTTTTGGTTCCTTTTTTTGTTGACAAGGTTAGATGCCATAACTACGAAGCTACTGAAGAATTAATCCAATAAATCTGTGACTTTGCTGCTAGAACACTTAATACACTTCCCTTTAATCCACAGCTTCATAGGTAGAATACTAGTTTTTACGTTTTTGTGTCTTTTCTTCTTGCTTCACAGACTAAAAGTGTTTAATTTCTGCTAGTCTCAAGGTCCAAGATAGACATTTTTATAAGGATTTCTCCTAGCCTTGTTTAGCTCTTAATTGGCATGTGTCAGTAACAAGATGGCTTGCCCAAATTCCTTGCCAAACTCGGCCTTTTCCACTTAATTCACCTGGAACTATTGTTTCCTCGTGATCTGATCTTCGAACTCCCCACCCCCCCTTCTTTTTCCTGTTTCCAGTTTACAGCGCCTGTTCCTCTGTTACTGCTTCTCCCTGCAGCTGAGAAAGATGGTCTGTGGATTTACCACATGCTATCTTCTCAAAAACCAGCTTGTTTTTCTGGCCCCACACAGTTGTCTTTTAAGTAAATTGCCTAATATCCATGTATCCATGAAATGCAGTTTTGTGAGGATTTTTTCCCCCCTGCTTCTCTCCTCCCTTGGAAGAGGGACCTATCCAGAAGCAATGAGGAGGAACAATGAGATGCGTACCTCACTTCAGTTCCTTGTTAATTACAAAGTAAGGGATTTAGTTGAGAAAACCTGACCTGAACCTGTTCGTGAATTTTCCCTCAAGTTGTAAAGACAGGTCTTAAAAGAGCCGTATCTCTTGGATTTGGTATATCCTCGGCCTCAGAGCTCGAAGAGGAAAATGTTACAGCCTGCACAAGAGCCACTTGAATCTCAATAGAGTTTGCCAGAACCGTGTGACTCCTGTCACATTGTGCCCCAGAAACTGTAACATTTACCTGAAGAGGTTGATTACTGCAGCCTTCAGGGCTAGTAGCAAAACCTTCCCATTTCCAGGGGGAAAAAAAAAAAAAAAAAGCCTGTCAGATCATTGCGTATGTCATGATTTTAGTGTGGAAATGGAGGGGGAGAGGATGAGTGACCTTCCTCCATCCTTTTCCCCCCTGGAGACCACTTGGCTGCTTTGAGTAGGGTGGACAGATGTGGTGGCGGCGTCTGAGGGACAACAGCCTACTCGGCTGGGCTTTGCAGCTTGAAGAGCCCTTTGTAAAGACAAACAAATATTTGCCCCACAAATTCCTTCTTGCACGGTATTCGGCTAAGTGGACGGTTTCCTCCTCCCACGTTGGGAAGGTGGAGGAGGTGGAGGGTGGGGTGGGAGAGCTTTCCCAAGGGCAGGCATCTCGGACACCCCTCTGCAGTGGGTGGCACAGAGGAGTCTCCGTGGAAGCGGGAAGAAAACCTCTAGACTCCGAAATCACACGAGCACTGCTTAATGCTTTATCGGACCTTTGTGTGTGTGTGTGATATACTACAGTAGGTATTGTATATTATGTATGTGAGAAGAGGCAGGGGGAAAATTCTGTGTATTGAATTGGACGGATGAGATCCAGTTCTGGAATGGGCTTCCTGGGTATACGTTTGGTATAAACTAATCAACTGCTTAATACATTAGTGAATTACTAATCACGAAGTGGTTAAGGTGTCTTGCCTGTCTTGTACATACCTGGTGGTGGGTCTTCTGCTATGACTGTCTTGATCGGGACTCTTCAGTTGACTTCTGCTGGGGTGTATGGGGTGTGCCAGCTCCAGCCCTCCTAAAGCACAGCGCTCTGTGTCACCTTCATAGCTGGAAAATATAACAGCGTCCAGTAGTTGCTTCCTGAAAGACTCTTGAACGTGGTAAACTCTCCCTCAGGAACGTGGCACATCTGAGACCTCAGCTAAGTGCTTGTGAAAATACTTCTTACTTTGAGGTGGAGTCCTCTGCTGGAGTAGCTCTGGTCTGGTAGCCCTGTTGCAGCCTGGGACCCTCCTGGCCATTGCTGTCTCACCATTGATTAGGTATTGGAAATTATGTTCACTGTTGCAGAATGTGTGAAGGATGCTGGCCGTGTAGCCTTTGGGTAGACAAAAAAATATTGTCAGTTCTGGAAATTCGATATACAATGCTGTAAAAATGTGCCATACAAAAGGTTTTGTCAGTTTAAAATAAAGGCTGTCTTGTCCCCCACCTTCCCAGCCATCAGAAGAAGGAAAGTGGGGGAATGGGGATTGAGAGATGTCACTGTTGTAAAAATCTTCAACAAAAAATAGATTAGCACCAAACAAAAGGGTTTTTAGAGGTAATTTTCTCATTCAGACAGTACAGAATTCCCTAGTGTCAAACTTACCTCTTAAGTCACTTGTACAAGACTTGCTAGATTGTTCGCAAATTCTTGTGCAAACTAGAGCAATAAATGTCTGAAGAGGTGTTTTGAAGGGGGGGAGGAATATTCCCTCTTACATACATGACTGCCAAGCTTGATTTTCATCCACTTATGCTGGCACGATTTCTTTTTGCTGCCAGTGTATTTGTATTGTCACACATTGCAGGGCTTATGTCTGGTTTATGTCTTTATTATTAGCAATGCTGCACAATCTGTATGCCAGAACATCTGGGGCATCGTGTAAATGTAGAGCATTCGTCAGTGCGTCACATTAGAAGAATCCTAGATATTTGAGTAGGATTTGAGCTGGTTATCCAGCAGTGGCAAGAAAAGCATTCAGCCTTACTGCTGCTGGTATTGGCAGAGGTGAACGTGTTAACATCTGTAAGAAAATCGAGCAGTCAGCAGTAATGGTGAAAGCTGCTTAATCCATCAAGAGACAGAAGGACTTCTTTATTTTAATATCCCCTATTGCGTTTCAGTTGATTATGTCAATGCTTCTATTATGGACCATCGTCTTCTCTGCTATAATAATGACTCCAGTTTTTTTTTGGTCATATACTAAAATGCTCCTTGCCTTTTCTCTTCTGAGTTCATTAATCAATGCAACATTACAGTAGTCTTCACATGTAGTGATAAAGCATCTGCGCACAACTTGGTTGTGTTTTGCCTGAGGAGTCTAAGACGCCTTGCAATTAAAACGAGTTACATTTCAACCTTGTTGAACTCACTAAATGTATAATGATCCTCAGGTCAAAGAGTTGCACTGAATTTTTGTCTGTCCCTTGTCCGGTTAGGTGGGGGAGAAAAATGAACCAGGTACAGAAAAAGTATCAATGCGGGGAGGAAAATGCACTTTAGATGAAAAAAAAAAAAGCTTAACTTAGAAATGGAATTTCCCTTCTTGTGCCTGTTACTGTTTCTTGTTGAAGATTTTTGCTCATGTAGTGACTTCATAGTCTGGAATATCTCGGCTGGGAAAGTGCATTTCATTTTCAGAACAGATTTTGTAATTTGCAAATGCGTCTAAACTATAAGCAGTGCCTACACTGCCTTACTTCAGAGCAATGTCCTTGCGGTGACGTCAATGCTTTTACTTTCTGGAGTGTCAGTGGCAGGCAAGTGCTTTAAAGTGCTTAGAGTGTTATGAGAATTTATCACTTTTATAGAATCATAGAATGGTTCGGGTTGGAAAGGATCTTAAAGATCATCTAGTTCCAACCCCCCTGCCATGGGCAGGGACATCATTGAATCAGGCAATCTTAATGATACTTTTTTTTTTTTTAAAGTTGCTCAAATGCCACTATTCAAACCTATTTGTCCCTACCATATGAGAGGAATAAAGTCTGAGGTTTTGACTCCCGAAGTGAGGTCAGCAGACCTTGTGAATGGGACACTTTGCAATAGTCTGGTGGGTCACGTGTCCCTGATTTAAATTTGGGAGCCCTGTGGCTCCTGCAGCACCTACTTCCGAGGTTCTTTGTGGAGGATCTGCTTGTTGACTGCGTTACTGGCGTGTTGTCCTAGATTTGGACTTGTGAATGAGGTGAAACCCATGGAGAGGTTTGAAGAGCCTGACCATGAGGCTTGGTTGCTCTCAGGATCCCGAATCACAGCCCCTGCACCTCTCTGGCCTTGGTGCCAGGCTGGTGTCCTGCCATGTGGTGTGGTCCTCCTGGGAGACAAGCTGCTGCAGGGGAGTGAGCTCTCTTAGTCCTGATTTGGGGACTTGGTGTGACCTCACCTCAAAGGCCTCACCTTATGGTTCATTCTGAATTTATCTCATTGCTGTTGGATTTCTAGGAAAGATCAACTGTTTCCCCTCAAACACCACAGCTGTTAATGAAGGCGTGGGTGGGTAAGAAGATACAAAACATCTCTGATGGGACATAGTCTCTAAAGTCACCTATTCTGTTGTATGGGACAACTACTGCTGTTGATGGGCCTTAGGGTTTGTGTAGATTTAGAAGGAGTTTATTCTCCTTCACCCAAGTGTCCTGAGGAAACTATTTGTGCTGGGCACATGGCTCCATGACAACCTCACCCCAGGTGGCTTTGCTTTTGTTTTCCCTGGTGAGTGTACTGGGAGCACTGGGGTTCGTGAGGCAAGAGTGATTTGCTTCCAGTCCAAGAGGAAGCACCTCTAGGGATGGAGTGAAACCCATTTGGGGGTTGGGGGTAGCCATCTCCCTCCTTCCCTCCAGCCCTCCCCACTCATGTAGGAAAAAGAAGAAGGTTCCCAGGAGATGCTCCTTTAACGCCCTTTCGCTGATTGTTCAACATTGGTGACCTGTGGGTTTGGACGATGTTCTTGGTGGCTCTGGGTTTAGTTCTGAGCTGGGAATCATTCAAAATAGATGCATTTGCTCAAATTACCTGGCAAGAGATGAACCTGGTGAGCAGGTACTCTTCTCCCTCCTTCCCTCCTCCGTCCATCACACTGCTTTTGGAGCGAAGAGCCGAATGAAATACATAGGTAGTCAATTCTGAGTACTCAGCTGGGTGGGAAGGGATGTAATTTCCAAATTTTTGGAACACATTTTTCAACATATTTAGAACTCTGATGGCTGCTGAGGTCAGTGATGCCACTTACATGAGGAAAACCTATGAAATTTCCCAAAGTATTCTTTGTGATGAGAACAGCAGGAAGAGGAGATGGAGTAGATGTAATGCTCTGTTGGAAAAAAAAAAACCAAACCAGAAGTAGGAAAAAACTTGCAAACGGAGGTCTGATTTTTACTACGAGATTTGTCTTTTTTTCTTTTTGAATTCTTTTCCAAGTGTATTGTAAAAATCTAAGTTGTTAAACAAGGAAACCAAACATGTTTGTTTCATTTTTACTGGATCTCAATGACAGTAATCAAGGACTTATGCAGAGGACCCACAGCCTATTTGTGGAGATACAGCTTGGTTGATGTAAGCAGCCCAGAAGACAATTTTATTTTTAAGATAGCATGCGTAACTTCAGTAGGTAAACGTGTTATGTTGAAGATACTTGAAAAAAAATCTGTTTTCACGTACAAATATCTCTTATTACTTTCTGGCCAACTGAAATAGTGTACTAGCGCTTATTTGGGAGCCATCAATTGGAATAATGTTTTCAGATTACCTGGCTTTACTGTGAGGGAGGCTGGTTCTGCTCCCACGAGTGTATGTTACAGGTGGAGAGACTTGCACGTTCTCTTCTTCCTTCCCTTGTTTTCCCTCCCCACCTACTTTCTGCCAGCGCAGGCTGTGGGCGTGTATTGATCAAATTACAAGAAGTTCACATTTTAATTGGTTCTTTAGGGCAGTCTTAGCACGTAGACAGCCTGTTTTCCTGATGGGCAGAAGCCGATAAAGATCAGTCCAAGGACAGGTGAGTAGTCTAGGATCAGAAGAGGAGCGTGGAGCAAGAGGGGGAAACTGGGATGTGAAAAAGCACAAAATGGCTCTGCCGTGATAGCTGTGTACGTGGACGTGAAGCAGTCTTGCATGTGGAAATGTCTTTAAAGATGCCAAGATAACTCCTTGCAGTAGCAAGGTACTGAATGTAATGAGGCAATGATTTCAGTCTAGATGCAGTAGTTGTTGACTATTTTTTTTCTTTTTTTTTTTTTTTTTTTCCTTCTGCAGATATTCCTGAAATACCAGAAAGCATCTCATTCTGCAGAGCACTACAGGTAGCAGATTTCAGTGGGAATCCACTGACTAGGTAACTTCCACCTTCTTCTTAGTACTTGCCATACCAGAATTACAATCTTGCTGTAACAATTACAATTTTAAATAAGCCCTTAAAAATTGTGATCTAGGATCTCTATGAAATCATGCCAGCGATGTCTGTCTCTGGCAGGGACTGCAGCAAAAGTTCAGGTTTAAAAAGTGATGTGCGTCTTTCCTGGGAGGGGATGAAATTTGTTAGCCAACCAGGAAAAATGTAAATCTGATTGTCTCTTAAGTAATTTTCATTCCTCTTCTTAAATGCATAGGAAAAGCATGCTCATACTTGGGAGAGATAAGGCAATGGTTAGCATGAATGCATTGGCACAAACCCAGGTGCCCGACGATTTGGCATAGACTTTAGATCAGCTGCTGCAGATAATGGCTTTTACTAATGATCAAAGCTTGGACGAGCGTTTCATCACCCTCCCGTCAATTGGGACACAGTGACATGCAGTAACATGTGGCAAAAATGCATCGCATGTGTCGGTGGCTGCTACGGCTGCTGCCGGTCTGCAGTCTGATGAGCTGGAGTTTGGGGATTATGCACACTTTTAGTATAGAAGAGGAGTTTTGTTTACATTTCTCTGTTCCATTTGCTGGAGAATTTGGAATTTATCTAGTGAAATGAGGCTGGAGAAAGAAGTGATCTGCTAGTTGAGGGCTCTGAATGCCATTTGGAGAACTGTTTCCTAAACCAGCCAGTGCCACAGAGCTCCTTTGTGATGCTGAGCAAGTCACATAAGCCAGAGTATTCTCAGTGGGGGCCCGCTCTCGCCAGCCTGCTTTGCTGTGCACTGGAATGGGCTGGGAATACTGTCAGGATGAGCTGGCTGGCTGGGGTGCAAGGCTGCTAACAAGCAGGAGGGTGTCTGTCATGTCTTAAGCCGCTGCAGTGGTTTTGCAAGGTGGCTTCTCCCACGTGTGCAGCTGAGGTTCTTCAGAAGTGCCCTTTGAATGTCACTCATAGCGTGTCCTAAATTCTGTGGAAAGTCACCTCTCTGAGCGTTAAAGGGACACTTGTGATCTTAATCCCCGTGCCTCTGTAGCCCATTTATATAGTGAGGATAATAATACTACAAAAATCCGGTAAAGCAAACTGAGGCTGAACTGATGTTTACATATGCAAGTGGTGAGGGTCACCCAACAGCTTTTTCCCAGGCATCACTGTGCAGTGCATAAAGCTCAGAGCTGCATCTTGTGGTGTTGAAATCAAAATTGTCTGTAAGTAGTGTGCATTGTCCTTCTCCATTTTTTGTGCTGAATAAGGCCTGGGGCCCAAGTCGTGTCTTTCCTTAAACATTAGGTGTAACGCACAGCTACAGCTGAGTGGAATTAACAGAAGAGTTGAAAGGCTTTTTGATGGGGTTGAAATAGGTCTCATAACTCTTTGTTGACAGTTTAAGGGAATTTTAAAAATTCTTGATAAAGTGGCTCCAAAGTGTGTCCTGGAAAACATCACTCCAAGCAGTTTACTAAGTTAGAAAACACAGATACCAGGAGCTGTTTACACACGGTTGCCAGGTATTTTCTGTGATGAGATCCAGAATTTCAGTTTTACGTATACAACAGCATGTAGGTTTTGGGATTCATTTGCCCAGGCAGAGTGGGAAAGTCTAGTAGTGATTTCTTTTCCTGTGCGATATCCTGGAACTTTTTTTAGCCATTGATTCTTGTCCTTATTTCCTCTAAGCTTAAAAGCCAGTTAGAGATCTTCCCAATCAATGTCCTACCACTAATACAGTATGTTGCCTCATCGTCAAACTTAATCATTCATGAACCTGAAGCATTAAAAGTGGCTGGCAGACCATTTTTCCAGCTGTTCTCAGATGATTTCAGGTTTATATTAATAAAAAGCAGGCTCATTAGTTGTAATTAGACTGGAATTCCACTATATGCAATAGATAGCGTAGAATATTTCAGTTGGAAGGGACCTACAATGATCATCTAGTCCAACTAGCTGTCCACTTCAGGGCTGACCAAAAGGTAATCAGAGCATTTAACTCCAGTCTTAAACCTGTTAGAGCCTCAATGGTAATGAATAGTTAGAGTGGAGCTCACATTTTGGAGCTACTGAGCATGTTCTGTTAATAAGGTCCAGAAAATGACAGTGCAGTATGGAGTTGAGCACATGAAAAGCCCCCTGTCCCCCATTGTAATTTTTTTTTCTCTTTCCCCATCACACACAGTTGTATTTACCTGTAGGTGTGAGGCTTCTTTTGGCTAGTTGCCTGCAGGTCATACCGTGTGCCTTGGGCTGGGTAATGGGCAGAGCAAGGAACCAAACCCAATGCTGCAGCTTGAGCTTTGGTTGCATGCTCTGGGAGTCGAGCAGAAGTTGGATGGCTGGGCCTGCGGCTTCTCCTCCTCTACCTCCTCGCCCCTTTTAGCCCACCCTGTCTCCTGTGCAACTGCAAACTGAGCTGCTTGGTGCAACCCGGCGGCCGGCACGCAGTGGTAAAGGAATCCATCTGTGCAAGGGGAGGGGAAGCCGAGCCTTGCAGAAGACAAGCCAGGTGCTGGACCGAAAGGCTTTGGGAACTTTGGGAGTGTTTTGCGTGCGGCTGCATTTTATAGCATAAGAAGGGAGGGATTACATGCTGTTGTGCTGTGAACCAGTAAGTGTGAAATGCTGTTAACAGCAGTCTTTATAGCGAACAGACTGTTTCTTCAAAAAGCAGCAATTGAAGAGCAGCCTCGTAGCTAATATGAAATGGCCACACTGTAAGTATGTATGTAACTGAAGCCTGAATAAAAATAATTTGTTTAATTAACCTAATTAATCTAGGTGATACAGGAAAATTATAGGAAAAAAATTACATTTTTAATATGTTTGATTTTTTTAAAAAGTTAAAATACTTAAAATGTGCTCAAGCCCTGTAGCTTTTTAAAGTTGCAAATTGGGGTCAGGGAAGAGAGGAGTTAGGAGACGGGGATAGTACCTGTGCTTTGACACAGAAGAAATTTTAAAGTCTCTAAGTCATGGGTTTTTTTTCCTACTGTGATCCTTGGGATTTTCTGAGAGTCCTGCTGGACTCTGGGCATGCCTCGCTCTGTGTGTATTTGTTAAATAGACTCTTGTTTTCCACTACATGTTCTCTTTTCCAGTATGTACTAAATGAACATGAATACTTCTGCTGTAAGCCCTTGATTTGAATTAATATCTCCATAGGTTGCCCGAAAGCTTTCCTGAATTACAGAATCTAACGTGTCTTTCAGTAAATGACATCTCCCTGCAAGCACTACCTGAAAACATTGGGAAGTAAGTTTTTTATACTTTATTACTATCTTAATTTATTTTCTCTTTATTGTTATGCCTGTTGTATAAATGACTTGCATAATTGTATGTAGTACACCTATAAAGTTATTTACAGGTCTGCGCTTATTTTTTGTATTCTTTGCAGTCTGAGGGTTCTGTTTAAGAAAAATCCTTTTGCGTTTTCACTTGACATTGGCAGGCTAATGCAGAATCTGAAGCGTGTGTGTGTGTGTTTCAACCGTGTTCTCTGGGATTTGGACTAATTTGGAATTTTAGGTGTTTTGTGATGCAGATCTGACCTTTTGCTTTCCTTCATTGTAGTAGACCATTGATCCATTATTGTGAACATGTCAGAGGGCTTGCAGCTTAACTCAGACAATTGTTGGCACAAGAACAGATGGGTAAAAGCTGGCTGTGGTCAGGATGGAAATTAGAAGGTTCCTAGCTGTAGGAGCACTCTGGTTCTGAAAAAACCTCAGGTGGGAGCTGTGGCGATGAAAACTCACGGAACAGCTCTTAAGATTAAATTTGACAAGCTTTTAAGATGTGTTTGTTAACTCTGGAAAGTAGAGCAGGGTTGCAAGGGCAGACTTCCAAAGTGGAGACACGTGGAAAGTAAATTGAACATCGTTTATCATCTAATTTTGACTGAAATGAACATCCACACTTGCAGAAGGGAAATGTCTCGCCTTTTAGTGGAGAGAAGGGTATCTTTTCCAATGTGAAGGAGAAGAGGTAATTCCATGTCTCCTCACTTGAATGTGTGAGAATGGCTGTGCTGGTTCAGATCAAAGGCTCATCTAGCCCACCTTCCTTCTACAGCTGCAGTAAGTAGTGAGGATTAAGAAGAAAAGCATGTGTTTGATGGCTCCTCTTTCCATCCCCTGACTGTTTCTGGTTCAGAGGATTGCCTGAGCTTTGGATTTTGGTTGGTCTGCTTGGTAGACCATAGTGAATCTCTCATCCACGTACTGGTCCAGTTTCTCCTTGAGCTTATGTGGACATCTTTAGTATTCTCCCCTGCTAAATAGCTGCCCAGGTTTATACACATTGCATTGATTTGTTGTTGGTTTTGTTTGAGCTTGACTCTACCTGCCTTACCTATGATCCCTAGTGTTGGAAGAGGCAGCGAGCAGCTGATCCCTATGCACTTGATCTGCCGTCGATGCCTTTGTAGTTTTCTACCGTATCCCCAGGTGCTTTTTTCCAGGCTGAAGAGTCTAACTCGCTGTTCCAGCTTCAGGAATAGTCTTCACAGAACTCAAGTTATTTGTGCTTTAACTCAGAAAAGTTATCATTTGTTACTTCTGCTGGGTAACATACCATTTTAGAGAATTTGAAATTTTTTGCAGCACCTGATTGTTCTCTGTCTCCCTCCTGTCCCTTGCTTTTTTTTTTTTTTTTTTAATCTGCACCTGCCTTTATGGTTGCCTTGTCCATATTGTTGTTCTAAGTTGCTGTGTACCAAGCCACTTCCATCTTTATTCAGAAAACTACAGAAACTCAGATGTTGAGTCATGAGTATCAGTAGAGGCCTATTAATCTTGGACATCCTTTCATAATGTGGAACACTTCTAACATGGATTCTTTGGGGGATCAGCATAGTCCCTAACAGTAAAACCCAACTGTCTCTAAACAGAGGAGCCCTCCAGAAGGCATCTTATTATTAAGAGCTCCTGCAATGTAGTCATGTTCAGACCGGCATTGCTTTAGCCACTTCCCATGGGTATGAAAGCTGTCAGCTGGCACCGCTCCAGCAGCAGCAGAAGTGGAAAATGTCTTTTGAAACCTTCCGCAAGCACTAACAGGTACAGCTAACGTGCACCCAGTGACTATGGTGAAGTCTCACCTAAAATTTGCATGGGCCAGGACTTTTGTGACATTCTTCCTTTTCTGTAAAAGTTCCCAAAACTTTTCATGCAGCTTTTTGCAGCGCTGGCAGCTAAGAACAGGCTTGTTCAGGCTTTGCGGTTACTGAAAACCAAGGCCAAAAATTTGGGATCCTGCCTGATTCTGAAAATGAATAGAAGAAACATGACAAGCTGAAACGATTCCCAAAGCATGAGGTGGACTGCTGCTTCGCAGACAGCGGCTAGAGGAAGGTTGCCGGCTTCCCTGAGAGGTCACTGGCTGCGGTGGCTCTGTCTTCTTGCTTTCATTTGGTAGTGCGAGTGGTGGTAGCCTTTGTTTTGGAGTAAATGGCTAGAAACAACTTCGGTTAAAATGGTGATACCAGATGTTGTAGAGATGTCAATATGTGGAGCTGTGCAAGAATAAGCGTAAAAAATTGCCTATTATTGATCCTAAGCAGTCTGGGGAAATGCTGTGATATTATTTCAGCGCGATGTGAGCTGTTGCAGAACAGAGCAGTGTAACCCGTCCTCCCTCAAAGTCTGTATCTGATTCCTGATATTGAAGCTAAAAACTGGGGGTTCTCACTTGCTTTGGATAGCATCATATGCTAGTCCCGGTGGTCTCCATGAATTCTCCTGGAGGGCTAGACTTCTAGTCAAGTCTGACAGGCCTGCTTTGATCATAGAATCGTCTAGGTTGGAAGGGACCTTTAAGATTGTCAAGTCCAACCGTTAACCTAACAGAGCCAAAACCACCACTAAACCGTGTCCCTCAGCACCTCCAGGGATGGTGATCCAACCATTTCCCTGGGCAGCCTGTTCCAATGCTTAATAACCTTTTCAGTGTAAAAATTTTTCCGAATATCCAATCTAAACCTCCCTTGGCGCAACTTGAGGCTGTTTCCTCTTCTCCTAGCCCCTGTTCCTTGGGAGAAGAGACTGACCCCCACCTCTCTACAACCACCTTTCAGGTAGTTGTAGAGAGCGATAAGGTCTCCCCTCAGCCTGCTTTTCTCCAGGCTGAACAACCCCAGTTCCCTCACTGGAAAGTGTCCCCAGGTTAGCTACCTAAAATATGAATGTAGTATTTTGGAGATGTTCAAGGCCAGGTTGGATGGGGCTTTGAGTAACCTGGTCTAGTGGGAGGTGTCCCTGCCCATGGCAGGGGGTTTGGAACTAGATGATCTTTAAGGTCCCTTCCAACCCAAACCATTCTATGACTTTTACAAAAGCACTTTAATCTCATCAGTAGAAATTTCTGCTATCAGATTTATGCTTAAAAAAGCAGAGACAAATGTGTGGGGCTGTTATCTTTGGCTTATCAGGTATTCACGATAGGTGGGAATATGGCAGTTGGTAAGTCAACGGTAAGCGTGGGCTAAAGATGCACGCTTTACAACTCGGAAGAATATTAACGTAACATGAAGGAAACGCATGGGGTGTCCACCCAAAATGTAACTGTTCCTTAAGTCTGTTGGGGAATATCTTGGTGACAGAGGGAAAGGGATCCTGTGCGGTTTGAGCTGGAAATTATTGGGAGGTCTTGTTTGTAGACAGTTAGAACTGCAACCTGAAGTCCTTCTGGATCGCTTACCTCTGAGAGTGAACTTCGTCAAATTTGTAGCATTAGATCTATAAGTAATAGATTTATTTTTTTCAGTCTGGCTACCAACAAGTGCAGCTTTCCTTTTATAGTTCACAAAATTTTCAACATTTATTGCAAGTGAATTTGATGGTGCAGCCGACGGCCTCGTGTTTGGTAAAAGCAGTGAAATGCCCTTTGGCTTCTCCAAAGATTACCTACTTGAGCTCTTCATTCCATTCTCTGTTCTTTTCCCTCTGCACTTGCTGGGACACAAAAAATGACAGGAATTAGAAAGAAAATAATGCCAATTCAGTCTTTCTGGCTGTAGAGACCAAGCAAGGCTCTTAGAGGTGTTTGGGTATGTTTGCAAATGCCTTACTGGAGTTTCTGTGTGCTTTGGATAATAATCCATGGTGGTGTTTGATGGAATAGGCTGGACCTATGTGCTGTGTATGAGATCTGACAAATAGCGAGCAAACAAATATATACTGGTGATTTATTCTACAGTTGGGCTTGTTTTGGGAAAAAACTTGAAGTCCCGGGGCTTGCTGATGGTCTTCTGGCCACTAGAGTATGTGGAAACTTAGGGAAATGCATCCTAAATTCTTAGTCTTATACCCTTGTCTGGAAAACTGGCTAATACAGCCAGTGAATTCTCTAATTCATCTTCATGTAGCACAGTGATCACTATGTATTTAGTATTGCTTTTTTTTTTTTTTTTTAGCTACCTAATAAAAATCTTGTGGCACTGCAAATTTGCTCTACTGTCTTAAAAAGCAACAAAAGTAATGGCAAGTGTTTTCCAAACAGCAGTACTTTGAAGGTTAGTTAGGAAGTTCTTCCTAATGGCAGATAATAGACTTGAATTGCCTTGTGGTGAACCATTAGTGGAAGTTTGGCTTCCTCGTGAACTCAGATATCCAGTCCGTTTTTCACATGGTCTGATGTATAAGGTGAATGCCAGTGCTCAGCTTCGCTGTCCCAGGCCAGTGTCTGAACTTGTTCAAGCCATTGATACATAGAGTTGCTGAGAATATGTTTACTGTGCCATTAAAATTCTTCTGCATAGACTTTTTATATTTTTCTTTTCTTTTGTGTTGCCAAAAGCAGTGTTTTTAAGGGTCCCAAATGGATGTTTGAAGAACATAGGCAAGGCCTCCCTTGAACCTTTTGCTTTCCTTTTGCTTGTACATAGCCATGCTCAGTGTATGTCAGCTTTTCTTCTTCTGTGTGACCACTTCAACCTGTGTATCCAGGGCTGAAAGTTTTCACGTGTTAGATTGAAGCATTCCTCTTTTAAGCTCATGTATTGTTTTAGGGCATACTAGAAAGATGTGCGACACGCTGCTTTAGGACTTGATAACAGACTAGATGTCTTAATATTACCAGTCCTATTTTCTTGTGTTTCTCCATGATTTGTATTCTCCTAACTCATGGTGTGGTTGCTATCTGGAGTAAAACAGTGAATGCTAATGCATGTGAGATATTTTAGCTAATAATTAGATGGGTGCAGCTTGGAGCAGGAGTTGTCCTGTTGGCTAGTTGAACCATTCAGAGAAACAAGTTACACAATTTCAGCTGTGAGTGGGAGTGTCTTTTAAGCGTTTCTCTGTCTAATGAGAGCAAGGCTAATTTACTTGCCTATTCTGCAGGATCGTGTGTGTCTGTAGGGCTGCCCAACGAGCAAGCATAACCTGCTCCTCCCAGTGTGGGTAGCATTTAGGAATTGCCACTTGCTTCCAGGATTTTTCTTCAATACTTCCTTACTCGTGTAACACCCAAAACCCAGGACATGACTTTTTCCTGAAATTCAAAAATCAGAGGTTTTGTATTTAAGGGTATTTGGGTAAATCAAGGTGTTTGTAAGTCTTCCTAGGGCATACCTTACAGCAGTATGAATAATCTAACATCTATCTGTCCCCAGCCCCTTCTCTGTCCATATGTGTTCATTCTGTAGCGTTGGCTTCAGGGTTAGTTCCCCACCACCACCACCAGCCCACCATGATGCTGGCTTTTTACCAGCAAAGATTTCAGAACTTAGAGATCCATACAGTGCTCTCACGGCTTAATGTCTAGAAAGAGAAGAGAGATTGTGTCAGCTTTGTATATTTGTTTATTTATTTGTGGTTCTTAGGCTTGAATGAAGTTCAGGTACCTTCTTTGGAAGGCCTTTTATGTGCGTCTGATGTTTGATCTAGCATCGGACTCTCAGACGGGTACTTCACAAGGAATTGGCCCAAGCCAAAAAATCAGTCCTTTCAGCATGAAATGCGTGTTTGAAAAAGACAATTATCTGTCAAACTCTGTGGGGACAATAAAATTAACAAGTTTCTTTAACAGCTGAGGCCAAGTGCAGAGCTTCACTGCTGTCTTTTAAATCATAATTTAAGGCCTGCTGCCCATCAGCACACCAAACATCTAACTCATATCCAGTTTTTAGCTTTCATAATTTTTTCAGCAGTCTTGTCTGTGCCTGGAAAAGATAAAGATTACCTCTTATTTATTTTTTTTTTTTAGATGCTAAGGTTTAAAGTATGAGATCGTTACTGACTGGCAGGTAGAGTGTTTTGGAAGTTCCAAATTTGAGCCACCGATGTGCCCTTGTGGCCAAGAAGGCCAATGGCATCCTGGGGTGCATCAAGAAGAGTGTGGCCAGCAGGTCGAGGGAGGTCATCCTCCCCCTCTACTCTGCCTTGGTGAGGCCACACCTCGAGTACTGTGTCCAGTTCTGGGCTCCCCAGCTCAAGAAGGACAGGGAACTGCTGGAGAGGGTGCAGCATAGGGCTACCAAGATGATTAGGGGACTGGAACACCTCTGTTATGAAGAAAGGCTGAAGGATTTGGGTTTCTTCAGTCTGGAAAAAAGACGACTGAGGGGGGATCTTATCAACGCTTATAAATACTTAAAGGGTGGGTGTCAGGAGGATGGGGCCAGGCTCTTTTCAGTGGTGCCCAGTGACAGGACAAGAGGTAATGGGCACAAACTTGAACATAGGAAGTTCCATCTCAACATGAGGAGGAACTTCTTTGCTTTGAGGGTGTCAGAGCACTGGAACAGGCTGCCCAGAGAGGTGGTGGAGTCTCCGTCTCTGGAGACATTCAAAACCCGCCTGGACGCGTTCCTGTGCAACCTGCTCTAAGGTGACCCTGCTCTGGCAGGGGGGTTGGACTAGATGATCTCCAGAGGTCCCTTCCAACCCTACCATTCTGTGATTCTGTGATTCCCTGCGTGACCTCTAGTATGGCAAATAAAAAAGCTTTCCTCTGCAATCTTTCCCCCCACCACCCCCTTTCTATAATGTTCACATGGTCTCCTACTTGGACACGATCTCCAAATCCTGAAGATTCAACAGAAGATGATAGTACTATCGTGATTCATAGTATCCCCATCATTCACAGCCTCCCTCCCTTCCTGCTTTTTTTCAGAGAACTGTGCAATCCGTGGTGCAACAAAGTAGCATAGCTTTATTTTAGCTTTAGAAACTTTTGTTGTGGGGAGGGCTGAATTTCTTTAGATAGGAAGGATATTCTTCTGGTACTGATGATTGATGAGTCTTGTTTACCCCCAAGCTGCAAGCAGCTGAACGGATCTGTGGACCTTACTACTGAAAGGGAATTACCAGGTAAGGAGAGAAATTTTCCTCTTAATGCCTGCAGCTCGCAGGTAGAATGCTGAAATAGGCACTTCATTATGACAGTGAACATAATGAAAAGAATAGAGCAAATGTTACTGCACTTCGGAGTGTTGTTTTGCGGAAAGATTTGTTACAGGCATGCTTTTCAAGAGTCGTGGAACCACAAATATCCAGAGATTTCGTGTTAGAGAAACAAAGTCTCTGAGCGTGGTGGTTTTTTTTTTTTTTCAATCTATGTGTGTTTAATTCTAGAGGTTTTGAAGTTCTCAGCAACTTCTGAACTCAGAATCTTTAATGTTGATCTGACTAGGGGTAGCTGGGGAATAAAAGTCCTTCAAAGGCAAGGATGATGTGCTCAATGCAGATGATCCAGAAGCAGATCAGAATGGCACACTTACTCTGACAATGGATTCCTGGGCCAGTCCTTGACTGTGTTTTTCTTAGTGTATGCTAAGATGCCTCAAGTGTAGATTACGCATCTGGCAGCATCACACAGAATGGAAAATGCTCTTAAAATTGTGTGGAACAAGACAATGTCATTCTGTTTCAAGGTTTAGCATAATAATGTCTGATTAAAATACAGTCTTACTTGAGACAACAAAAGTGCTGGGAAGGCTTATCTTGCAAATACATAGAAGACTGTAGGTGGTCTGGCTAGGCTGATATAAATAGTGTTAAAAGCTCTCACTCTGGCTTTTCTGAATTTAGCATGGCAAGTAATATTTACAGAGTTTGAGTAGGTAGAGCATTCAGTGTTAATCACACCTGTTTGCTAAATGCCAAAACTGAATGTTAAGGAACTCGAAAGTTTATTTCAGGAACGCTGTTTTACAATGTAATAGTGAATGCAGTGCAATCTGGCCTTTAAATAAGAGTTGTTGCATCTTGTATGTTACACAAGGAAGAAATATTTAAGATATATTTAGCAATATTTTTTTGAAATAAAAAAATCCCATTTTTTATTTAAGTCATTAAAGATTGACGGTGCATGAGTGGAATGGAAGATAATTTGAAAATGAAATCTTGTTGTAATAGTGAATTGGCTTAGCCTCCCCAACCTGTTTCAGTGATCTTGATAAGCAAATTGGAGAATGTTCAGTTAAAGCATTCAAAAGTGAACAGGCCGTAATTATGAATCTCTCTCTCTTCTTCTTAATGATGCCTTTTGAAGGTCATAGGGAGTTCAGTGTTCCTGTCTGGTTTTTGGACCATGCTTATTGCTGTGTGTGGGAGAGAGAGAGCAGAACTGATCTCAGCAACTTGAAGAGCAAACTTATGTAGAAAACTAGTCTTAATTAGCAGCTTGGACTACCTCTGTCACATATTTAGGGAATTCCTTGGCCATAAACTGTAGAACTTTCCTTTGTTTTTAAAATTTGGATGTGACTTGTACCACAGGCCGTCTGTTCAGTCTTTCCTCCAGTTAATGCCTGATAAGATACTAATGTTTTTTATCCTCCTGTTTTCACTTGTGGAAGATCTGTAGCTTTTTACCAGCCAATTAATGGTATTGACAGTTCAATTCAAGTAAGTGACTATGCAAATGCTCTTCCTCTGACTTTCGGTGTCTTTGTCCTTTAAGTCTAGGATGACAAAATTATCAACTTCACTTTCTTTTGTGCCTATTTAAAATCAGTCTTTCAAGGAAGGAGTATTTTCCCCCCATAATTGGTGTTCACTCTTCCCAGCTCTGTAGAAAATTGCAAGTATTAGGAACGTAATCCTTACTTTCAGATTTTCTTACTGGAATTGTTCTTACTCAAGTACTGTCCTGCTTGTCAAGCTCCAGAAGTGGACTGCTAAGGAAAGCCTCATGTACTTTTTCTTTGCACATTATAGACCTAAACTTGAGAGGAAAGAGTAGTGTTTAACTTAGACGCAAGATACTTCAAGTTGCTTTGCCTCCAAAAAGGAGAAGGGAGAATGCCCTCGGAGATGGCTTCCGGAAGAATGGTCTTTAACAATAGTGTTGAGACATAATAACAGTTTCATGACAACTAAATCTAGTTACCTTGCTTTGCAGTTGTTTTAACAGCATCCCTTGTGTTCTGAGGTAAAATCATAGGACTTGACGTGTGTGAAGATAGTTTGCTTTGAAATGGATAAGTGCCCATATTTAGGAAATTAATACTTCCTGTAATTTCTGGTTTATGTGAGAATTTCTGTGATTCAGTAGCTAAGAATTTGCAAAAAATTGCTCTCCCATATTGCATAGTGTGGGCTTAAGGTCTCTCCCTTTAAATTCTATCGGATGAATTTTACAAAAATTCATTGGTGCACTTCTTTATCATTCACACTCTAAAACAGGTTTTCATAACCAAAGCATAACCAAACAAGGAGGGAGGAGGCTGGTTAAAGCTGACATTTGACAAAAATATAAATGCTTTAAGCTTAAACTAGATTCTTTTCAGAAATAATCTTCTTGAAAAAAAGAAACTGGCTGCAATTCTGTACTATTTGTAGGTTACCATATAATGGATATGAATTTTAAGGTTCTTTCATGATAACTATGTCTAGTTATATGCCAGCATTAAGCAGTAGTTAGAAGCAAAATAAGCATTTAGTGTTGAACGTTTTAAAAAGGAGGGCAAAATGCATGCTGGGCCTTTATAGACCACAAACTACATGGTTACATGTTAATACAATCCTAGGAAATTCAGGAAGCATAATCCTTCCCTATGAGGCTGCTGTTGCTTTTGTTGCATTGGAAGTGTCATTACACCAAAAATCCACATGGAGCTGGTTCTTCAGGCACCAAGGAAGGATATGGTGCTGGCAGGTATAGTAATGGTGTGTGGATGAAATAAGGCAGACACAGGGAAGAACTGAAGTGGTAATTAATTCTGGAAAGGGGTGCATGTTACAGAAGCTCTTGAAACCACTCAAGTTTAAGCACCCAATTTCATAAAAACATAGAATAGTTTGGGTTGGAAGGGACCTTCAAACCTTCAACCCTCCTGTTGCGGACAGAGACATCTTTCATCAGATCCCATTGCTCAAAGCCCGATCCAGCCTGACCTTGAACACTCCCAGGGATGGGGCATCCACACCTTCCCTGGGCAACCTGTTCCAGTGTCTCACCACCCACATTGTAAAAAATATTTTCCTTATACCCAACCTAAACCTACCCTCTTTCAGTTTAAAACTGTTGCCTCCTGTCCTGTCACTACAGGCCCTGGTAAAAAGTCTCTCTCTATCCTTCTTATAAGCCCCCTTTATATTTTGAAAGGCTGCTAGAAGGTCTCCCCAGAGCCTTCTCTTCTCCAGGCTGAACAACCCCAGCTCTCAGCCTGTCCTCACAGGAGAGGTGCTCCAGCCCTCTGATCATCTTCGTGGCCCTCTTCTGGACCTGCTCCAACAGGTCCATGTCTTTCCTGTGCTGAGGGCTCCAGAGCTGGACACAGTACTCCAGGTGGGGTCTCACGAGAGCAGAGGAGCAGAATCACCTCCCTCAACCTGCTGGCCACGCTTCTTTTGATGCAGCCCAGGATTCAACTGGTGTAGGAGTTGGGAGTTTGGAGACTGATCTTTTCAGGCTCTTTCTGCAGTCAATGATACAATCAATGAAGATAGGGTGAAATAAAGAGGCTTCTTTTGGGAGTAACTTGGAACAGGAGCCTGTCCCAAAGGAACATGCTGTACCTTCAAATACTTATGGTCTGAGTAAGTGGCATTTTGAGAGCTGGGTAGTGACTGATTAACCTTGTCATTTCCTTGGGGGAAAATGCTGCTAAACATCAGGTTCTAAATGAATTGTCGCTATGCAGCTAGAAGCCTTATGGGATGGGAGTAGCTTAATAGGATCCTGTCAGATGAGTGACTGGTCACCTAACTGCTGTGTCCTGGGGTAGGGTCATACATGTTACTGGTAGTTTTATTTGGGCAGTGGTGATGGGCTGTAATGTATTTAAATATGGCGAGTTTCATGCGTTTTGTATGCTGTTGTCAGAGTACCACATTTACCTTCTCATCTCCTTGATAGACAGAAAAAACTTCATGTTCCTTTTCTGCACAAAAAAGAAAGTGAGTTGCCTAGCTTAAACTCCCTTCCTTCCCAGTCTAGCGTCATGATGAATGTTTCAAAGTGTACGTGCTGTGTAGAGATGCAGAGGCAGGCATTATCAAAGTAACAGTAACCTTCAGATGCTGGCCCAGCAAACCGAAGTCCTTTGGAACTGGTGGAAATAGCCAGAATGTGGACTTAAAATCTCATTTTTGTATGCTGCATCCTTGGACTGTGTTCTGTAGCCATCGCTACTGCTGCATAAAAAATGTAATACCAGACCAAATTCAGAATCCGTATTGTATTTTCACCTTAGCCATCATTATTGTGTAGGACCTTCCCTTGTTCTGTATAAATATGGGAACCATGCCCGTTCTCCTGTCATTCCCTTCTTTTTGCAGTCTTACAAACATGAGGAAAAACTACATTTGGGATTTTACATTCCCCTAACCAGATGAAACTTGCTGGAAAGGGTACAGATGGGACCATGCGTTTCTGCAGGTGCTTTAGATCTTCATCTCTTCCATCTTTGCTTCCTTGTTTCACAAAGCCTGACTTCTTGTCTTGCATGCTCAGCTGTGTGGTGCTCTTGACATAAGGTCAAAATGTGTGACTTGTATTACTCAAGTAAGAGAAGGCTGTTGTCCAGTTCTTATTGACTAATCACAGAATCACGGAATTTCAGAGTTGGAAGGGACCTCTAGAGATCATCTAGTCCAACTCCCCTGCTAAAGCAGGATTGCCTAGAGCACATTACTCAGGACTGCACTAAGTACCTTTTAGTTTTTATATTAGTCCTTTTATAATTTATCTTCATTTTCTGCTAGCTTTTTCCACGTTTCTCTTTCCACCTTTGTATTTTTAACTTCACGTTCACAAGAAAATAGCATATGTCTTACTGTACTTCCCAATGCTTTCCTTAGAAGCCTTTGCTGGTGTACCTCAAGGACTTGGGTGCTCCCTGTCCTGTTGCAGCGGCTGGGATAAAAACGGGACTGGGATAAAAATGGGATATATGGTGTTGTGTATTGTCACTCTTAAAGCTGACTTTCTGTGCCTGGAATAGCGGAATGATGCAGCTTTCCCTGATGAAGTTAAAGCACTAGGATAACTCATCTCAGTTTTGTATTTTATAAGTTTGCAAGACAGAGTATATTTAATGCATGTGGTACACTGAAAATGTAATTTCATCCAAGGTAACTAGGGAACATGTCTCTCTGTCCTTTTTCTTTTCTTTCTTTTTTTTTTTTAAACTGCAGTTGATGTTGTTTTACCTATTGCAGTGAGTTGCTGTTGTCCAGAGAGTCGTCTGCTTTTGAAATGGTTATTTTGTACTACTAATGATCCCTTTGTAATTAATCCAAAGAAAAACTGACTTGCTTTGGAAGAACAACAACAACATCCTTTGGTTCTGATCTTAGTGGTTCTAGTCTTACCTTTATTTTGGAGGAGACCACTGCGGTTGACATGAAGGAGTATTTGCGATATTCCCTGTCTGTAGACCGTGTTGGATTGTGAGTTTCTCTCAAATCCTGGCAGGAATGCTCAGGAAAGACACTTCCAGCATTTATGGACTACTTTGTTGCTATTAGTTTTGTTCTCAATTATTGATTTCACATTCTTTTCATCTTCTTATTTACATGATGAAGCAATCTGAGCAATCTGATCTAGGTAAAGATATTATTAAATCAGAAAACATATTTGAAAAATAGCAAGAAATTTTTGATTTTTCTTGCAAATGACTAAAAATCCTGTTTCTTAACATACCTTAAAAACAGAAAAATGTTAGTGAACGTACCATGTGCTAAGAACCTTTTGGTAAATTTAAGGAAGAGCTATACCTCTGTAATGCATCAGAGATTGGTGCTTCAGTACATCAGCATGCCTTTTATATGATGCTATTTTATATGCTAACTGTCACATTTTCCCATTTTAAATTGTAGCACGTAGGTTTGCTGGGAGCCGCTTCCGCAACTAGTCGAAATTTAAGAGTAACGAGTCAAAAATTTCCTCTCTTTCAGATGGATCCGCTTTAAACATAATACTTCAGTCTAATGGGGCAGCTTTGCTGGTATAAACTTCATAGACTTAGTCTCTATTTTACGTTACTTGGTGGGAAGCTTCATTTTGCCTGTTGGGGTCCCCTTACATTGGGTTTGGACTCAAGACCTTGGAAGAAGTAGAAAGGCTAGATTAAAGGGGTGGAGGGCAGCGCCTTTGGTTTTGTTCCAGGGTAGAGTTATAGTTGTGAGCATGCTGTGGGCGAGAAGAACTGTAGAATAAAGCATTTGTCCTGCAGAAAGCTGCGTCATTAGAGATGAAAATGTAATCCCGTAGGTAGCTGGCTCCCATGAGAAGAGAACCTAGCCTGGGACTGCAATCGGCCACTGTCGGTGTCTGAGATGTAGGGTACTCGGTCGGATGCAGAGCCAGCTGTTGGTGGGTTCCCATGGGGGCACAGCTACCCAGGGAGTCCCCATAGTGCTTCTGGCTTGGGCAGTCCAGATACCTTCCTTGCGCTGCCTTGGCAGTTGTACTTGCCCAGGTGTTTAAGGGGATTTATTCTACATTGGATTAAGGATCTGTGTTACTCTTTTTTGTTGGGTTATTTTTAAGCAGGATCAATTCCCTGAGCTGGTTTGCTGGCCTGCCCCAGTTTAGTGGTATGATGAGGCTGGGTAAGATGGTGGTTCCCAAGTTCTTGCTGTTGAATGTAGTTCTGCTGACAAAGATTTCTGTTTAACCACAGCCAAAGTGGTGTCTGATGTAAGAGGAGAAATTAAGAGATTGCACCATTTTACTCATTGACACTTCAACGTGATGGGGAAGGAGATAAGGAGATGCGGGGTGATCTGTAAACACAAGATTGCAAGGCGGCTTGGCGGTGTGCGCATCCTTTTTGTATTCTTTTGATAAAAGTGAATCATGGGCCTCACCTAATATGAGCCTGAAGAGAAAGTGCGAAATTCGAAGGAAGATTGGAATAGGTTTCTGGAAAACCTGTAAACAAAAATGTAATGGCAGTCTGTGGGTGGCAATGTGAGTAAGAGCAGACTGATGTTCCTCTCAGAGAAAAACGGTTCTCCGTCACCTCTTCCCTCCCCAGCTCCACTGGTTTGGTTTACGTGAGGATGTCGGATACCATGTCCCATCTTGACTTGTGTTTTATAGTGTTGAAATTTTTATGTGAGAGTCTTCTCTTGTGTTGTTGGAACGAAGGCTTCCTTATTACCTCATTTCTGTCAAATGATTTTGAGTGGCAGTAGCTGAGTTATTCTCACTTATCTTTTAATTGAATTTGTAATAAGCTTGCATTGAAATATCTTCACCTATATGCTATTTTTTAACTGTGTTTCTTCTGGAGGAATGCAGAACCCGGTGGGTAAAATGTGCTTGTTTTAAAAGCTGGGGAGTACTGTTCAGACCATAATCAAAGCTCCTGTGGGGTTTAATTCACTGTTTTGCGTGCAGAACAAAATCATTGCTTGAAATAAGGATGTATCTTTCATACACCATCCAAAGTCAATCCATGAAAAATCTTCTTTTCCCTTTAATAGTTCATTACATCAGTTGTGTTGCTTTCCCTACTTAGGTAGCTGTATCGGAGTTGCAACGTGAAGGTTATTCTTTAGTTTTATTCAGGTTATCAGCTGCTTTTTTACTGGGGATAACTAATGATCCTGTAATTCAGTATGTGTGTGTTTGAAGTGAAAACAAATATTTCAATTTTAAGTGGTCTGAGTACATGAGCTTGTTGTTTTTTTTCCTAAGGTGTACATACAAAAACATTTTGGGTTTAGATTTAACATGCATTTCAAATTTAGTGGAATTCCTTTTTTAATCTGGATTCTATTTAAGGCCTAGCACTCTGTCCCCCTCCCCTGCACACCAGGACAGACCATATTCCGTTGCAGGGAACTACTTATTTGCAGTCACCATATTTGATTTTTATTTTTCCCTGGGACGCTGGAGGATTAGAGCAGATTATAGTGTTGGGATAATGTCTGACTCCTTCTGTTCCATTTAGTCATAAATAAACCCCTGAAAAAATCTGGATGTTGCTATGGTGATGTTAGTAAAAGCCTGGGATATGGAGTAAGTGAGCCGCTTAGAAGCGTAATGTCACTTACAGTAATGAGCATGCCGTCGTTAGAGCGGCGATGGGTTTACCTGATGCCCTGTAACTTTGGTAGCCCACGCCAGATTCTGAAAGCGAGTAAGTAAATGCAATTCATACGACTATGCTTTCTTCAGTAACTTGCCATTATGGCCTTTTAACAAATAGAAATTTGTGTTTTGTCTCTTTACTTTCTAGCTTCAGTGTTAACTACTTTCAGTTCACGGAGAAATAAGCGAAGTCTTTTTATGCTGCCTTTCACATGATAGTTTGATTGAATCAAAACAACAAAAAAAATCAACTCACAGCAATTTTTAAGTTTTGTTTTAAACTGTGTAAGCAGACACTTTTCTGCTGAAAGCATGGAATATAAAAAAAAAATAAGATTGCATTAAAATGTGTTTTTTTGTTTTTTGTTTTTTTTTTCTTTAGTCTTTATAACCTGGCTTCACTGGAACTTAGAGAAAATTTACTGACATATTTACCTGAGTAAGTGACATTTATTGTGTTTGATTATATTAACGTAAAATGTTCTTATTCTTAAGATGTGCTAACATATGAAACTGAATGATGGCTAGGAAAAAATACTCGGTGCCTGTTGACAACATTTATGAGGTACAGCTTTGTTTTAGCAACACCTAGTTACATCCATTACTTCTAATTGTACTTGGCTTGCAGGAGGAGCCTGCAGTCTGCGTCCATTGCTTTTGCTCTATGTAACAATAAAGTACAGCGGCACCAAATGTTTCTTCCTGCACACATTGAACGAGGGCATCGGCAGTGGGAGCAGTGGTTTGGGTTGTTCTCATGCTGAAATGCCATGAAAGTAGGATAATAGGGAAAGCAGGGTAATAGAATCTCGGAGATTTCAACTCTAGACCTTCAGAGCATTTAAATCAGCATTCGTGTTGGGGGCTCGGGAACAAAAATCTTCCAAAACCTGGAGATCAAAGCCTCAGTGACAAACTAGGCCTGCTGATGTCTGAAGTCTGACTGCACCCACAGTGTTGGTTTTTGGTTTTTTTTTTTTTTTTTGGGGGGGGGACATATCTAGATGTCTCTACTCTGTCTGCATCAGAGGATTCGGTGGTCTTTTGCAAGCTTAACTGGGTATCTTACAGTTTGGGGATCCTTTTTTGGCTGCCTGGAAGAAGCCTCTTCTTTCTCTAGTGAAGGAGTTTCCTTCCTTTCACTACCTGGCTGCTTCTTGTAAGAGTTTTGGTGACTCCTAATCTGCTTGTTTAGATAATCTAATAGACACTGTAATAGATTTAACCTGTTTTAATCAGAATCTGTTCCCCAGTCGCTTTGGGGTCCTTTTTTTCTTGTCAGTCACCCAGTACCTCGATTGCGGCTGTTTATAGCTGTGAGCCACAAGGCACTTTAAATGTCAGTGGTCAGAAGATAGGAATTGGTAGCTGGGTTTTGCCATGCGGTGTCAGAATGAAGCTATCACAAATGTTGACAATTTTATTGCTCCTGGAAAATTCGGACTGTCAGTAATGTAGCTGACGAGTCTCGCTGGCTTTCATGCCATTTCCTTTGGGGAAGGTAAGCAAGAGCTCTGCAACAGACAGCTTTTGAAGTAGAAGGATGGCCTTCTGTGTCTGTTCATGTTCAGAGAACTTCTTTTACATCCTTTCGGGCTTCCCTCTGTTTGCATCCTCAAATCCAACCTGAAGTACTTCAGAAATGGATAGATCATGTTGAGAAGATAAATGATGGATTTATTGAGTCTTGAGTCACGCTGTTACGTGTGATCACTGTGGGGAATTTTTATCCAGTTGTGTAACTGTAAATTTCCCCTAAAAATAAACCTAACCAACTCTACTAAACTATAGGGCATTGTCCACCCTGAGGGACTGATGGTTAAAATAAAAAATAATGATTTTATTGCCTATACTAAGTTTTAAGTTTCAAGGGCATACAGTTATACGGACAACCCAAATCATTTTTTCAGTAAGATATTACTGCAAATAGCCTATGCGCAGTAAAATAACTGTCTGTCTACAATACATTGTAATTTGAAATACGAGTTTCAGTAAAATGAGCTCATTTAAATACATGGGGTTTCTGTTGGTTTAGTCTGATGTGGTTTTGTGTTGGCTTATCTCATCTCACAGATCACTTGCCCAGCTGCAGCGACTAGAACAACTTGATTTAGGAAACAATGAACTTTATCACTTGGTAAGAGAACATGCCACTGAAAGTGCACGTTGGTCTTGTTTTACGCGTCGTTTAGATTAAGTAGGTCGTAGGATGTCCAAAATTGAAGGAAGAAAAATGTATGAAGGGAGAGTCTTTTTACCCGTACAGATGAATTTTGGCAGTGATTTGGTGTTACCCATATGTACTTGGTCTTGTTCAGTACAATATTCACACAAAAAGCTGCAGCTGATCTCTGGAAAACAGGAGCAATGCACAGAGTTTTTCTATGGAAAGAGAAAGGAGCGGAAGGGCAGAAACTCCTGTCTGCACTTGCAGTTACAATGAAGACACGGGCTTCTGCGGGGAGCTGGATGGGCTGAGCACAGATGAAAGCTCAGCTATTTCCAGGTTGAGGGTAGGAATATTTGGGAAAGGGCTGAGGCAAACTGTCGAGGGCTGTGTTGCAGAGAGATCTACCAAAAGATATATGTCATCTCCCTTAAGCTGACTCAATTAAATGTTGGATTTGCAGTAGATTAAGAGTGTGCATGCAATTTGTTAGTGCATGTCAGGTAAAGTATGATAGCTTGTTAAGCTATAACAATTAATTTGTATGATGGAGTTCCCAAATGCTTACAGTCACCCTTGCTTGCTGCATTTAACCGTGGCACTTCTAAATAGTGCTTGGAGTAAGGATTGGTTTACTCAGACTATAATTACGGGGTGGCCGTTTGGTTTTTACTTGAAGCTCCTGTGTTACTTAACATTATTCCTTTCTCTGTTATAGCCAGAAACAATTGGTGCACTTTTCAATCTTAAAGACCTCTGGTTGGATGGAAACCAATTAGCCGAAATACCTCAGGTAAAGATGAGCTCCACTGATACTGTTTTGAAGATGCTTTTAAAAGAAAACCTTTTCATTCATGCCTAAAGGGAGGTTATCTATAATTGCATAGTTTTCGCAGTTCACTTTGCCTGGGTTTGGTTTTGGATGTGTAAGGGTTTTTTTTTATTAAGTTCCTCTGCGAGGGATTGTGTATCGTATCATATGTTTTCAGACATTTTCTTTTAAACATTTTGGCAAAGGAATTGTTTCCTAATAGGCATATTGTTCAGTTTATAGGATGACACGTCCTCTGTTTACAGCTCTGGCCCAATGATCAGGGACCCACTAATTGGCTGAACTAACCCTCACCTTATGTATCTGTCTGAATTGCAGTTTTGACAGTTTTGAGGATGAGTCCTTTTTTTTTTTTACAATGATCTTCTTCCATTCAAATACAGTGTTTGGGAGAAGTACAGTGATAGAACTGTTGCCATAAATAGAAATTTCGATTTATGCAGGCAAATCCCCCATCTGACATCAGTCATGGGATGAGGGGCCTGAGCATTTAAAGCTTACAGCACTCTAAATTCCCATTCTTAAGAACTGTGATAACGTGTGGGATGGTTTCGTTTACCTCTTTTTCTTTTAGAGCCAAGTTAAAACTTGTGTTCCCCTGTTCCTCATGCAGGTTGCTGTTATTTGCTGTATTGATCTCATTGTCAACAGTGTAACTTGGAAATCAGTTACAGTTTACTGGGCTTTGTTGACTTTGTTGTTGTTGGCTTGGCCTAATAATTTTTTAAGTAGATGTAGTTAAACACTGATAATCATTCATAAAAGGTCAAGTGTGACTTCAGCAGCTGCTTTTATTGAATCTGGCGATTATTGTGTATTTTGTCTAATGTCCAAAAGATGAACTTGTAGGACAAAGAGTGTGTGTTGCGTTTAATGAAAGATCCTCTTGAGAGGCAAACATTTCCAAAATAAAAGGACTGATCTTGTGAGTTAGGATCAAGGCTGTCCGTGTATGAAAATTTCATATATATAAAAGTAAAGGACACTTCTGCCTCAGCCGTTCTATTCTCCGAAAGATGATTTGGTGACTAAAATGAGAACTATTCTAGAGCGTGTATAGGGGTGTCTGTGTACATGGGAAATGGGAGGGTGCGCTGATGGCTAATAGGGGCAAAGGTATTTCTCTGTCAGACTTTAAAGCTAATTGGCAGATTACCATTGTAAAAAAAATTAAGTAATCATTAATAATTGTAGGTGATGGCAGTATAACATGACAGTTCAAATATGCTTGCTAGAGCAACACTCCCAGTTCCTATTTCTACGTTTGTTGCAGTTGAGAGATGTGAAGATATGAAATCCCTAGATGTCATGGCATGTTGCTGTATCAGCCAGGAGAAACTAATCCTAATTTGCCTACGGTTAATTGGGAGGGGCAGACTTTAATTACGTGGAGGTTGATAATCTAGAGTTCTGAAAAAACAACTTTGCAGTCTTGACTTGAGGAAAACTCCAGTTTTGGCTGGTACTTGCCTGGGTGTGCTCAGCATACCTTGTCTGACTACTGGAGACAGTCTTAATAGTTAGAATAAGAAACTGTGACTGAATCACTTGGTTGGTTTATCATCTGTAGAATGTAATGATTTCATTTTTTTTCTGCATTTAGAGGTCATACAAAGAATGACCGATTTAGAGGTCATACAGAGAATTGTTTTTCTTTCTGGAATTTCATTGCATTGGTGCATTTTTCAAATCGCTTTGTTACGTGTTTGGGCATGACTTAAATTTTTTTGTCTTGTATCGCAGGAAGTAGGAAACCTGAAAAACCTGCTTTGTCTGGATGTTTCTGAAAATAAATTGGAATGCCTTCCTGAAGAAATTAGTGGTCTGACTTCTTTAACAGACTTGCTTGTTTCTCAGAATTTACTTCAGGTCTTACCTGATGGCATTGGTAAGTACAAGGTGAATGCTATCACACAGAACCATTTAATTCACCATAAATTGAAAGTCGTTTGTTTTCAAGTCTTGTGAAGTCTTTTTGTGCAAGAGTTGAGCTTGTCTCAGCTTTTTTTTTTTTTGCTTAGTATGAAATGCATAGCTCTATTAATTTTGCATTTTAAGTGTCTGCATAATGACTAGCTCATAATCCTTTTTTGGCCTTCACTTGATACCTACCCGAACAAAATAAAAGTTAGCATATCCTCTCTGTTCCTACTGCATCCATGTCACCGTCATAACTCTTTAACATTGTAAAATTCTAGCTTGTAGCATGCTGTAGGTCACTTGATAAGACTGACTGACAGTATCACTACAAAAAAGGCTTCCTTTTTCATGGGGATGTGTAATTTTCTTCAATTGGACAATGTGACTAATCCTATATTGAAGCCAGTGGAAGGCTGTTCCAGCTTCAGCCCATTTACTCCTCACTCTTGAGGATCAAAACTACAACCTTTCTGTGTCTGACCCCTTAAAACAGGTTTAATAACTGAAGAATGTTATCTGAGGCATTACCGGTGCCTTTTTTCAGGTAAACGTTTGTACCCCTGCTGTAGTTGTGACAAGTAGTCAGCGAGGCGTTGTTTCTCTACTACTCATCACTTGTTTTTCTGGAGAGTTTCACATTGCAAAAGTGTGCCTTCTCCTTGCCAGGATTTTTTTGATTTAAAAAAAAAAAAAAAAAGATGTAGGGGAAGGAGGACTTGTGAATGTGGTTTAACTGAGAACGTGGAAAAGAACGGACAGACCTTCCCCCTCCCTCCGTATGCTGTATGAGCCTAAGAAAAGATAAATGTTTTTCCAGAAGTTAAACTTGGGGGAGTGGGGTGACTATTGTGGGTCCTACAGTTGACTCGGGTGGGTTTGGTGGATAGTTGTGGCAGCCCTCTCTGTCCAGTACAGTTGTTGTACACCAGAAATGGAGCTGTACCTTCTGAAAGGCTGCAGCCCCCACAGCCTGCCAGAGGAGAGCTCGTCTGGAACACCAGCTGGTGAACAAGAGGAGCTGCTGCTTCTTGAGAAGCCTATCAAATGGAGATCTTTTACTGGGGAATGCAATTGCAAAGGGCCGAGCCATTTCAGGCCAGGCTTAGTTTGCACATGCATTTTGTAACATTTTCTGGATGTGATTTTGTTACAAAGGCAAAAAATTTGCTACTTATGTCAATATAATAGATTACTTGTGTTTGGAAAATTGTGTAGGGCTACAGCACTTACTCCTTTTGTGTAATATTGGAACTTACTATGCAAAATGGAGAAAATCTGGTATTGTGGTTGAAGTGAACATCGCTGATCCCTGTGGAAGTTCCTGGGAGGAGCTCAGCTGATCACCAGATCTGTGGTTGGGTTGGTGGATCTGTAGCGCCCTTGAAGCAGGGCTTTTACCAACACCACCAGGTCACATCAGCTGTGACCATGTCTCACCAAGTCTCTAAAGCCCCTGGCGGCTCCAGCACCCCCGGGTGGCCTGTCAGTGCTTTACCATATCCCAGTGAGGAAGCTTCTTCTCATGTCCAGCTGGGACCTCCCACACTTCAATTTGTGGCCATTGCTGTCTTGCCTGGCACTGCAGAGAAGAGTTTGGCTCTGTCATCTCTGTAGCGGCCCTTCAAGTAGTTGTGGGCTGTTCCTAGATCCCTCCTTGGCTCCTTCTTTGCTGGAGTCCACAAAGCCAGCTCTCTGACCTCAGCTTACATGTGCGCTGGCCATCTTGATAGCTTTGTGCTGGACCTCCATCTGCACCTCATTTGAACTGGGAGTCAGGAGGGATAGACAGGACAGGACATGAAACTGAGCATGATTTTACAGGTGTGGCCTCACTGGTGCCAAGTAGATGGGATATAGTAACTTCCATTGATCTGCTGGCCATAATTCTCCTAACATAGTCCAGCCAGTATTAACTTTATTTCCAGCGAGATCTCACTGCTAGTTCATATTCAGCCTGGTGCCCACCATAGCCCCCAGGTCCTTTCCAGGAGGGCTCCTGTACAGCCCATCACTTCCCAGTGTGTACTGGTGCGTGGCTTTATTCCACCCAGGTGCGGAGCTCCGCACCTTCTCATTGCTGAACCTTAGGCTTCTGTTTAGGTTGCTGTCTTTCTCTATATCAGCCATCTCTTCATGATCTGGCATCATCAGTGAATTTGATGTGCCATCCTATTACAGCTATTTTGGACCATGTGGGGGTGGGCAGGGAGGTGTCAGCAGCTAGTGATGTCCCCTGAATTCTCTGTCTTGGGCTCTGCCCGAGTCAGCTCTGCTTTGCACTAAAGACCATTCTGGTAGAAAGGAGCAGAACAAGGTGAGCTTTCTGCTCTGAAATCGTGTTTTGTCCTACCTGGGGAGAAGACCTTCAAAGAAGTTTGACTTCTATTCTAAAAAGGTAAACCTGGGTTTCATGTCTGACTTAACTGGTTCTCTATTAGGACAAAGAGATGTCGATCCTGTTTGGGTTTGGGCTGTCACTTCAGTGCAAGCCTTTCTTGCTGTGGTTGAGTAGGCATAGGTGAGCTGATCACTTCTTTATTAATAAACATTGTATAATTGAGGGAAAAAAAAACCCAGATAATTTTCTTCTGTTTATAGGCCTTTGGGTAGACATGTCCTTGACATTTACATGGGGTACCATTCAGATTGCAACTTTAATACAACTTAATATGCTTAAATATTGGATATGAATATTATATTTAACAAGAATTCAGTGATGTTATAAACTTGCAAAAATAGTGCAAGCACCAAGTGAGGCAGTGCTTGAATTCTTTTTTTACCTGAAAAAAAAAATTTAATTGCGTTAGAAGATCTCAAAAAGTTTTGCAGCAGAATCATTTTCTGTAATTAAAGCAGGTATTGGAGGATACTAAACTAAACGAATGTGTTGGTCTTTCTGTCCAGGAAAACTGAGGAGGCTCTCCATTTTGAAGGTTGATCAGAACAAACTTATTCAACTAACAGATTCAATTGGAGACTGCGAAAGCCTTACTGAATTAGTTCTAACAGAAAACCAGCTGCAGGTAAGCATGGTCGTGGCTGCTCAAATGGCTGGTGGTAATAAGATCAGCTGCTAAGTGCTGAATCACTTGGCTCATAAAGCTACTCACCATTGCTACTGTTAAGTAGCGAGTTTTTTTTAAATGCGTCTTATTTCTAACCTGTTAAGGGAATGCTGAAGATCAAGTTGTGTGTAGTAACAACCCTCCCTTCCAAAGGCTTATGCAATTACATATTCACTCTTGAATCTTTCATGACCAGGAAGGGAATTGGAGCACCTGGAGTGCAGGTATCACTTACTTTGTTGGGTTTTTAATGTGGAGTTTGTGCCACGTTGCGCTGGTGCTGGTTTTTGCTATGCATTATCTGGATCAGACTTGCTGGCACTGAATAGAAGCCCTGAGTGCTGCAGAGCTGCTGTTGTACTGTCCCTTGCTCTGCTGATCTGCTCCAGCCAGGTATTAAATATGGTATGTGGTCAATTAAAATAAAATCTCAGACTTCCTTCCGTTAGGTGTTTCCTGCCATTATTTTGAAACTGCCTTCACGTGACACTGACACATGAAGAGTAGGAGTGTTTACAAAAATCTAGGTTTGAGCATTTCTTGAGTTAGGTTGGTGCCTGGTTGAGTTAGGAGCTTAAGCCTGTTGGAAGGATGCCTCTCCAGGGGTCAGTTCAGAGCACCTAAGTTAGAAGCTTGCCTCTCAATTAGTTATTTAGGGACCCTAAAGTTAGATAATATGAACATTCTGCATACACACTTCTCTTAACAGCTGCTGTGCATCTATAATCTTAGTGCAGAGATAACTCATGAGGGAATTTGTGTTAGAAACTGACGTTCCTGGACACTTCATCTGCAAGATAAACCCTTGTATCTCCTTTGGAAGGCCTGGTAGTAATGAGGGTTAACTACACTCCCAATTTTGAAAAAGGATCAGTTTATTGATTCTACTAAATTTAATAAATTCTATTAAATTAAATAATCGATTAGATCTATAAATAAGTCTATTAAAATTAATTAATTTTAAAGTGAGATAAGTTTTGTTCTGATTCTGTGAATTTACAAATTCTGTTTGTATATTATTTTGGTTTTGTTGGCACAGTCGTTGCCGAAGAGCATCGGAAAACTAAAGAAGCTGAACAATTTGAATGCTGATAGAAACAAATTAACATCTTTGCCCAAAGAGGTAAGTTTTGTGTAATTAACTCTCACAGATATGGTTATACAAACAGAAGACTCTTGATTTCAAATGCCTGCAAGAAGTAGCAGGCAGCTTTGATCCACCGGGTATTCTTCCCAAACCGATCACAACCAGAAACTTGTCCATTAGATCTGAACAGCATAAATCTGAACAGCAGCTGTGGTGATTTGGTGGCTTGTAAGTGCAAAATGTCTTTGCAGTTGAACAAGAAGGCTTGGATCTAATTATCTTGTAATTAGTAATTCCCAGTGTGGGTGTCAGGTCCAGCACTATTTGAAGTCTGGGAGTTCTGGTAGAGTGAATGCATTTGAACATCAATATGCCTCTTCTGCATATAGTATAAAAATACTGCCGGAGTTTTCCTCGCCTCACTCTTGGGAGCAATAGCAAAGGGAAGGTTTCATATTCTGAAAAATGATTCAGAGACTGTTTTGACAAGTCTTTTTGGTTTTGGAGATCTCGGGACTACTTTTGCCTGTAAATATGAGGACCTGACGTGACCAAGATCATTGATACCTCAAATCTTACAGCTATGATTGCTAATGAGGCTAGAATTTCTGTTGTGAAACTAAATATAACGAAGGTCTTACAAGTTTAGTTCAGCAGTAAATTCTGGAAAGAGATCTGGAGAAGCAGCATCCTGTGACTGGAGCACGGGACTGCGAGTTGGTTCTGTATGCGCTACTGTTTCTCTCTGATTTTTGCCCAAGTAGTTCTCCCCCTTCATTTTCCTACCTGTTTTTAACATGTGACTCTGAGGTCGTAACTTTTGTTCACCAGTTTCAGTCACTTCAGAAGCAGGTGGCAGCAGATGGATGGGAATTGAGAAGAATGAGCGCACACTCTTGCTCAGGCCCGCTTACTTAGGGAGCTTGGAGAGCTTGAGGGGGAGGTGTGAGGAGGAAGGAAAGTGCCTGGGAACCAGGAGATGGGGCAGAGCCGATGGTCTGAAAAGGAGGGATCGAGCAGGGGCAGAGGATGCTGCCGTGGCACTGGAAGCAACAATTCCAGTGTCCCAGGTCTGGGCTGCCACAGGTTGGTCACCTAATGGGGGCTCCACGATAGCCCTTATTCCTCCTTTACAGATTGGCTTGTAAATGTATGTTTAGCAGGACGGGGAGGTGAGGGAGGGAAGAGAAGATGTGAATACTGCAGCTCCTCTAGTAGGACAGTGTCTCCTCATCACAGAGGTGATGCTGGTTCTGAACAGAAAATTGCAGAGAACATACCCAGACGCATAGGTTGCATAAATGCTAGCAGGAGGCAGGACCTTGGGAAAACCGTGGTTCTGGATTGGGATATGATGGCAGTTCTGATCTTGTGCTCATTCAGCAGAAGACTTTCCATGTCTTTGCAAAGAACTTGATTTAATACATTACACAAGTGTCCTAAACTATATGTACTTGAGACTCATACAATTTTGTGTCTAGTCCACCTTTAAGCAGAATTGTTCTGAGTTTGTTATAGCATGTAAAGTTTTACTGATACACTTCATTTCCAGAATGGCCATTAATAGCTTATGTAGTGTAAAAGCACTATAAGGGCGAGCAGTGTGGCTTGGAAGGAGCAGGGACAGGAGGAGGTGAGAGGAGAAGCTCTGCTTCAGAAGCAGGGTGAATATGGAGTGTGTCTGTCTGGGGGAAATAACAGAGTCAAGGGCTCGGAGCAGACCAATAAAGGGATTGATGCCGAACAGGAAACTGGAGACTTGGAACCAGAAGTGGGTTTCAGAGGTGGAAAGTGTTGTCCCGTTGTGAAAGAGTTGGGGATATCAAAGGGTGAAATGAAGAACAAGAATGCGTGTGGAGAACATTTGTGCACATGAGAGAGAAGGGAGAGGGCACCTGCACGAGGGGTGGGATAAAGTCAGGGATGAGTCTGTGTTTGGAGAAGGTGGGTGATGGGGAAATGGAAGGCGTTACCTGGAATGAGGTGAGCTGAGGAGTTGTAGAAAGCCCAGGAAATAAAGATAGTAGAGGGTGGTTCCCTGTGAGCTTGGCAGAGAGAGGAAACAGAGCTCCTTGGCATACACTTTTTTAAGGTAGATACTTTTTTTTTTTTTTATTTTATTTTCCTGTAAGGTCTCTACACCTATCTTTCTCATCAGAGCAAACAGTTTGAAATTACATTAGAATAAGATTTCCAGAAAGCTTCATTAAAGTATGTTTTCCTCTATAAGTTTTTGAAATTCTTTTATTTTTTAGTTTTAAAGGAAGTCAGTTCTTCTCCAACTGGAGGATCATAGCCACCCTCTAGATTGGTGGATTTTGAATTCCCAGGTGGTAATGGTAACAAATAGAAAGCATAAGCAACTGATGCAGTGGTTTGTCTCAAAAATACTGTTAATATGCATGTATTGCAGAACCTGCCATCTACCTAACAAGCCTTTTCAGTTTCTACTTTTCAAGTTTCAGTTTCAATTGCTTGTGCTTAGGCTGTGCAATAAAACACTTTTCTCTCAAAGTCTTTAGATGGCCTTCTTACAATGCTGAAATGTTAGTTTTGAAAACAGAAAGAAATATACTGCTCTCTGCTTGTGTTCTGTCTGTTCCTGCGGCTGCATTTTTTTTGTGTAGTATTTTTCTTAACCAGTAGCTTTTTGCTTTAAACCAAACGTGAACATTTCTGTAGGACAAGTTTTCTGGTTAAAATTCAGAAGAATTCGGTGAAGAGTCACATTTCATAGCTCTAAAAGAAAAATGTTCTGCGTAAACAGAGTGCAGAGGTATCATGAGTGCTGTTTGCTGTTACGCAAAGCATCCACAGGAGCAGCTTCAGGGGTGCTGGTAATGGCAAAGATCCCAATGCTGAGTTTCCCTTCGGATGGCGGGGAGGAACAATTTGGTGTCCTGGTGAAATGTTCAGTTTCCATTTTCCTTCCCATCATTACTGATTTGGGGAAAAAAAAATAACACAAAATGCATTGGTAGAGCAGTTAAGGAAAACTGAAAAACGTGTCGCTCTTTTTCTGCCTGTTGGAAGGTTCTGCTTGACAGTGAGAACTATTTATTTTCTGTTTATTTTCATCTCAAACTGACTAATTAATATTTAAAGCCAGGCACGAGCTTCTGACAGCAGTCATTTTCAACACTCCTTCTGCTGTGCGTTGCTTAAGATGTCTCCTGAGGTAGTATGGTGAAGACTGGGGTCTCAGACCTTTGCACGTCAATCAGTGTTAGTGCTTGTACACCGGTTCCCCCTTCACAGAAGCAAAGTCAGATGCAGAAGTAGAGTATGCATCGCAGAGATTCTTCCTCAGTGTCTCCCCCTTTTCCTTTCCCTCCTGTTCCTTCTCTGCCTTACAGAGTGCTGGAACAGCTGTGCATTTGTGGTCTTCATCCTTATAAGAAATGGGTGAAGAACAGGCCTTTACTGGTTTATGTTGGAGAGGGACAAAGACATATAGTCTGGTAACGTGTATAGAAAAAATGGGACTCTGCTAGGGAGAAGAGTACATGTAACCAATATCGCATCTACCTGCTGGATCTCTGTCCTTCCCTCCGGAATTATTCCTGTAGCAAAGAGGGCTTTTATAGATACGATGGCAGAAACAATGTGCCTGCTCTAATAGAACCTGATGAGATAATCTACGAGTTCTAGCTTTTTTTTGTGGTGATGTGGGGCTTTTTTGCTGGTTTTGGGTTTTTTTTTTTGTTTGGTTGGGGTTTTTTTGGTTTTGTTAGCAGTTTACTAGCATTGGATTTTGGGTCAACCTGTCAAACCATTACATTGCCAGATCGTTTCAGTGCACACTTGTAAAACCAGTCTCTACCTTCTGGTGTAAGATTTCTTGATTTGGGATTATTGAGGAATTTGTATGCAAATACCCCTTCAAAGTTTCCTGGTTCAAAGGTTCTTCTGTATCTGATGCTGATATATAAGGTAAAACGCAGAACAGCTGAACGTCTGACCAAGACTTGAGTCACCGACAGATTCCATCTTCAGTATCTCATCTTGCAGTGCGATCCCTCTCACTGAACTGAGTGGTGAAACAGACTTCAGCAAGAACTGAGAATGTCTAAACCTGTTCAGAGTTACAAATGTTTTTCCCCTTAAACTTGAAAGACCTGCCTGGTGACTCTTTGCTATTGAAATCCCACCCTGGCACTGGAACGCTGGTGAAACTGGTGTGTTGATTTTGGCACTTGCATAAATAACCTCCTTGGAATGTTTTCCAGTTCATGTGCATTTGTTAATGAGCCTCTACAACCTGCAGAGATCTGGTAATGTGTCCTTCCTGGCTCTGAGGTATATTGTGAGAATTATTACTACAGTAGGTAAAACGGCAGGGATTTTTTTGGCAATAACTGTGCTTTTTACATTTTTCTTAATTTTTTTTTTTAGTAAGTTGGGGACACTTTGTTGTTTCTGGCTTTAACTTCCTATGTCCCATTCCTCCTCTCAGTTGTGTAAAAGTATGTGTTTGTGTGTCTGAAAGGGAAAAAAGGCACCAAGGAAAAATGCAGGAAAACTTGTCTTGAGTCAGAGGGCAGAGAAGCAATATTGCTGTGCTCCTCCCATACTATTCACCAGCAGTGCAGTGGGTGTTGAAGTGAGTTTACCGAAGATTTTCCTAGCCAATTTAAAGTTAATAATAACTGAATAATAGCTAATAATAGTGAATTGGGCAGTTTTTTCCACCTCTAAATGTATTCTCTGCTTGCAATTGAAGAATTAATCTACTGTATCTGGGGCCAAGGAAAATTCTGACTTTATTTACTTTGAATCCAAACAAAATTTTGGTTATGACACCCTGGGAAAGATTTTACAACACAATAAGAACTGTGTTTAAATTCCCAATATATTTATCAGAGTTCTATAAACCTAGTGAGATTTCTTGATGCTGACAGTTGTATTGAGAGTTGAATTAAAGAGATGTGTCACTGGACTTTAACCAGTCACATGCTAAAGAATAATCATTGTAGTATTTGTCATAATGTCATATTTTTTTTTGCATTGCTTATACCTGTGTGAAAGATGCTAACTTGTAAAGGACAGCTGGATTGATTCATAGCTTTTGAGCAGTTAACGGATGCTGACATCAAAAGATGTTATTCAGGTAACATAAGGAGGTCTTTTAAGTTTCCCACCTTTAATTTGTGTTTCGGCTTTAGAGCACCAATAATGTGAGGATGCGCCATCGTAATCAGTGAAATTTGGTCTGTGGTGATGAGTGACTGTAACTGACAGCTGGGCTCAAGGGAGGGAGTTTTTGGGAGCGATCTAAATGGGAAGAGAGGGATGAATCTGCATGCTTTTCTTGGGTTTACCTCCAGAAAGCTGCAAAGGTGTCGTCAGCAAGAAAAATCAAATAGCAACCACCATGTTTCTGCAACAGAGAAGCACAGGGAAAGCCAGGTGATCAAAAATAAACTGATGCAGGTGTCAAAACAGCAGTCTGTCTGCAGTCGAGAGGAGGGGTCATGAGAAACATCAGCAGAGAAGTGATGTGATAAGAGTTGCAGTTCTGGAGGATGGTTTAAGACGGACTGGCAGGGGGTATGTGGATGGCAAAAAAGCAGGAGGCTGAAGTGGTGAGCACTGGTCACGATCAGAACGTAGAACAGAGTTGTAGCAGCCAAGCGGACATTCTCTCTATGTATGCCCAAGTCTTACTGCTTCTCCAGAACAAGGAAGCTGTTGGAAAGATGAGCCTCAGATTGAGATAGGAGAGCAAAAAATTCCTCCATAGGGGCAGAGTTTTGTGTGGAACCCAGAGGGGTTCTAGTCACGCTCATCTTCTGAAGCAAGTCCACCTGAATACAAATAAGCAGTTTTGTTCAGACTTTACAGTACTGTAAAATCAGTGATCTCAAAACTAGCACTTCATAGTAATGATCATTTTCTGCCTGACTGATGTGTGGGTTTTGTTTTTGTGGTTTTGTTTTTTATCTAGGCTTGACTGTTCTTTGGAGATGATGTGATAAGACAAGTGAATAACCCTTTGATTAAAGTTGGTAGAATGAAATAAATCTCAGGAGTGTGACTTAGACATGCACAAATCATTTGAGACCTTTTCCTGATCTCTAGCTCACTACAGAAGAACGTGAGGACTTCTTTAAGCCTCCAGTCTTTGGAACAGTTACTCATGTGCCTCGAACTAAGCACGCTTGTCCCGTTAGTTGAAGTCTGTGCTCGAAATGAACTGTGTGCTTAACTGTTAAATGGGCTTGTGGTCTCAACTGTGTACTTGGTGCCTATGCGGTGGTTTGGCGAAGTCTGTTGTAAGCATGTGATCAAACCCTTGGAAAGCATGGCTCTTTGTCAGTTAATGACTCTCAGCCAAACCAGCGATGTTCTGATACTGTATTACTTCATGGTGGTCACAGCGATGTGTTCCTTTCAGCATGCTGTTTAGTGTGTGCACTTTGCCTCAGTGGTACCACTTCATGTTTAGGTTTTCAAAAGTTGGACTTGATGTCTTTGTGTACTACTGGATGGGTGCCATCTTTTTTTGAAATGACAAAGATTTTTATTTTTTTTTAAACTGTCAGCTTGTCTTTTTTTTCTCTCTGTGATATCTCACCCGATGCTGCTTATTAGATGCTGCCTGCATTTTCTAAAAACAGTTTCATAACAGACAGATACTGATTTTTATTTTTTTATCTCCCCCCACTACCCTATTAAAAAAAATAAAAGGTCTTCACTACCTCTGAATGAAACAACACCTTTGAACAATTGCCTAGTCACTGATAAAGCAGAGTTAAAACAACTGAAGTTAAAATAGCTTTGGAGTTCTAACCCTCTTTGGCAGTTGAAGAATGTATGTTCTGTCTCCATTTGTTGGCATGCTCTTGTCCTGTATGGATAAAGAAAAGTAAATTGAACATCTCTTGTATTTTCTTAATTGTTAGCCGCTTGGAAAATTATGGGTCAGGTAAATTGATAACCCTGTAAGTATTATTCAGTCCACGATTCTACTGTTACCTTTCATTAAACTGCTTTAAATGCATGATGACTCAGGCCGACCGGTTCCACTGCTGCATTTTCCATTGTCAAAAGTACAGAAATTTTGGGCTCATCAGGGCTGCATGGCTTTACTTTGTTTGGCTAAACTGTTTGGGTCTCCATACTCCAAGACTGAGTAATGCAAACTTCATTCATGGAAAGGCGAACACTTTGTGTTAGTTAGGGCATCACTTGCCAGCTCATCTGCATTCACTAATTGTATCTCTTGCTTTTCACAGCTCCTCATGTTAGATACACCAATTAGACACTTAGTGTGTGTATATAAATATATGTTGGGTTTTGTTGTTTTTAAATTTTTTTTCGTACATGGCACTGCATTCTGTGAATGTGTCAAGGCACACTACTTAAGAATCTATACACGCTTTAAAGTGAATAGCAGAATTATTGTACTAAGAAATGTTTGCTCGTGACTTGAGTGCTGGTTTCTAAGGGCTTTGATTCACGAGCTAAAATGACTAAGAAGGTTGCTGCTCCTAGTGTACGCGCAGGGCTGGGTAAGCTCACGCTCTTGTGAAGTAGCTGCATTTTAGAGTGCAGTGATTTAAGGAAAACCGTCCCAGATTTCGTTGTGTCGAGAATGTTGTGCTGTAACTTTGCGCTGTAAATAGCTTGTGAATCAGAAGCCTTGAGCAGCTGATCGCTGCTTTCTTCCATTAACGTGTATTTATGACACAAAGGTGAGTGGGGTATAAATGCTCCATTTGTTTGTTTTATTTTCTCAGTCACAGTTGCATCCTTTTAAAAATGGCTTTTTCCTTGGTAAATAGTGTGGGTTAAATCAACATGATTTTTACTTTGATTAGTGGAAAAGCTTTTGTGGTGTTTGCCTGCAATCTCAAACTTGGGCTTGGACTGAATTGTGGATTTTGCAAAGACAGAACTGACCGTTAATTACAGCACACAAATAACTTCAGCTCAGATCAGGGGACTCCTGACCAAGGTGTAGGGACATGTTGGCTGTATTGTGATAGAAGAACCTTCTTACATGTGTGTGATTACAGAAGTCCTCTAATTTTTGAATTAAGATCTTTCAGTAGGTTTGCTGTCTATAGTTAGGTTCTAAGTCCGCTTACCTTGAAAACTTCAAAAGGCGTTGGGATATTTTGCCTCTAATAAGTAAGAGAAGAAATGTATTTTTTTCCCTCTTCTCATGGTGAGTTTTGGAACTGGCAAACAAACATCAGTGCTTTTTGAAGCTCTGTATGATAAGCAAACAAAGGTAAGTTTCCTTTGTGAAGTAGAACAAAGAGTTACTTGAAGCAGCTTTCAAGTCACTAAAACTAATAATCTCGGTGTTTATAGGAGCAGTAATTGCCATCTGGAACAAAAAGGTGGAATGTGGGGTTTTTAATCGAATGTAGAGGGTTTCTTTTTTACTGAAAATATGTACCTTTGATGCAAAATATATATATTTTAAGGGTAAAGCTCAAAAATCCCATCTTTTGCACCCAAAAATTTGCTTGGGAATGCAGATACTTATGTTTGGATAAACTAGTAGAGACAGAGGATATTAGGTTGAATTGGCCAGTTCATATGGGAATCATCTAGAAATTAGACGCTTCTAATAAAACAGGGCGTCAAAGATGTTACTCATAAAGTCGTCTACTTTTTGTGAACTCTTCATTACTCTTTGCGGACTCAATAAACGTTGGGAGTTGATTTGTGTATTTAGCATTTTGCCTTGCTGAAAGCCGCCCCATTGCACTTGCTTGTGTCTAAATTTACCATGAGGAAGGAAAGAATTAATATGTAAAACATAGAGCTAGAAAAAGTTGAAAGTTAAAGCTAGTATTTTTTTGTGAGGGTTGTCTGCAAAGTGCCATCTGTGTGGTTACTGGTCTCTTCCTGGCGCGGAAGGCTTTACAAGGTAGCTACAACCTGACCTATTTGTATAATGTAAAGTTATACATTATTTGCAGATACAGATGTTCAAGAAACTGCTCCAACAGAGTCGCTTCAGGTCAGACTTCTTTTAAGCTAACACTCGTTTGCAGTCTGTACCTCTGGGTGAAGTGTCTGACAGGCATCGTAACTTGAATGCGCTGTGACACATTACGTGACCCGTACTGCATGCCTTTGTTTATACTGTCGTACTGCAACAAAACCAGACTTCTTTTTCTTTTCTTTTTTTTTTCCCCCTCTTCTCTAATATAGATTGGGGGGTGCTGCAGTCTTAACGTCTTTTCTGTACGTGACAACAGATTATCTCGAATTCCCTCTGAAATTTCACAAGCCGCTGAGCTTCATGTCCTGGATGTTGCTGGAAACAGGTAAGAGATTTTTGTATTGTCATGTTCTTTTGCTGGATTTACTTAATTCTTTCTAACAAGAAAAGACACTACCTCTAAGAATGAAGTAACAAAAAACCAATTATGACTTTGGTGTTAGCATTACTGTTGAAATTGTCGAAGTAGTCTTCCCGCTTGGCCCAAAGTAGCATCAATTACGTGCTGTTGTGAGTATGTTTTCTGAATTGCTTTGACCTTGAGGAAAAGATAGGAATTTTTTTTAAAAAAAACCCCCTGGATTTCTGAATTGAAACTGACAATCTAGGCAATTTGGTAGAGCTTCAGCTGAAACTAGCAGCCTTAATGTAAAGTAACACTAATACTGAGTTTCTTAACTTTGAGATGCAGTGCAAGTAACAAACAATGCCACTTTGACCTTGCGGCTTCTCGTGAATCTTAGTTGATATGCTTCAGACATCAAAATGCAAAAAGGAGTGGATTGAAGCATAAAGCAGCAAATTACTTCTGTTGCTTAATAGGAAGTTAAGCGGGGGAAAAATAATCATGGAAAAGCAAGTGGCATCTCATCTATGCAATATAATTGTCTCATAGGCACTGACATATTTCTCTTCTGGCAGTTGTGTACGATACAAGGCTCCAGAGCAGAAGCAGCTGTCTGCCTTCCAGGGCGTTTTACTGCAGTAGAAAAAGCTCGGCATTGTTTGACCTGCTATTCACAGCTATAGAGAATTACAGTATAAAGTTAAGCTGCAGATTCTTTTTCAAATAACAGAGTAGTTGGAGTTGATGACTACTGCAATGCTTTCTATTAGAGACATTAATGTCAATCCTGTTTATTCCAACTCGGGGATATATACTTAAGAGTAGACTTCATGACTATTTATTAAATCTCGTGGTGATTGTCCTGACTTTTTTACTTTTCTTTTTTTGAACTAGGTTGACGTATCTTCCCCTCTCACTGACTACCTTAAAGCTGAAGGCTTTGTGGTTGTCTGATAACCAGTCCCAGCCTTTGCTGACGTTTCAGACTGACACAGACCCTGAAACAGGAGAAAAGATTTTAACATGTGTATTACTTCCTCAAATGCCTTCTGAGCCTGGTTGCCAAGGTAAGTGCCTATAGTCAGTTTTTCATTACGTATAGAAGTACTTCATCTTTGTTTAGTGTGTTGCCTGTTCCATAAACATTTGTAAAGCATGCATAAGCTCTAACAAGCAAAGCGGCAAAGTTCTGGTTGAATTTTAACTTTAACACTTTTTTTGTACTCATACTAGTTTTCAGAAGACTTGAAAAACATGGCTGTGAGTGTTATTGAAAATACGATGACACCAGCTACAATAAATAAAATATAGACCTGGAAAAGGAAGACTTAATCCTATCATTATTCTGAGGCTTGCCAGTGGGCCAAGTAGCAGTGTCCGTATTTGTGTACATAGATTATACGTCTTAAATACATATATATGTAGTGAAAACTGGTGGCTTTCCAGCTACGGTCTCTTTACAAGAAAAATAATTGAATAGCTAGTAATACGTAGTAGACATTTTACTTTTTAGCAAGCTAATTTTCTTTCAAGGAAAGATGCTGTACAGTAACTTTATTGTGTTCTTCAACAAGTGTAGAATTGCAGTATAAGTTCCTTTTACCTTTTGTGCTGAAACTTGCCTTTGGGTCCGGTGGAACCATAAACACTTTTTCACGGTTACCTGGGTTGCTGCTCCAGTAACTTCTGGATGTTTTTTCTCCTCAAGCTTTTATAGCGATGTGTGAACATTCAAGGGGATTCATCTGAGCTAATATTTAAACTTTTGCTGTAATCACTGGAGAGTAATTTATCCCATCCAAGAGCAGACTTTTAAAAGAAATCATGTGGATTCTTCTCCGCTGAGTACAAAGGAGGCCTGAGGAGAAAAGCTCAGCTGTAGATATCTGTATCGTAGGTACCCAAACTTGCCTAGATTAATTCCACTCTTTGAATACTTTGCAGCTGGAGCAAATAGAAACCATTAAAGCAGTAGAAGTGTAGAAATGGCTCTGTTTTGTGTCAGCTTCTGGATTTTAAGAATACAAATTGCATTTAGAATTAAAATAAGTAAACGAATTAACCCCTCTAGATTTAGAGAAGATTAAGCTAGCTCAAGAAGAGTAGCTGAGGCAGGCTGACTTTCTCTGAAGGCCTCACCGCTAGAAATTAGATTTCCTCCTCTCCAAAAGAACCTCACAGCTTCAAGGGTAGAAGGCTTGGAATTAAGATTGTTGGATGTGTATGTCTAGCAATACTAAAAGGATGAGGTCAGTAAAAGCAATGATCCTGTGTTACGGAATGCCATTTAGGGAACTGGCTAGTTTCAGATGGCAGCCATGGTCTGGAAGAAAAGCTTGTGTGGTGGCAAGTATATTAATTTATATAATCAGTACTCTAAAACTGCCACAAACCTGAAACCGCCCGAGTACAGAAAGTTCTCATTTATACAGAAACTATTTATCGTGTGTACTTGATAACAGAAAATTAATTCAAGTTTTGTTTTCCATCAAAAAAATAGAAATATGCAACTGTAAATCTCGGATGAGTGATAGGTTGGATAATGCAGTTTTTAACAATATACCACGCTGATGTTTTAGGCTTGGTGTGACTCTTTAGTTATGTTTTGCTGTTCTAACAGATAACTTACCACGATGTGGTGCACTGGAGAGTTTGGTAAATGAAATGTCAGACGAAACATGGAATGAACGGGCAGTGAATAGAGTCAGTGCAATTCGCTTCTTAGAAGATGAAAAAGATGAAGACGATAATGAAATGGTATGTTTTCCAAGCCTCTGGATACCTGCAGACATTGTGACTTTAACACAAAAGTGTAAAAGTGTCTAAGCTGTCTTGCTGTAAATATTTCAGCTGTGACTGCATGCTTTTTGCATGCGTTTGTAGCAGAAACTGTTCATGTTGATAGCTGAAACTTTTCATATTGACTTAAAATACCTTTTTTCTTTGCTTTGCTTTTTTTTTTTCCCTAGTTTGAATATAACTTTCATGTTCTGGTGCAGGACAGTATTTTTTTTTATTGCTTTGTTTTCCTTTGTCTGCTCAGGATGCTTTATTTCCAGAAGCAAGACAGAATCTTTCCCTGCGTCTGTGAAGCTTTACTGCCTGAAAGTATATAGGGTCTAATTTAAGATTCCAGCACTCTGGCATGTGTCTCCATTAAGTTTGGCATTGTTTGTCTCTCTTAATTTCTATTTCTAATCTCTCTCTTTCTCTCTCTCTTTACTACTTCTTTTTCTTCCCTCCACCCACTTGCATTGAAACAACCATAGTGTCCATAAATAGCAAGAACATTGATCATTAGTTTCCCACTTAAACAAAGGATGTGGGAACATCTGTCACGGTACTTATAAGACCTCTCCATTAAGTTGGGCTCTGCATGTCCTGAAAATCAAAATGCAACGTGATCTTTAGCTTTACTAACTTTCATTAACAATTAAAACTCTTTGTAAAGATTAAGACTGCTTCGATCAGATTTTCAGCGTGCTACTCTGATGCTCTAAAAACTTTCTGGTGGTCCTCATTAGAGCTCAGCTTGAGATACTTCAGGGCACTGTCTGGATGCAATCCAGCGTGCTAGAAACATGGTCTTTAAAAAGTGGCTATAAAAATTCTGAGTTAGTAGGGAAATGAATATTTAGGTTTTCAGGCAAGATGGTTGCTTAATCCAAAGCAGCAGAAACTAAATCTCTCTGACAAGCGTGGGTCATAGACTGACTGATAAGGGAGTTCAGAAGGATGCTTCTTAACAACTGTGCCAACCTGAGAATGTCCGTGCAATAACAAGGGCTCAGGTGTTAATGATAACTGCTTTCAGTCATGGTATTACAGCCTGACTTCACCCAAGAACCTTTTTAGGGGAAAAAAGTTTATGATCCTGCTGGGGAGGAGGAAGGGCAGATTTCCAAAGCAGTCTTGACCAATGCACGTATTTGTGGGTCATTAGTTCCGCTGTAATCTGCACAGTTTACATGTATACCAGTGAAAAGTAATTGCATGTATCTGAGTATTATACTGATACATATTTGTGCAATTATTCTTGGTGCTCTGTTGGTCTCTAATCTGGATGCTAACTGGGGTTTTCGTCAGTTTTGTTTTCCTTGTAAAGGTTTCAGCACAATGATGGTAGACGTTCTTGTGTCTAAGATGGGAGAGAAATGCTCCCTCTTCTTCCTTTCAAGATACTTGTTCTCAATTGACAAGAGAACCAAACTGTGTGGTGGGGCTGGAAGGCACACAGAGCTCCACACAAACATGTATTTGACACTGTAAAGAGATCTTGTGGGATTCTTTCAAAACCAGCTGAATGTTTTTTGTTTGAAATGTGATCTTAAATCACTTGAATGGTTTTTTGCGGAAAAAAAATAATTCCCAACTATATTTATGAAAGAATCTTCACTTCATAACGTGTAATTGTTCTTCACTTGAGTGGCTTTCAGATTAGTAGGTCAAGAGATGAAAAAATGTGCTCCTAGACAGTTCTTAAAATCTCTTTCACTGTCTCCATAAACGAGCAACTATGAAAATAATGTTCAACGTAGAGCATCGTAGTTAGAAATGGAAAGGGGAAGCGGGGGGAGAAAAAAAATTAATACCTAATATTTGGTATGTGAATGCTAAAGCCTTGAAAGCGTATGTTGTTTTTCAAAGAGAAGAAGGCAAAACCACTTATTGCGCTATTTATTTTTAGAGAACACTTCTAAGGCGAGCCACTCCACACCCTGGAGAATTAAAGAACATGAAAAAGACAGTGGAGAATTTACGGAATGATATGAATGCTGCTAAAGGACTGGATTCAAACAAAAACGAGGTCAATAATGCCATTGACAGAGTGACCACTTCTGTGTAGAGTTTCATCTCCAGGTTTTACCTCCTGTGTCTTCCCCTGCTGTTGAAATGTTCCTGTCGTCTTCTGGGACCTCACTGAGCCCCTTTTTGTTTTTAATCAGAACCTGATTCATCGTCTCCATACGTGTGAAAAGTGCTGCCCGCTGGAAGAAAGTGCCTTATTTCATCCAGGCAGTGAACCAATAATTTCCAAATCAATATTGTAATTTTAATAGTGCTAGGCTTTTTTAAGTATAATACACTACTGTATGCAGAATACAATATTTTTGTCTTAAACACAGGGGAAATAATGCTTTTCTTTTCCAGTGTGCTGGGATATCTTTTTCCCAGTGTCTGGATGTGCTGGTGAGAAATATAGTTTTGTGGAAAATTGATACATTTTTTTATTTTTTTGGCAGCTCAGATGGTGTAAATTTTAAATTTTTGTATAGGACTTTCATAACAAAATGATGTATTTCATTTTTAAGAGAAAATTTATCTTGAGCGGTACATATTTTAGTATTTGTGGAAGAGAACAAGTTTCATGGACAACTGTATTCATTCATTTGTACCACCCATTGTGCCTTATTGTCTCTCATATGTCGTAATAGTCTTAAATATAACAATTCTTGAGGAAAGTGAGTAGATTGAAACTTGGTCTCCTGTTTTAGATATGTTTTTCTTTTTGGACAGTAATTTGTTGGGATTTTTACAACAGAGAACTTATCTTTATATCATGGGATTTTACGTCGTGAAGCACAAATGTTAGTTTTGTTGTAAACAGAATTAAGATTAAAATGACCAAACTGCTATTGTTTATTACATAATGCACTCACACTTTAACTTAGTTGTAATGAAACATCTTGTTTTGGATGCTGTGTTGCATTGCAGTCACTAGAAATTCATGCTTCCGTTCGTTTTGGGTTTGGTTTTTTTTTGATGTGCCATCTGTAAAATAACTTGAAAAACAGCACGATAGACTTTCAGAAGCACAGTATGAAACTAGTTTTATGTATTACACAAGAAAGCATGATTCTTTAAAGTGCTTTGGTGGTTTTATATAAATATATAAAACCATAATAAAAGAAAATCTTTAAAAGCTTCAGTAAATTTATTGTATCATTGAAATAGCAATTAAAGTATGTATGAATTAATACTGGAATTTACTATCATTGTTACTGTGTTGCACTTCCAGTGGTCCAATGCTGATTTCAAGGTCTTATTAAATCTGTGGGTTCTGGTTTGTTTATAAAGGTACGTATTAACCGAGTTGAATTCAGTAAATAACAATTTTGCGAAAGGCTGATAAAGATTGATTTTGGTGTCACTGGATTCTGTATGTGCCATGAGCTAACAAAGACCACTAACTTGTTAAGTGCAGGGACTTGACCAGTCTGAGTTCAGAGCAAAGATTTGGCATATTTAGTGTGAGCTAATGCAATGAACCCAAATTTCAAAAAAATTCAAGACCCGACACCTCATGTATGGCTAACAACGTCCCTTCTTCTGCTGAACATTTCTTCCAGTAAGTGTTGGTTGTATGAGGGTTTCTGGGAGAAGATGGGAAAGGAGGAGATCAGGGAAGTCATAATAGCTTCTGTGTTAAAATTAATAACTGCAATCTTTGATAATTTTTGTCATTTAACTTTTTAAATTTTGATTTGAAGCCTTTGCAAAAGGCACTGCTTTCTTTTTGATATTGGACAAGCAGGTATGGCAAGCCATCTCCAAATATTCAAATCTATTCTGGTAAAATACGTTAATTTTTGTGATTTCTTCTCATCCCAAAGATTCCTCATTTAAGCTTCGAGGCTGGTCTTTTTGCAGGAGCTGCTGCAGGTTGATAGGTATTGGGTTAGTTCAGGGGTAGTGCAATTTCATTCTTCCCAAGGCAGAGCTCTGCCTGTTCTCGGCAAGCTGCTGTTAAAATAAAACCAGAAAAAAATTGAGGTTTTGGTACAATTGACTCCAGCCTTGGACAGAATTTTCTTTTTAAAGTGCTTACTGGCATTGGCACAACAAAAGTTTAAAAATATAGGAAACTCTGTATCCAGAGTCCAAGTAAACCTCAGCAAACCCATTTGAGATGAAAATGAGTTCCTAAAAAAGATAGACCAAAGCCAAAAAGCCAAAGGCAGCAAGACTGAGCTCTGTGATGACAGTTTTTTATTTGGGAGCTGTGGTTTGGGGTTTTTCAGTGTTTTTTTTTTGTTTGTTTTGGTTTTATGTTTTTTTAAGCATCTGCTCCGGATATAAACAGAAGAGCTGCATCAGCTAGATGAAATGAATGTGTAAAGCCTGGATTTGGGCCTTGCCTAACATGCCACCAGATGAAAACCATTAACTGCCTGTGTGCACCTACTCCCTCCTGCTGAAGTCGGAACAAGACATAAACCCTGTTATAGCTCTTACAGATCTTGTAAATCTTATTTGGCTGGTGATAGGTGCTTGGTCACTAGGCAGTGGCTTTTTGTTCACTCCAGCAAGCTTGTGGAGACCGCACCGCAGCCCAAAAACCAGCCAGAAGACAGGCACTACTTGCTGCCTCGGCTTTGACATGAAGTAACTGCCCAGCGATCAATTTATTTATTTTTTCTTTTTAAATAGTGGAATGGATATTTGTTTTGGTTTCTCTGGCTACAGAGAAATGGGTGATCCGGGCTCGTTGCCTTCATTTGGGACAGTTTCACATTCCTACACCCTAGTATCATCTCCTTGCGGTCCTCCCAGCCAAAGACAGGTGGTATGAATTGCTTATTGAAGGTGTTTGCCTCCATTTGTTTGTAAAAGAAAATAAATTGAGCTCAGAACAGAATCCAACAGTTGCTTGATGAGAGGTTAGAGGAGCTGAAGTCCATCATCAGACCATGCTGCTACTGTCCCCAAAGGAGCGTTGGTGTTCCTTGCCTTTCAGTGCCATCTGTCTTCGCTTTGTGAATCTGTGTGGTGAAAAGTCTGGATTTTCGTTGTGTTTTTTCAGTGAGTATCTGGGGAGATCTGAAAGAGGAGGTGTATTTTTCAATCTTCTACACTAACACTGTGTTAATGTCTTTTGTTTATGCTCTTTGGGTGAGGCAATTTGCAGGTTGTTCAGCAGTATATACAATTTAGTGTAGGGTGTTTGAGTCTGGCAATAAGTGCATTTTTCCAGGCTAGTAAAAGCTTGAGATATGACAACAGCTGCTGGTGGCGTGGAATAGTAGCAGTTGAAGTGTCATTTGCTTTTCAGGGCAGAGAAGATGCTTGGATCTGTGCAAACAGTGACGAGTGGCTACCCTCTCTCTCCCTCAAATCCTAAACGTGTGGTTCACATCACTTTTTATCATGAAAGTGTGACTTGCGTGTCGTTCCTGACCTGATCCAACCTCCAGCAGCCTGGACTCCAGCAGTCCCTCTGATCTCTCGAATGGTCCATGTGTGTGCCATTTTCTAAAGTAGTTTACGTACACTTGTCCTCCCAACAGTGTCACTAAAGTTCCAGACGCTTTTAACTGTATTTTATACCCAGAAAAAGGTGATGATGTTTGTTATGCTGAAACTCTGTGTGTCCTTGAAAGCACAAGCCCTCCCTTCCCAGACTGTTTAGCTTTTTCCTCTTGCTGATGCTTTGAGGAGCCTGAGTAGTGAATATAATTTTGTAAGCATAACTCTTTTTTTTTTTTTTTTTTCCTCTATAAAGTTCTCCTTTTTCAGTTGCTTACTAAGTCTTTTGGGAGGTGGGTTTACTGCAAGGAAAGAAAAGCTACAAAAGTTGCGTGCTGCTTTATTAGCTATAAAGAGGTAACCAGGGAAAACCAATTGACCGTAGTGGTGGAGTGGATTTAATATTAACCTGTCAGTTACTGCATGTGAGTTCTCTTTATTGAAAGACACAATTCCATAGTCTTACAGGAATAAAAAAAAAAAAAAAACAAAACCCAAACCAAAACCACTCTTACTACCATTGTTAGCATAGGAACAGATTTTTCCATCCTCTCTGTGTTGCTCTAGGCTTTTTCCACAGCTTCCATATAAATTACGTGTCGAGATTATTTTTCTGGCATCCATGCCAGATTTTTGATAATCTGCATATTGTGGGAAAGTGCGTACTGGAAACTTGCATGCCGCTCTCCTTTCCAGCAAATGACTTGTTTGTGTCCAGGACACGCTGATCGTCCTGCTTCTTGTCTAATATTAGTGTTTTACTAGTGCTGGGTGAAACATTTTTAGCTGATGAGCTGCTTAACAGGTTTCACTACTTGTAGCTCATGAATTCAGCTTTTGGGAGGAGAGTAGTGACACCAGGAATTTAATTTTTTTTTAAAGTATATTCTTCAGTATATCCATTGACTCTATTCTGTTTCACTGTAAATGTCTACCTCCCACTGGGACTATTTATCAGAAACGTCCTAGACCTTTTGCTAATGGAGAATTCATTGGCGTTCTTTGCCTTGACTCCGGAAAATAAAATTACTTTAGTTTTTCATTTGACTTGATAAGAGTGTTCCTCATTTTCAATTTCCATCAAACACACAAAATCTGCTTCCGTGCTTAGGTTGCTGTAAGAGAAGATGACAAAAGCTGACTGGTCTTGGCTATCAATAAATGTTTTGGGTGTTCCCTTCCTCCAGAACCAATTGGGACATTTTCAGAGGGCCAGTGCCTTCCTCTTTCATTCTGAAGTCAGGAATGTAATCAGTATTCAACCAGCTCTAATGAAAAAAGTGATTTTTCAAAATGGAAAAGCAGATACCTGGTTTGAGGACAACTTTGTGACCTGCTTTGCAAGAGCTGTCTTACCTCCTTTTCTGGTGGATGTTGGCGACACTGTGCGTTTTATCGCCCCTTGTACGATTCTTGTGGCAACAGGATGGCCAGTTGTGGGTTCTGCCAGAGCGGAGGGCTTTGAGGAGCTCGGTGCGTGTGGCTGGACTGTGTCTTGTACTACAGGAGCAAGTGTTCATGGTAGTTCAGTTTTGAATTTGTAACTTGTTCAAGGCGTGCCCCTTAACAGTGGCGTTGGTAGTCAATTAAGACTGAGGTCTTAAGAAGTAGCATATCTTTATACAGGAGAAGTCCTCTCCTGAAAAGTACACCATCAGTATTGTCCGTGGGAAAAACTCTGTGGCTCCTCAGTGACGTTTCGGAGAAGGGATTTAGCAAATCTCCCTTGGCGTTAATACTGGGAAGTTGACACCTCATGCCCAATAACCTTTGATGCTTTTTCACTGCCAAGCTCATCTGTTGCTGGAGAATGTTGTCTTGACCACAGTCTCCGGATGTGCAGCTGGAGGCACGGTAACAGCCATACCCAAAATGTTAGCGGCGCTCGCTGCAGTAGACAAGTACTGACTCTGGTAACTTTCCTCAGAATCCACGAATGCGCGCACAGCTTGCACGTACCGCCAAAGCAGCAGCAGCTCGAATTTCAGTTTGTAGGCGTCCCCACAATAATGCAGAGGCAGGACTTGACTCTTCAAAGTTAGTTTTGTGTTGAACTAAAACTGTCTTCTTTTGGTCCTGAAGCAAACTCAAGCAAACGATGAGACAATGCCGCTGATGTAAGCAGTCTGATTCTCTGATTTCTCCCCATAACTTACCAGTTTTACCCAAACCCCAAATAAATGCATGAAACCATTTTGAAGTAGCTCATAGGAGATACGATTGCCCTGTATTTCTGGAGGATTAAACAAGGCACTACAAGGTTATAAACATGCGTGAATTTCTCTGGAGTTTATTGATGACATCATGGACTTCCACTAGGCAACTTCAAACCAACTCAAAACCTAAACTAACTAACAAGAATTATTTGAATAGTGATGTTGATTTTTTTCCATTCAAGAGGGGAGAAAACTCCAAGTCTGAAGAGCATTTGCATAGTGGATGTTTTTAGGATAACCTACAGCATTTTTATTTTTTTTTAAATGGGGTCTTCAGGAAATGCAAAAATCTTACCTGGCTTGTTAATACTTTGAACATCTAAGTTTAAAATTAAGGCATGTATTTACTGCTAGCAAAGTTTCCCTGTGGAAGGGTTGCTTCAGTATTCTGATCAGGCAGCTTTTCTGCTGCCTCTTCTACAGTGAAAGCGTGTTCAAGGATGCCTTTGTTTTCAGCAGCATTTTGTTTAGCTTTCGTTCTTATTTCATGCGAATCACACAAAGCTCTTTTAGAGACAGCCTTTTGTACTTTAAAAAGGGAATGAGTCCGAAATAGTTTTCCGTTAGTAGAATACTGTATGTTATGCATAGTTGTACTTCAAAGGAAGAGAATGTTTATATTCTAGGAGATACATATTTAAAGATATTTTTCTCCCCCCTGTTTACTAGTTAAGCTATTTAAGCAAATCTTTCTTTAAATAAAAAAAAAACAGGCGAGAATGTGTGCTTGGGGTTTTGAGTTGAATTATAGTGGCAGGTGTATTCCCATCGAAATATTCTAGGTGGCTGAAAACACTGGCTTCTACTTGCCGATGGTGACCAGTTTGTTGCCGTAAGCAGGATGTTTTGTTGTCCCTGTATGGTTTCAGTATGGTACTTCAGAAATGTGGGTGGTTTTCGTATCTTGGCTTTTAATGTCAGGGTGTTTTGGATTCTTTTTCATTTGCCAGAATGATTTAGGGTGATACGTAGCATTTGCACACCTTTGTTGCCTGGAGGAAATTCATTCTCTAGAGGATTTATTAGCGAGATCTTATCGGAATAGACACCTTGTACTTTAGGAGAACAATTTGTCCTCTTAACATACAGGGGCACAATACAAAGCAGTATTTATGTTCTGAAGAGGCGGCCTTTGAAAACGTGAAAAACATGTTAAAAGGAGGTAAAAAGGGAGCTCACCTGACTTGCTGGTGAAATATTGAAGGAAAATGATCTTTTACCAATCAGTTAGGATCGTTACTAATGAAGGGAGATGAAAAATGCATTTCCATGGAACAGAACTGCTGAGGCCTGATAAATAGTTCCCCCCCACCAAACATTTCTTCAGCATTTACAAAACATCAGTGTTACACGGTCCAAAATATCCAGGAAGCTTGAAGTCCTAGACACCGAATTCCCCATTTCTCATTGTTTTATTCCAACTATTTTAAAGAGAATGTAAGACTATGTGCCTCACACTGTATTTACTACTAATGACTTAAAATATTGACCATTTTAATCTTTTGGGGTCTCAGCTTCCTCATGCATAGAACACAAGAAGAAACTTCCTACCTTACCTGGGTAGTAAAAAGACCAGTTATCATGGGTAACATTCTGTAAGGAGAACTGATTTTTCTCTCTTAATATTGGGATATTTGCCAGTAGCCTCTTTTGTCTCAAAGCGTGGCTCTATAGTATTGAATCTAATGAGAATGAGCTAATAAATTAGTGGAGGTTTTTAAAGATGTTTTTGGAGTACAAATCTACTATCTGTTGGCCACACTGTGGTGATTTCCACCTTGAGGGGTGGTAGGAGTTTTTTTGCCCATGTAATACCCTTTAATACATCAGAGTAATGAGTTGGGTGGGGCCTTTTTAGGGAAAAAATACCCGATAAAGAGATCGAGTGGTCGCTTAGCGCTAAAGCACAGCAGACAGAGCTGTACCTTTGCTATCTCTTCGTTATAGCAGACTCTGCATGCGACTGGTGTCACTAAGAACTGGCAGCATTAGCACTGCGGCTACTCTTGGCTTTGTCCGAAAAGATGCAAAGAGCTTGGCACAGTAACACCCTGGCGGGTCTGTGGGGCCAGCAACAGCATCCCTGGCATTCTCTGTTCCTCACCTTACATTGCTACTGAACTCTGGATTAAGTCCAATATCTTATTTCCACCCCCTGGCCCTTTTTTCTTCATCAAAAAGGATCGGGTTGTGAAAAACGAGGATTAAGAATTGTTTTCAAAGCGGTGTTAGCCTACGCTCACAGCAGCAGCATTCATTGGCTTCGTTTTTCCATTTTATTTCATGAAAGCATAATCCATGGGGTGTTTTGCTTACAACAGGTACGTGCGAATGTAGGCTAAAAGACAGTTCTGGTTGTTCATTCAATCTTTTGCCGTTGATATAACCAAACCGTGAAACTTCTTTCGTAAAGATAATGCCATCCACGGTATTGAATAGACCTAGTGAAAATGTGAGCAGGCCTTACCCAGAATTTTCCTTTTGTTTCTATTTTACATTAAAGTTTTGTAGATCAAGAATAAATTGAAGACTAAAATCTTTTGGGTTGCAGATGATGTGAAGTGTGAAGCACACCTCACTCAGTGTGAGGAAAAGCATCCTGCTGTAGGAGATGGGATGCCTACAGGAGAGATGGGGAGGGACTCTTTATCAGGGAGTGGTGCAATAGGACGAGGGGTAACAGTTTTAAACTGAAAGAGGGAGATTTAGATTAGATGTTAGGAAGAAATTCTTTACCGTGAGGGTGGCGAGACACTGGAACAGGTTGCCCAGGGAAGTTGTGGATGCCCCATCCCTGGAAGTGTTCAGGGCCAGGCTGGATGGGGCTTTGAGCAACCTGGTCTAGTGGGAGGTGTCCCTGCCTATGGCAGGGGGGGTGGAACTAGGTGATCTTTAAGGTCCCTTCCAACCTAAACCATTCTGTGAGTCTAAGACAAGCGGGAGCAGGAATGCCCTGCAGTTCTGCCTTCCCACCTCGTCTGCAAGCAGCATAGGGATGTAGAATCTACTGATGGACACCAGCTCCCTCCTCGTACGTACGAGAACCTACCACAGCACCTGAATGTATGCCTGGGATGGTGAAGTGATTGTCAGCTTAAGCTAATTAGAAATCTAGCCAGTTGTACTATATTAGCTTTTCAGCTTCTGTTAGCTTGAGAGAATAGCCTTATACTGGTCGTACAGAATTTGGCAGGCTGGGTTTGCGAGGCTGTTGTTTAGGATTAGGGAACAGGGTCAAACAAGGAGGAGACAAACAAGTTCCCTCGGAAGAAGTTAAATGCTTCACTGTACCTGTGTTTATTTTTAGAGTGAAATTGCTCTGTGACTTCCTAATGAGCTTAAAAGTTGACAAGATTTTAAACTGTCTCTGGAAATACCCGGAATGTACTGAGGTGTCACATTAGCTATTCTGAAATAAAACAGACCAAAACAATAGCAAACAATTTCAGCTGATTAGAATTTCTATCCACCTAGTTAATATTCGTAGGAAACAAAGCTTCTATTTAAGGGTACCCTATGCTTTCTTATTCAAGGCAAGCATAAATAAATGCCAGGAGATGTCCTGCCTTGTGTTTTGAATTGTCAGGAGGAATGGGAGCCACTACTGTGTCATGACTGTTTGTGCTGCTTTTGCATTCAATTCACTGATGAACTAAATTGACAATCACCTTGAGTGTCCTGAGCGATGTCATTTAGAGTAACCAGAAATCCTGGCTATTTATCAGTGAACAGTGGTATCGTTGAGTGTCAGCGCAGTTCAGAATTTGATTTAACGGCAAGTTTCTTACAGAGGCCAATCACGCCTTCGGTGTACAATGCAGGAAGCCTTTGTTTGGGCTGTGATCTTTTCAAGACTCACGGAAAGGTCTTTTCCAACGAGACCCTGAGATACTGTCCTTGACCATTTCCTAGTCTTTTCAGCCATCCTAAAACCAAAAGCAAATGAAGAATCCCAAGGGCAGCTCCTTTGGCAGCTGAAGATGAATCCGTATGTCCAGCATGGGCAACCGTGTCCTATCTCCTTTTCTATCTCAACATTTGGTCTAATAGAAGTCGTGACATCTGGGGTGCTGATAACAGCAAGAAATCTGTGTGTGTGTTTGAACGTCACCATTTTGCATTAAAAAGGGAAAAAACAGACGCTTAAAGAATTGGTAAATCTGAGTCGAATATCTGTTCAAACAACATGAAAGTTACTGTGTGCTGCTGATTGCCCCACTGTAAGCTTGTTGATAATTTTTTTCATTAGTTTGTGTTCTCCGTCTCTTTGCCTTGTTGGAGCATGTGCTTTAATGTATCTATTGATATGGTTTCAGGCTGCTTTCTGTGGTTCAATTTGTGTCACTTTAATGAAATTTAAAGACAAGTTTAAAATAAATCTTAAAGGGAAGATAAAGATTACTGTGAAAAATAACTTCGGGGAAATTAAGGTATATAGGCAACCTTCACACAACTTGTATATGAAGAAAAGAGATGGGGTTTTTGCGTGTAAGTAAGTAATGGGCGTTTTGGGAAAAATGGGTTATAATTACTTTGAAAGTCAGCAAACCTGAAAATATCAATTTAGTATTGTACCTTCTGTTGGGAGCATTCAGTAATGAATAGTGAAAAAGGGGGAGGTGACTCGACAGGTTTTGTAACCCAGGACATGAGATGAAATGGCCACTAAAGGTCTAAGTGCTCTTGTTTGTTTCTTTAATAGTATAACATTATTGAAGACTGTTGTTGATCGTTTAATTCTTCTTTACAATGCTGAAGGTGGGTTTGTTTCCATGCTTGCTCGTGTAAGTCCCTGAAGGCTTCCACTATTTTCAGCAGCCTTTGCTTGCTCTTTGTGTCACCAGTATTGCCCGTTAACTGGCAAAGTGTCTCTCTGGGACTAAAGGTACCTCTCAAGGTAAAAAGGGGAAACCCAGTATTTATGAGTTACTAAAATACCTTGCAGAACTTGCCAGACAATTTCTGCGCATACATACTTCTATCACTTTCTTAAAAACTGTTCATNTTTTTTATGTCACCTTCCTCTCAGGACTCTATTAAGTGGCTTCCCAAGTCTCCTAAACTGCACAGTGGCCATAACTGGAGCTCCCAGGGCTCTCGCTGGGCCTCATTGAAAGGAAAGGAAAGTTTTCATGGTGGTAACCTGTACAAATTCAGCTCCGCTAATGGAAAATGGAGGGAAGGAAGGATCAGTCCTGAGCAAGAAGCGGAGGAACTGGAGGATCCTGATGAGGATGTAGGTAGTTTCCTTGAAGTCAGGAGGGACAATGTTGTGTGTCTGTCAAGAAACTACAACCCGCTCACAGTGCTATGCGGCCGAGCACTTTGGGTTAGCGGGAGGCTGCACTGCCTGTGGTTTTGTGTCCTTGCTTGTGCAGAGGGTTCAGAGTCATCTTCAGTGTTTTATTCCTTTAATTTGCCTGCAATTAAATAATCCATCCAGCCCCCAAGAGTACAGTGCAACTTGCAGTTTAAGACAAGTAACCTGAGCAATGATGAGGTATATACATTTTTTTTGTTTTACTCCTACTTATATCCCCAGTTACCAGCATCCCTCCATCTCTTTCAGGTAAGCAGGTTGTTAGTGGAGCTTTTGAAGCTCGATGTCTCCCAAGGACTGGATGGTAGAAAAGTGAGGTTGCAGTGCTACTCCACCCCACGTTTAGTGTTTTGGGTAGTGTTCTTCCAGAGTGCTGATGTCTGGGAAACCCTGGATGCTGGGGTTTCTCTCACCTGGGCCCAGGTCACCTGTGACTCTCTTTTCGGTCACAGCCTGGGAAGAGGAGGTTGTGATTGCACTCTCACAGCCTTTCCCTTTCAGGGCATTGCTCACCAGTCTTTCCTCCAGACGACTGCTGGGAGTTGTGGGAGGAATTGGAGCTCCTGCTCCTCTGCCAGGACCTCCACTCCCTTCCTAGCCCCCAGCTGCTGCTGGTTTGCTCCCTCCTTTTGGCCCTGCACCCATAGCCCCTGCTCCCAGCCCTTGCTCCTGGCCTTTCTCCCCGGCACCTACAGCACTGCAGCATCGCTGATGGGTCCAGCTTAGTCAGCCCGGCGCCGTTAAAGAGAAATCTCCCGCAAGAGGGAGAAAGATAATGAAATTGTTATGTGAGTGAAAGCTAAGCAAATTCCCTTTTAATTTTAAGTGAAAATAGGAAGCAGTTGTGCCTTGCCTGCTGTCCCCAGGGTTGGTGATGCTTCTTTTCATCCCAACTCAATACAGATTGTGGGAAAGCTCTGATATAGATTGAAAAATGAAGGGTCCAGTGGGGTTTCTGTACAGCTGTTCATGGTAATGCCACTGCCTTTTATTTCTGATATTAAACTTGTAAGCTTAGGAAGACATTTATAGGGTTTATTTTCAAAGGTGTTGACCTTTGCTTGCTGCATCATTTTCCTGCCAACAGAAGATACAAGGATTATGGTAACACGAAGATCTGATTCAACCTTACTCACCAAATCAAGGAGGAAAAATCAGCTAAATATAAATAAAGCATCAATAAAATGTGAAAAGAATTCGGAACTCTTGGCTGAATTTCTTTTAACTACCTTGTTAAGCAAAACTGATAAGTGGAAAATTTCATTGTGTTTTGCAGTCAAACTTGTCTGAAGCTTTAACTGTTTGGTCGATGTGTTTTAATTGTCTGTTTCTCTTTTTCAAGCCCTTGTGGTTTAGCTAACCATAGGGTGACATTGTCAGCTCCTTGCTGCATCTCAGGATAGCTACAGCCTAGAGCCAGGCATCAAGGCAGTCTTTGGGATGCCTCACCTCTGAGGCTCCACTTCCAGTGGACCCCTAAATCACTAGATTGTTACTAAGTTTGCAGGTCCCCACTCGCTGCCGTTTACAGCTAAATAATGTCAATCCAATTACTCTTTTCACTAAGACTTTTAAACAGAATCTTCTCTTAGAGCCACAGATGCAAGGCAGGGGCTTGCCTTCCCTCTCCCACCTGTGCTCCTAAATATAGAAGGTGAGCAGGAGGCTGCCCAAAATAGTTGTGTTCCCATGCTCCATCCTTTTCATAGGGCATCATGGGATTTAGTTGGGTATATATGGGTTATATGTAGTTGGCTGGGCCAAAGGACCTAGACGAAGGCTGTACGAATCCCTGTCCTCTCCCTGTTCCTGTGATTTCCACCCCCACGTTGAAGGAAACCAGCCCAGAGAAATAATGGTAAAAGAAAGACTTCTGTACATTTGCTTTGAAGTTGCAGTTTTATCTTCAGTGAAACAAATCCTAATGTACAGCAATGTGAGAGAGAGGAACAAATCCAATTTACCACGGGTAGTTTCTGGGTATCAGATAGGTGTTATCCTTGCTGTCGCCATGTTTACCTTTTTTATCTTTAACCCCCAGGAACCTATTTCCAAGTTTTCTGGCAGCCTTTTTGATACCGACAATAGCACGAGAGATCAAAGAAATGCAAGAACAGCTCTCCAAGAAAAGCACAAGTCAGCAACGAAAGGGAAGACCCTTCCAGGGACTAACACTAAGGCGCAGCCGCCCGTCTCGGCAGCCGGCAGCTTCCCTGGCGAGAGCGGCCGGTTCCCGGAGGAATCGAGAGCGGTGGATGCGCCGCAGCCCCCGCTGAAGGTATTGAACCGCTGCGTGGGCTGGACTCGCTGATGGGGGGGTCCGTGTCTCCGCTGGGAAGTTCGTGTGTCCATGGGGAAGTCCACTTTGTGTGCGAGGCAGTTTATGAAAGATACAAAGAAGGGGGAACGTTGCACGGTAAATGTCATGAGAATTACCGTTCACAGAGTGTAAGCTGAGGTTTGTCCTTGCTTCTACTGGCTTATATGGAAGAAGAGTTCACCATTAAAAAAAACCAAACCCAAAGCTATTCAATACTGTCTCATTTTGCATATCTAGCTTTGGACTACTGTAAGGTCAAGGCAAGGGTGTGCGCGGGTGGGCACTCAGCTAAGTCTTCACTTGGTCCATGGCTTAGGAGCAGTGGCATGGCCTTACCCTCATGGTGTGAGAAAGCCTGTGTCCCGTGAAAAGGGATGGGAACGTTCAGATGAAAATTTATCAGTGGGCTGAGGTTTATGGAGAAAGCTATACTCTGAACCCAATGGATATATCCCATATCCTGTCTTGGCGTGCTTCGGAGCATGTGAGGAGGAAACGTGCCTTATGGGCTGGCTCACAAGGGTGGCCCAGTACAGATCACACCTCCACTGACTGCCCGTGGCGGGTGAGGGAGGGAGATTTGGGGGAAACAATCATGGCTCATCCGCCGTGCTCTGGCAATAGCAGAGATGCAGAATTGCGCTGCATCCCTGGGATGCGGTGCCAGGAAAGGCGGCTCGCCCAGCATGGCACCCGTGCTGGGACCTGTCACCAAAGCACTGCTGGCAATCACGGGCTTGTGAAGTCTCCAGCGTGCGGGTAATGCTAAATCTAAGCTGCATTTGGCAAGGTGGTTTTCATTTGGCTGATAGGGTATTTTCATGCCTTTTCAGGAATTTCAGATGAGTACGTTATACGTGCAAGACTAACTGCATACATTTGTTAAATTTTGTAACGCAGCTGTGTTGAAATATTCTTAATTGTGAAATATAACAAGTTATTCAAGCCTGAACTGTCTTAAAGATATGGAGCAAATCAATGAAAATAAGAGCATTTTGCTAATGTGATAAGGTGAAATGCAATTTGCATTCAGACTCAACTACACTATGGCAAAGTGTTCCTTAAATTTAATGTGGTTGTTGTTTTCGCAATTAGCAAATTATTATTTACTACCAAGCATATTATATATTAAGTAAAAAAACCCTATCAACTAGGGAGAATAATTCTTAAATGTAAACTGTCTTTGGAGCTTGAAACTAATTTTATTTGGCCTTGGTTGTGAATTATGTCAATTCAAAAAATTATCTAAGATACTGAGCAGTTGTGCTAAATTTTTGTCTATAACAGCAGGAGGAGAACAGACTAGATAGAGAGATTACAATTTGTGCTGCTTTTTTAAAAGCTTTTTTGACACTTTTAAGTCAATGGTTAGAGTGCCATCGAATCTTTTGACGGAGTAACAAATTCACACAGAAAGCCTGTTTAAAGAAAAGAAAATTACTGTATTAGCGCTCAAATTCAGTTATCTGCCCTCAAAAGAGTTGAGACTAAGCAAATCAGACTGTAGAGGAGGTTCCAAAGCAAAGGTTTTTCACAAACTTATCAAAAAATAATTACTTTTCACTCCTCCTTTCTACTGGCGTTGTTGCCATCATGAATGCTCGGTAAATTGCTGGGTATTATGAAACAACTGATTTGGTCAGCAGCCTTATAAACAGCCTTATATGGTTTTGGCATGACTCTAAAACCTGGAGAAACAATGCATTCTTGGTGTTATCCAAGAGTAAAGATTATTCTTGCATGTGCCAGTGTTGGAGCATAGTACCATTTTAATCTGGGCTGAGCTCTATAGGGGCAAATCTGCTGGTGTTCAGAGTGGAAGGTAGATATTCATTGCTCATGTAATTAATAGGTAATGTTTTTGATTAATCAGGCCACTTATCCCTTGTAATTCTTTTCCAGATAACCATTACTGTGTGCAGTCAAATGGGGAGTCTTGGTATTAGCATTGCTGGTGGAAAGGGCTCATCTCCATGTAAAGACAATGATGAGGTGCATTTCATTACTTAAAATTTATCTAGTAATCGTTAGAGAGAGACTAATAAGCAGATCTTTGAAGCTATTGTGTTTTGTTATTTTCTTTCTGAGGTTGTCCTCAATGTTACATCACTGTCTTTGTGACAAAGCTAACAAGGGGAACCATGGGTAACATTTCCCAAAGTAGAAGCCGGCAGTAGATTTTGATGGGGGAGCTCCTGGAGGGATGATTTTGGAGAGAAAACCTGATGTAAACTAATTATTTTCCAAAGGCAGCCTGATGGCTGAAACACTGTTGGCTAGTTCCCACTTTCTGCCTCAATTTGGGGTCACTCCCTTGGCAATCCACATGCCTCTCCCATCCCATTTGCTCATTCCCAGGAGCTAACTTCATTTGAGAGAAGTATTTCTCACATCTTCTCACTTAATTATCATTTAAATAAATCTTTGTTTCCCAGTCCGTCCCCCATGGCACAGTGTAAACAATTAATGACTTCTGTTCATTGTTGTATGTGTCAGCCACGGAGGCTTTTTGTTTCTTGCTAATGTGCTGAGACACTTAAGTTTTTATTTTCATAGAGGCAGCAGAACAACAAGTCTTGAAAATTAATTACTTCCTGTTTGCTTTTTACATCTAAGAACAATGGAAGAAACTGTGTCGGGTCTGAAACTTGTCCTTTTGTGTTACCAGGGGATCCTGATTGCAGGGCTGCCGAAAGATGGTCCAGCAGACTTGGCTGGGGTACAAGCAGCAGGAGACAGAGTGGCAGAGGTAGATGCGTTGTGTGTCGACGTAGAGCGTGTTCTCTTGTAAATTATCTTTAAATCAAATCACCCAGAGTAGGGGAATTTGAGATCTAGATCTAGGCTTGCCGTAGCTTTTTAGATACTTCCCAAACTACATGATAAAGAAATTATAATGACATTAAATTGCTGTAGTACTTCTTATTATATTCTGGTTTTCAGATCTTTGTGTTCAAAGCGCTTAACAAAATATTACTCACTTAAATGGCTGATTCCTAAAGGAAAATAATCGTCTTAGTAAGCATTATGTGAGCAAAAATGCAGTTGTACTTGGTCCAAGAAGCTTTCTTATGACACTGTATTAGATTTACCAGATGAGTTCATTGCAGTTGTTACATAAAAATACGAACTAGATGAGCTTGTTTCTCCGAGGTAATTTTTGGTTGGGAGAGAACAGCTCACAGTAACTCCCCTGATGGAGGCTTACAGTGCCAAGTGCCAAGGGATAAATGTGGCTCTCGGGCTGCTCCACCTCAAGCCTCATCTTTCCTAGCAGATGCCACTCTCTGGAGCTTCTGAGGTTCCCAAGAGCAGAGGTGATCATGTACAGCTTTGTGATATATATTTTTGACCTCCTGTTTGGTTTCTACCTGCTGAGAAAGACAGAATGGGAGGAGAGCCTCTACAAAACTACTTTGAGGTGAAATTGGTCCATACATTTTTCCAGCTCTTGTTCTCTTAAACTGTTATTTATACTTACTTAAATTAATAGTTCTTACTCCAGCATACTCCTTGTTGAATTAAGGTAGGATAGAGCAAGCAATATGGTATGTCTATTAAGTTGCCAGGAATAGGGATACAACCTATATCAGCCAAAGACAAATTCATGATAAATTAATCTACTAATTTTGTAAAACTATGCTATGGACTAAATACAGGACTGTGTTCCACAATCCACATGTGGAAGCTAGCTTAACATTTTAAAAAAGGTTAATTACAGATAAAATTCTGTATCATTTTACCTTTTTTTCTTTTATTAAAGGGTTATCCTTATCTAATTTTTGTATTTTAACAGATGTGAATTTTAATAATTCTTTACATATTTCACATTATGAGATCACCGGGAAAAAAAAATCAGGATTTTTAGTTGCAGTACGGTTAACTTCTGAACAGAATTTCTGGTAAAGTCAGTATCTTAAAAATCAACCACTTTGCTCAGGTTCCTCCGTAAGGCTATAAATCATTCTTATTTTGGGGGCTATTTGAAATATACTATCTACTAATGTCTGTTCATTTAATGAATAGTGAAACAAGTTAAAGAGAGAAGAAATTTCTGTTCCATACTATTCTGTTCTGCTGCTGTTATCCTACAAATAATTATGATTTCTCTGTCTCCCACAAGATGGCAGAATCATTCACGTATTTAAAGAACATACACAGAAAAAAAAAATCTGCTTTTTGTACGTGTGGGAGATGAGAAGGAATTAATGCATTCAGGTGTGCTATAGGACTCCTAATGTTTTGACCACAGGACTAATCTGTGTACAAATAACCAGCATTTTTCTCTTGTTACAACTTCTTATTCTTGAACTGACCATTTCAACAGTTCAAATATACAGTGTGTTTGTCAAAATCAGCAAGAATTGCAATTTTGTTTCCTTTTGTTGTCCAGGGCCAGGCATTTGTATACTAACCTGAGAGGGAGGGAATTGCTCTTCCCAAACAGCATTCAGAATAAAAATATGTATTTCTGCTGCTTTGTTTTTAAAGGCATCCCTCACTTCAGAACCCGATGCCCTTGATGCTGGTCCTGCTGAAGCTTCATCCAAGGGCAACCCCTTCCCGACAGTAAACCATGTCATAACAGTAAGTAAGATGTCCCCAGTGAGTAACAAACCATGCTTAGCTACGTCCTTTGCGTTGTCTGTTGTTAATGCTAGTAAGGATGGTAAAGACTAGCACAAAACTTGTGAGTAGCTGTGCAAAAGGAGAAGACGTACCGAAGGTCAGTGACCCCACCATGTGTTTACTTGTTTGTCACTGCAGCCGGGACGTGGCTTCTGGAGGAGCTCAGCTCCTGGATAAGCACCAGTGTAGCAGACCAGAGCTTTTGAAGCATTCGGTTTGGGGACTTTAAGGGTGGCATCCATTCCCTCCAGCTGAAGTGTTTATTCTGTTGTTTGGACTCCCTCTCGAGCTAATGGAAGGAGCAGCATCTCCAGGGTGCCTCTTTTAGGAGGGAGAGATTGAGCTGCTACCTGGGGGTGACCATTTTTATCTTTTGACTGGAGGGGGAACTTGCGGGACAGGCTGAGACTACATGCCCATATTTTAGGTGACTGATGTCAGACAAGATTAAGCCTACCACACATCACACGAAGAAATGGCTGAGCCCACAGGGCGGCTTTTAGAAATCAGATCCACTTTTGTGAACTTCTGTAAAAAAATTCAGCTCTCTGTAGACTGACCTCAATCATGGTCATCTGCCTGCACACCTGAAATTATGGCTTCCCTAGGCAGATACAATAAGATCAGGGTACCTGACTGATCAAGGTCAAAAAGCATCCTACTTATATTAAGCCTGAAGTACCGGGAAGCAGCAAATGTTTCTCCTGCAGCAAATGCCAGAGGAATGCTTTGATTCCTCTTCTTCCAGCCTTTTTTATCCTTTTCCAGGAATGCCACTCGCAACCCAGCTAATGGCAAAGTTCATCTACTATATAAAAGCCTATAATCAAAGACCATGTTCAATTTTTATTAACCATTCACGTTTTTTAGTAATGTGATTTGTTCGTTGACTGAAAAATAAGCAAATAGACCATGCAAACCTAGTTTCCTCGTATTTCCTATGTGGATTATTATTTAAGAAGGGTTGAGCTTAAGCTGCAGCTTTTGTCTATGAGATGGACGAATAAAGGTTTTCTCTTCTATTCAGTTGCTTAAGGAAACTTATTTTAAGGCCTCTGGTCTCCAAAATCATCTTGTGGAACATTTAGACCAGTTTTATTTTCCAGTTGAAAATGCCTCCATCAATTACTTTTTTTTTGTCCAGCTCTACTTGGTGGCTGTTTCTTACAGTCTTAACCCACATTGCAGGAAGCACAAGGCTTCCTGTTGGAGGAACCACTGTTGCTTCACACATTGCTAGTGACTTGGATCTGTTGCAGCAGTATCTGACTTTTAGCGTTTTCGGCAAAAAAGAGTAAATTACCATTTTTTATGTTCACAGAATCACAGAATGGTTCGGGTTGGAAGCGACCTTAAAGATCACCTAGTTCCACCCACCCTGCCATGGCCAGGGACGCCTCCCACTAGACCAGGCTGCTCAAAGCCCCATCCAGCCTGGCCTTGAACACTTCCAGGGATGGGGCATCAACAACTTCCTGGGCAACCTGTTCCAGTGTCTCACCACACTCACAGTAAAGAATTTCTTCCTATTATCTAATCTAAATCTACCCTCTTTCAGTTTGAAGCCATTACCCTGCGTCCTATCATTACACTCCCTGATAAAGAGTCCCCCCCCATCCTTCCTGTAGGCCCCCTTTAGGTACTGGGAGGTCGCTATAAGGTCTCCCCGGAGGCTTCTGTTCAGCAGGCTGAACAACCCCAGCTCTCTCAGCCTATCTCTAAAGTTCTTCATCTGCAAGGAGAGGAGGAGGCAGATTAGTCCAAGCTACTTCCCTCAGAGCGCGGTACACAGAGGGCTGAAGTGGCTGATATATGTTCCAAGTGTCAAAAGTAGCTAATGTGCAAGTTCTTTTGTGGAGAAGCATTTGTATTTCTGTTGTGGTTTTTTTTTGGTTTTGTTTTGGTTTTTTTTTTTTTAATCAAAATCTTTGTGCTGTAGCAAATTGTGTATGTTATTGCCTTTAACCAAGAGCAACATCTGTCAGTCTTTGGGATTATGGGCTTTTGAGGAGTATCCTGCTGGCTGGGGAACTGGTCAGTATCTCGTCTGCTCTCGTGCTGGGTTTACTCTGGTGACGTTCCTCTTATTCCTCAGTAACTATCTATCTAATCTGAAAAACATTTACGGCTTGGCTTCTTATGGAGGATATGCTTTGCATGTTCAGATAAGCAGATGGTAGTAGGACCTTAATGCAGAATCTTCTTTGCTAGGAATCCAAGAAGGTTCGTTTCCTTCGTATTTCTGACAAGGGTTTGAAAGAAGATGAGTGCATCTACATCAAGGGAGGGAAGGAGAGAAGCATGGTGTCAAAGCAGCCAAAGGCTCCTATTCTTCCTGCAAAAGCTGAATTATGTACTGGATGCTGCCCATCTTCCTTCTCCCTCTCTTCCGTGTCATCACTGCTTCCTGCTCTCCAGCAGACTCTGTCTTCATCTATTTATTTCTCTTGAATTTTCGTAAACATCCTCTTTGCATATGCTATCTGTGATAATATTTGTCTCTTACTTGCTAGCCATAGCCCTCTAGCCATGCCTTGCCATTGCCCATCTCGTCTCCGAGCCTGGTGTTCTGACATTACAAAGGGTGAGGACGCTGCCAGATTCAGGTTTCCTCTCTGTTCTCCATGGGCCCAGTTGCTCTAACTTCTTCTAAAAGGCTCATTTGAGTCATTAACTCATCCAGCCAAACTCAATTTCAAACCCTTTGTGCCAGCTTTAAGATTTCATGACAGTGTGAATGACCAGTAATTAGTTGGACAAACAATTAAAAGTTCTTTCATTCTGAGTCATTGTTTTGCAAAGGAAAAATGAGAATTGCCCTTGGTTTTAATTATGATTGAGTATTTCATTGAAATGTAGAGGCCCCAGAACTTTAATTACAATTAGATACTTCTTTATTTACTGTATTTTATAGACTTGTCTCAATTATGCTAATCACACCTCAAAAATATGGAATCTGTTTATTTTAATTTTTTTAATACATATATATCAAAATGAAAATATTTTAATTGAACTTACACCAAGTCTTCGAATTTTAAAATGGTAATCTTAAAACAAGGGTATCTGTGTAAAGATGTGCATCAAAATGTAACAGATTAGAACCGCAACTGATACGGCTTTCTACATGCAGACTGTGTGTAAAATACTGCACGTCTAACTATGAGGGGAAAGAAAGCCAGGGATACAAACATTGCCAATAGTGCCCCATGCTGACTTTAACAGAAGGAGCATTAACTTGGATTCTGGAGTCTCTTTTTCCAATTCTCTATTTTTTCTGTCTTCTGTCCTCTGCTCCTTGTTTCCTACTCATCCTCTCAAACACAGAACCAACTCTGCACAATCCTTCTCCATCAAAAATATTTTAATTCAAGCTCTGACTGAAATTCCCCATGGATTTTTGTCTGACTGAAAGGAGAGTGTTGACAAGTTTCAGCATTTCCTATCACTTTGATGTGCATCATCATGTTGTCTTCTTTGATCCATTTTTGGGGCTATCAACATCATAAGGATAGTAGATACTTTGTAATTAATATCAGCTCTCTTAAATATTTTAATCGAGTATTTCACTTTAATTCTTACCATATTATTTTATTTAATTGTATGCCTTTGCCCTGGGAATTTCCTCAATTAGATTTTTTCATATAGTTTACCAGGTATACACGTGTCGCTTGTATCCAGGATTTTTAAGGAAGTTTAAAGTAAGACTTATCAATTAAAAGTGATTGTATACAAGAAACTGAAAGTGTTGGAAAAATCTGAAGAACTTTTTCAAGCTAAAAAAGCCAGATGTTTTGGTTGCTTTCCTAAAAATGCAGAGATAACAAAATGTCCCTAAATATGGTAAGAGAACAGACAACTTCAGTGTACCAGAACCTGTGATGTACATCAAAGTGAAATGCTCCTGTGCCTGCGGAAAGTGAATATACCGTGTGCCCACAATGTGTAGGTTGCTGGTTTCCTGCTTTTCTCCCACATTGTTTAGATGCAAGTCATGAGAAACCTTACATGGATGAGAATCACAGCAGATCTATCATCTTCTTCATTTCCAGCTGATCTAGAATTTCCAGCAAAAAGTCTTGATGCACTTAAACCAGTTAAAAATCTTCAGAAATCGATGTAGCAAACATTTTCTTTCTTCATCTGAGCAGGTTAGTTCTAGGCATATCAGAAAATTGTAATCATACAACTTAAACATAATAAAAATTATTTCATGTTTCTTAGTCATTGTCTTACTTTTTTTTTTTTTTAATTTATTTTAAAAGCAAAACCAGTACAAGACTCAGGTCAGAAAAGCACTATAAAAGAAGACAAGTGAAGTGGGGTTCAGAATGTCCCTGTCATCATCAAAGACAGATTTCTTCTGAAACTTGTTTCAAACAATAAAGACCTTGCTCACAGTGTTTGATTGACCTGTTCCCATAACACCGTATGACCTAATATTTCAGTCTTCAAGGTTGTTTTGGGTTTTTGTTTTTGTTTTTGTTTTTTTTTTTCCATAAAGAACTGCTTTATCTCTCCTCCAAAACATTTTCATGGCTCTTAGTCTTGTCAGGTAAGGTTATTATTTTTTATTTAGAGGAGGTAAGTTAGTTTTAGAAGTCAGGAGCCTGGCTCCTCACTGCCTTGCGTCTTATGCAGGTTTATACAGGCTTGGGAAGAAGCCCCTGCGCAGCCTTGTTGGCTTTGCTAACCCTGTCCTCATCCTCTGAGCTTCAGCCCAGTGTAAGCACCCGTCCGCCATGTGGTCTCCTTCTCCATTTCATCTGCTGGTTTGGTTCCACTTTTATCTAAGTAACTGAGTGCTTCTGAGTCAGGATGAAAGACAAAAGGTGTGTGGTATAGGCACTGTATTTATCTCCCTAGCGTAGTGGTTAGCGAACTTGTTTTGTGAATTTGGGGTTAAGCTCCTACTCCAAACAAATGCTTCTGTTTGCACAGCCTGTCTTTGTTCCTCTCTTCCTTTTAAGTAGTTTTCTCATAGGACTCGGTCAGAATTAACTCACTTCCAACTTTGAAGTCTTGGATTTTGCTGAGCTTGTAATTAACAATGCTAATAGGAAAAACCTTTAAAACATAAAAGTTATTAATTGATCTTTTCAAGATACCATATTCAAATACCTTGAAGTTAAAGAAAAAAAATCTACAAAGTAAACCCATCATATGGTAGACAATATAAGCACTGCAGACAATATGAGCAAAAAGAGACAGGTAGACTTAAGCAGGGCACCTGGAATCATGCTGTAGGACACAGCATGCTATTTGAGAATAAAAGAGGATAAATATTTGAACAACCACATTGACACAAGTGATCAGCAACATCTCCCCTTGTGAACGGTGTCTTCATGGAATGCGGGAATCCGCCAGGGGAGGAGGCTGTTCAGGAATGACCGCTGCATTTCACAGGAGTGAGGAGCTTTCTTCAAAATCAAAAGATTGGTAACTTGGGCCATGGGCAGCACTGCTTATGGGGCAGTACCTTTTAATTTTCTTCAATCTTTTTATAACATCAGGCCATAAATGTTTATACAGAAAGCACTTAAATGAAAATCTACATACCGGGTTCCAGTGTCAGGGAAGTCACTATCCAACGGTACGTTAGAAAATGAAAGAAGTGGAGCAAGGACCATTTCTGTAAGCAGCCTGAAGCATATAAAAGCCTTTTGTGTCCAAGATACAACGGAAATTGATCTTTCATTTTTGTCTGTTGCAAAATGCAATGGTGAGTTTGACTGACCTTCACCTTCTTTGCCTTGTGCATATCCCTCAGGAGGCACGGAACTGCCTGATAGGAAAGACAGAAAGGAGCTTCACTCTACATGTGATATGCCCAAATAGTATATATACTGGACACTAGGAGACACATAAAACATTCAGAGCGTTCTCTTGCTATCCCAATAACAAGTGGAGAAAATACCCAGTTTTAACCTGGCCTCTAAAAGATATCAATCTCTAGAAAATGCCTGCATGGGAAATTTTAGGAGAAAGCACCTGGAGCAGCTCATCTGGTGCATCGATCCTGCAGTAAATCACGCTGAGCTGAATTAGATTTCAGAGTAGATCAGCAGGCACAGTGTGCTGGGAAGAGCAACGAGGTCGGGCAAGAGGGACAGGCTGGTGGGGTAGCCCCTGCTCAGGGCCCTCACCAGGCTGATGCAAGCAAAACCGAGGCAGCGCGTTCAAAAATACGGTGCCAAAGCTCAGTCACGAGTCATTGTCAGTGCTCGAGAGTAGCGTGGCTGCTCCAGACATAAGGATGAGCTGAATTATGTGCTCCCCTCTGCCAGCCCCGAGCAGCAATAGGTGCTGTCCCAGAGGCCACCCCACTTTCCTTGTGCAGAGGTCTTCTGCTGCCCTGTGTAACGAGGCGCTTCCACAGTGCCTGTTGATGGATTTGTCTTCCCCAGGATGCAGGAGAGGTTTATAGCGCTCTCTCCATCTGACTTCACAACTTCTGGAGCTTGGCCGCAGGTCTCGAAAGCAGTGAAATAGCGCTGTAACACATGGGGGAAAGCGATGCAGCCAGGGATTTCCAAGACCTGGAGCGTTGAGGGCGCTCCATAAAACACGTCCCGGTGAAAATGTTCCTGATAACAATGCTACATGGCAAGAAGCTTTGTTGAATGCCTGGGTGGGGTTTGCAAATTTGTAGGGTTTCGTACATGCGGCCGTGTGTTAGGTGGTCTTTGTGGTGCCCCCCTCACCCCCTGCCCTGCCGCCTTCCCCACCGCACCCAGGCTGCCCTGTCGGCTTCTGCCTGGCGGTGAGATTGCTTATGGGCAGTAGATTCACAAGGAATTAATTAGATCTCTTTCTCCCTCTTTGACTTGTACGTCCTTGTATGTTTTCTCTTGAGGAGAAGGCTGCTTTTATCCATTGTCTCTGTCTTCAGAAGCAAAGCATCGCATCACTGTAATTAAAAAAAGCCACCAGATGCCAGTTTTCTCTGAACTGTGCAGCAGTTGATCAGCCCGTTCTCTGCTGTTCTTGTTGGACACATTTTGGCATCTTCTTTTTAAAACCATTATTTAAAAATCCAGCTATGTAACATTTTTTAGGTGCGACTGAATGCCCTTCTTCATTCCAAATTTTATTTAGGCAGTTTCTTTTATGAATACAGTCATTATCAAGTGCAACCTTTTGCATCCAGCAAACGCATGTTTTCATAGTTTAGCGAGAAGCCTGAATTTCTTATTGTTCAAGTTTAAAATACTGATGACAAAAAAGGTAAAATTAAATTTGAAAGCAGAAAATGATTCATGAGGTTTAAGCAAATCCCGACGAATGCTCTCAACTTGGTAGATTATTTCTTTTCACCTCTTCCCACCAGCTGAAGTGTACCAGCCTTAGCACTGGTGTCAGTGAAGATCGGCTGTTAAGTCAAATGTCAAGAATATGTACTATTTAGGTACATGGAGTTGAACTAGGCAGGATTCCCTATTAGAGGTGTTTTCTAGCTGGGGAGTATTTTCTTTAAAAAGGTGATCTGTTTGAACTAGGGTTAAATGTATGTCTGGTTTTCTTCCAAAAGGCCAAAATCCAAATCCTTTTCCTCTGCCCCTATTCTTTCAAACTTGGGCTTTTCATGTGTCGTATCACCTTCTGATTCGTAGCCTCTCTCCCCGGCGGCTGGCTGTGCTCTCAGCCTTGCTCTCAGACATGCTTTGCCCTGTCGTTGCTGGTTACGCTTTTCATGTGAAGTTTGGGCTTTGGCCATGAGTCTTGCCTTGAGACCTTTCTTCTTCTGCTAAGACTGGAGTATGGACCTGTGAGAGGGGAGGTCAGGGGAAAAGGAAGGCTTATAAAAGGGAAAAAAGGTGATGGGGTGTGTTCTGTTTGGGTTTGGTTTTGAAAAGTTTATAAAAAAACATAATGAACTGTTCTTTATGGACTGCTCTGTAACCTTTTGGACAAACATTTTTATTAGAAGTGGAAAAGGAAAGCATATGTGTACAACTGGAAGTTAAAAATTATTGGATGTTAACCTGATGGCAGGACATCTCATTTATCATGCTTTAAGAAGATGTTTTCGACTGAAGCATCATAGCTAGTTGTGATTTTGTTCCTATCCTGTTTCAATATGAAAGAATTTTTGCAGCCAACACCGCAGCTGAACTGCCCCAGGTAACTTAGACTGGTTTGTTTTACTGCTTGTTGCAGAGGACTATGAGTCCCATGTTTGTGCTTCAGTTGAAGGACCCCAACGTTCAATGGAGGGTGGTAATTCCATTAAATAAGAGTATCTGAAATAATTTGATTTTTAGCTATGCCTGATTTAAACAAAAAAAATCACAAAGTGAATCTTTATAGTGTCCAAAGTCTTAATGTTTTTGTTGAAAAAGCGTAAGAAAGATGCAAACCAGGTAGTGAAACTCCCATAGTGAACACACTGGTTTTGGTACAGGACCTATCCTTTGTGACGTTTACTTTTTAGGCAGTGAAAATATAATTTCAGGGAAAAAAAGGAAAATAGTAATCTGTTCCAAATGATTAATCATACATTTTTCTGAAAAGGTATTCTACATATTTAGATGGTTTGGGATTGACTGGTACTTCAGGTGTTATTTTAATAATGAGCTCATGATGATGGAAGGTGAGTAGGAGGACTTTGCGATTTCAACAGAAATATTTTAAACAAGTTCAGGCACTATTCAGTAAAACAATGGAATAATGCAGGATCCTGGGTAATCTGTCCTCCTACACCAGGATCAACTTCTTCTGAAGAGTTACTGGGAGAAGATGGAAATTCCACACCTTCTCACTTGCCTTAGGCAAGCAATTCGAACTCAGCTGCCCGTGCTGGAAAGGTTTGCCATGTTTCCGTCCTAAACGTCTCTGTCTTGCCCTGCCTGTGACTAACAGTGGAAATAGTTTGGTTCCTCTTTTTTGTGACCTTTTTTTGCACATGAAACCTGTTCTTCTATCTTCCCTTAGTCGTGACGCACTAGGAAATGTGTGTTCAAATATGAACACTAAAGAAAAGTTCCAAGAGCAAAGGTTGCCTGTTTAATAGGGTGAAGCCGAAGTCAATGAAGATAAGCACAGAAATCTGAAAGCAAGGGTAAAATCCCCCTGGGATTCTGGGAAGAGAAGCATTGGGTTTGAGAAAAGGATTAAAGAGAAGATAATGCAAGTTTAGGGTTGTGAGTTTTGTTACTTTGTTTTGCTTTTTAAAAAAAGAAAACTGGAAGAAGAAAGGAAGCTGATGAATCTTAGATTGTGATTTTCCTGGAGGCAGGGTGAATGGGAAGGCAGTGATGGAGGGTGCTGGGTTCCTGGGGGCTAGGTACGTAGGTGAAGATGTAAAGCCTGCTGTGGTTTGAACTATCATGTGTATTTCTTGTGTCCGTTTTGTGTTGTTGTGTTTGTTTTTTTTTTACAGGAGATTAAATGATGACTTTTGATGCTAGGAGAGAGAAAGTAGAGCCCTGAGTCTCTTTCCACTGAATTAGATCGTAGAGAAATGCATACTCTATTACTTAATTGAGTTTGCTTTCAATTTGCACTTGCGTTTGTGTCACGATCCACGACCAAGAGTTGTGTTCTTGTTGGTACCTACGGTTCAGCTGTGAGGAAATCAGGGCTCCTCCACATCCCATCAGGGAGGTGGGCGCAGAGCAGGATGGTTTGCCACTGAGGAAGGAGCAGTGGTGGGTTTGGGGACAGCAGCAATGGATTTGGGGACAGCAGCGGTATGGGTTCACACAGGGTGTCAGAGGGAGAGTGGGCAGGGAGATGTGCAGAAAGCAGAGGGACAGAGGACACGTCCGTGCTTGGACCAGATAATTTGATTTGTTAGAGAAACTAGCAGTGTATCTCTGAAGCAGCATGAGTGGGTGTATGTGTGAGCTTTCACCTGCCTGGAGAGGATACAGCAGGGCTGCTGTCGATCGGAGCTGAGCCCGCTCCCCTCTCGGGAGCGCAGTTTTCCAGCCTTGGCAGCACTTCTGGGCCAAGACGATGTTCAGCCTCCGCTGTAGAAAGCTGGTTCGTTGTCTAGTGCCGCTTCCTATTTATCTGCAGCAGCTTGAAAGATTAGATGAAAGACTTCCCCCCGCACGACTTATTTCATGGGGAGGCAGTTGATACACTTGCCGTAGAAACGTTGGACAAGCGTGAACCAGTGGGCAGGTGATTGAATAACGGGGCCCCCAACTGGGGATGCTGGTAGGAGAGTGGTGGTGCTGGCGGGGAGGGGGTGTCCTCCAGAGGCTCCAGCTCAGCTCAGGCGGTAGAGGTGTGCAGGCTTTCAGACCGTGGGCGCAGGAGGGAGAGTGTGTCATCAAGGAAATGAGATGAGTTTTCGGGAAAGCTGTGAAAGCCTAACTGCAGCTTGCGGTGTGTTGAACAAACATAGGGAGAGATGCAAAAGGGTATTCGTGCTAGAACGACGCATCCTGTGGGACTTGTTCCTCTAGCAATATTGTTACAATCTCAGATTTATGTTTCTTTCAGATGTAGGTAATTAATTAAAAAAGAAGGACTGGGGTTTTTTTGTGATAATTAAAATTAATAATGGTCTCTAAAATAAGGAGTATTTCAGAGTGCCTAACAAAAAAAAAAGGTCTCCAAAGGACGAGAATCAAAACTCTGAGTATATGTTTGGCGGTGGTGGTGGAGTGGAATAACCTACTAGAAACTGATGTTATTAGTTTAAATTTTTAGGGTTATGCCTCACCAGCAACTCGATTATTTTTTTTCTGTGTCATTGATTGAATATACTTTGTGATTGTAAGACCTAGTCCCATTATAATATTTGAAAGATCATATGCAGGAATAAGGTTTTGGAAGTCATGAAATGTTTGAAGAAAAGCTTTATTAGAGAACTGTGTTTGATTCCTTGCAAGTGGGATCGCTGGGGAGTAGAAACCATGCTGATAAAGAGTATTTCAATAACTGACATTCAAAATGGCTAAGGGCTACTCTTCAAAAGGAAAAAGAAGCACTGGAAACTCTTCCTTCAGACTCGCTAATGCAGTACATGCCTGGTCTTGGGGAAATGTGCACACATCTATTTTCAACAAGAACCAGTTCACAAAGAAAGCTCTTCCCTAAGCTTTGAACAGACAACTCAATGAAATGCAATGCTTGGTCCTGGCTATTTATGCAGGTAGCTTCAGATAGGGCATAGACCTCTGCACTAGCTTTTGAGTTGGCAGAATTTCAACATATGACCCAGTACACCACCTGTACATATAGGATGTGCATTTGCTGTAGCACAAAGCAGCTGGCTGCTGGCTATCATTAAGAGAAACATCTTTCAGCAATGAACAGAGCCAAGAGAAATGTCCAGCGTGTGGAAAGCTTATAAATGCTGTCAGGTGTGCATGGCAGAAGCAAATCTTCGCAGGAGCTGTGAGCTTGGCCAGTACTGCCGATTTATATAGCCTATTTAAAGCTTCCAGAAATGTGTCCCTAGTATAAGCAAAAAGAAAATAATAATAAAAAAATATACAATTGGGCATTCAATACACCAAGGAACATAACTAAATTTATACCCGGTTTTAAAATTGGTTTACGGCTATCAGAGGTGAGACTCAACTCCGGACTGACACCTGCAATTTGGTATCTGCGTGGAGTGTACCTCCTGTGAGCCAGAGGGTTACCAGGGGCCCCGTAGTCAGTGGGGTCAGAGTTAACACAGTCGGTGGAGCCTGGGCGGTAATTCATTTGACTTCAATGCGGAAACCTACCAGCTGGCTACCTGAACAGCCACAAAGCATCTATGTGCTTATGTCATCTCCTAAATCAAATAATATGCAGCAAGGAAATAATATATACATGATTGAACTGTGTGGTGTCAATATTAAACATTCTTATAAAGTCAAGAAATGAACAAAGTAGCTAATAAATATGAAATACTGCCTTTCTTGAAAATTTTCAGGCTACTGGTAAGATGGACATTTTATTTATTACACATTATTATATTACCTGCTCGTTAGATATATCAACTTACTATTATATCTGTTTTCATTACATGTTAAACTTTTTTGGTACACTAGTAAAAAAGCAGGATGACTTTGTGCAGCAGAGTTAAATTTGTAATAATCCATTCATTGATACAAACCATTACTGATACATTATTTGGCTATACATAAAGAACCTGACATTCTTCTCTTTTCTCAGTTACAGCATTTAAATTAATTTTAAAGCATTACAATATAGTTCTCAAAGAACGCAAAGTTCTTGGCCAAAAAATTGACACTAATCAGATCCATGTATGCATATTTATTAACTAACGAATTTACACATTGATATTTTGTCTTAATGTTTCCCTTAAATATATTTTGTCAGTAAAAAAGCCAAAATATGTAATTTTTGAAAGCTCAATAATTTATATGCTTTATGGTCCTTAATTAATCCTTTATTGCTGTCAGGTGCATGAATTTAATGAATAGTGAAGTTAAATAAAAGTAGATGTGTATTTTTCGTATTTACTTGTCTTTATATTTTAAGATCTTTTTATCTTTTTTTTTTCTTTTTTTCCTATGAACATTTTTTCTTCTCTTTTTAATTAGCTAATGAAAGGAAAAGGCAATTTATCTCAATTTTGCTTTAATTATCACTGCAATTTTTGGCATAGAACAGTTCGCCTGTCAGGAAGCCCTGTGGTGTTACACCCCTCGCATGTTTGTCTCATCACCTGCATCCCCCGCACCTTTAAAATATCCCCTTTAAACACTTCCCTGGTCTTGATCTGACTCTTTTCTCTGCAATCTTTCGCATCGTGCTGAAGATACCTCGGATAATCCTCACGCGCCCTTCCACTTCCGACGAAGACACCGACCAGTTGCCCCCAGACCCGGATGACTTTGAGCCTGAGGAACCCGACAGCGCAGGCGGCCATGGCTATTCGGACTGTCTGAACAGTGCTTTCTATCCTCCCTAATAAAGTACTTTTCTGGAAGGAGTTCACCGGTGGTTTTCTTTCCCATTGTTCGATTACATTTAATGTAGTACTTGAACCGCTATGCCTTATTTGTAGGGAAAACCTTGACACGGAGGATGGATTTGAGCTGGGGGAGCAGAACCCGCATTTGTATTTCTTTGCCTTGAACTTTCCTTCAGCCAGAACTTGTGCACTTGAAACAAAATGCGCTGGGTGAGGTTATGTGAATGTCACCACGTGTATCAATAGCCACTTGTAAGGGCGTCCTAAATGCAACGGTGAAAAGAGCAGGTGATTTTTATGCAGAAGGTACTTTGCCCTTTTGTAAACACGCTGAAAACAATTGTATAGTTTGGGTTTTTTTTAAATCTTGTGTCCGTGTTTTGTCTGTATAGCTCACCCTTTTGTCTATCCACAGGTTCCTTTGAATTGTCCCCTTTAATGTTGTTTTCTATGAGAATAAAAAGTCCTTTTCTGTCTTTTAAATAGTGCTGGATTTTTCCCTGCAGAGAAATGTTATTTCCATTGGAATTCTGTATCTCACTGTAGCATAATAAAGAACAGTTTCTCCAGGTATGTCAGTAATGCAAACGTCAATCAGATTTGAACGGGACCTGTAAATTACATTTTATTAGATCTAAATGCAGGAGGCATCTTATGCAACTGTGCACCCAAGAGTGAACTGAGAAGCAATTTCTTATGCTTGAGGAACAGTCTGAGACCTTTTCATTTCTTCTCCTGACTTGCATATGAGCAGACACCTTGAATTTGCCTTACTGCGATATGCCAGATGATTAGGGGATTGGAACACCTCTCTTATGAAGAAAGGCTGAAGGATTTGCGTTTCTTCAGTCTGGAAAAAAGACGACTGAGGGGGGATCTTATCAACTCTTATAAATACTTAAGGGGTGGGTGTCAGGAGGATGGGGCCAGGCTCTTTTCAGTGGTGCCCGGCAACAGGACAAGTGGTAATGGGCACAAACTTGAGCATAGGAAGTTCCACCTAAACAAGAGAAGAAGGAACTTCTTTACTTTGAGGGTGGCAGAGCACTGGAACAGGCTGCCCAGAGAGGTGGTTGAGTCTCCATCTCTGGAGACATTCAAAACCCGCCTGGACGCGTTCCTGTGCAACCTGCTGTAAGGTGACCCTGCTCTGGCAGGGGGGTTGGACTAGATGATCTCCAGAGGTCCCTTCCAACCCTACCATTCTGTGATTCTGTGTGATTCTGTGATGCCTGTATTTCATATATATGTGTGTGTGTGTGTGTATGAGGTAAGCATTTAAGTGCAAATGTTCTTGTACAACAGTGTTCAATTCTTTAATTCTCTTCCCTGCTGTTCAGGTTTCTAATGCATTTTGAGGTGCTTAAGAAGAACCTTTTGGGATTGATCTTTATTTGGGTTTCCACGGTGCTGCTGTAACCCAGAGGTGGGGTCTGGCCCTGCTAAACTGGGATGTCATGACTTTTTTTTCTCATGTACATTGATGCTTTTTATGATGTGAATACAATTTCTTTTCCTGTAAGTATAATAAGCGCAACTCAGTGACCTGGTAAATCCTCATCTTTTATTCACATTCTGAAAGATTTCTCAGGTGATTGTTCATATATGATTTGGATGAATGCTGGTAGCTGGCTTTTCAGGAATTAGGAAGTTCCCAGGAGATTATGGCTGTCACAGAGTTAGAACAATATCTCCTACTGATAAAAGGGATGTTTTATTTTGAAAAAATAGGCTTGCAACAGCGCTATGATATCAAGATTTCTCTTGACTCTCAACTGCATCCACTGTGGCTTTTTCATAATCTTGTACATCAGTATTTTAATTTAAGATGATTTATCAGCAATAGGAATATTGAACTAATTTTCATTCATTTGCAAAATGAACATTACTTTAGAATCTGCTATGCCTTTAATAATTAAGACTGTATTATGTGCATAAACATTGAAATTTGAATTAGCTTAAATGATGTCGATAAATGAAATTATATTTAAAAATATTTGCTTCCCATCCCTTTTCTTCCCCCAAAATAAACAGGGTTTTTTCCACCATGACTTAATGTTTGATGAATGCGTGTTGCAAAAATATCATCAGGCGCAGAACCCATAAATGCTTTGGCAATTCAGCTAGTAACATATGGTTTATTATTGCTTTATTATGTCTTACGAGACAGCATAAGAAGTAAACTCATTCTGCTGTTGTAAACCACCCCTGGGTGGCAGAATAAGTTGTAGTTGAGAGTGAGTGAAATAAAGTAGGAGTTCTGTTGAGAGCTCTGTATTTTCATTCTTTTTCCTCCTCATGCACAGGTGTGTGTTTTAGATTCTTCATTAGGTCCTGGAAGTCAAAACGTTTGCTATCAAAATTATGTGCTCTTAAGCAAATGCTGTCAGCATTCAGATAACTTTTAAACACTTGGATCTTTATCTGTCCTTTTCAACTGAATTTGTTTTCAAGGCAAATTTCATATTGCAGTGTAGAGAATTTTGCTGTGGGTATAAACTTACTGTGGTAATACTCTATGGAAAAAATTGAACATACATTGACAAATGAACCCAAATAGTTTTGTAAATGGACACGCAACTCTACAAAATACAGCAATCAAAGCCTCTGCTACTCATTTATTCAGGCTTCACTTAAGCAAAAAAATGCTGGGGCAGGTGATTACATTTCATTTTTGTTCTGCATGAGAGGGGCAGAAGTGGAGGTTGGATGCTGGTGTCTTTATCAATATTGAGTAATGTCTCTCTTTAAGGTTTGGTGTTTGATAAGAGTGGGCAGAGACAGAAGGTGGAAAAGGCGGGATGGGAGTTGGTCTGTTAATGACAGCTCATATCGTGTGCTCTTGCTGCCCGCTGACCTGGGAGGTGCCTGGAAAAAGCCCAATGTCTGGCTACGGAGCCTTTTCCCTGGGGAACTGGCTTCTCCTTGTTCCCAGCTGCCACAGCAGTTAAAAGATACCTAAAAAGGTATTTAATGCCTCCTAATGTATTTCGTTAGCCATGTCTCATCATTGCCACGTCCATCGTTGTGGAGGAAGACAAGGCAAACAGTACCACTGAATATGAGAGGGAAGATTTTTTTTTGTGCTACATCTATTGAAATATACTTTACAGCCTGGAATAATTTGGTTTGCTGGGATATAGCAGTAATATTGAGGGACATCATGTGTATATAGCTGAAACAATGGACATCCAATGGAAGAGAGGTCGGTTGTTCCACTGCTGTCTGTAGTCTTGGAGGACAGCAGATGTAGGACCTTGCCAGCACAAGGATAGTCCACTTTTAGCACAATTGACTTAAAAGACCCATGAAGAGAAGAAAGCGCTTACAGCTTCCACGGACTGCCTTGTCAGAGGAGTCTCAGAGCTCTCAGAATCAGTTTATTGTAATGTTGAAATAACCTTCCTTGTTTTTATCCTCAAACGTATTCAAACTTGCCCCTTTGGAGAAAATCTGCCACGGAGCCTCCTGTTCCCCGTACACGACATGTAGGGCTCTGCTCCCTCACATGCAAAGCAGAGGCTGGCGGTGCCTGTGATGTTTCCCTTTTTCCACGCCTGCTCCCTCCTGCTCCGGGAGTGTTTGCGGAGCCAGCGGGGTGGACCAGGGACCGACAGCAGCAGCTGCCGGGTGCCGCGGCAGGAATGTGGACCCACCTCTCCTAAGGATCAGCTTCCCGCCCTCGGCTCCCTCCGCTTGGAAGGTAAGCCTGTTCCGTATACAGCTCTGGCGTGCTTTTCGTTTCAGTGAGGAACATGCCATGAAATACCAGCTGGAAACGCTGCCAAGGTCCTGATGTTTCCAGGCATGTGCATGTGGCCTGGGGTGGACGTGCCGGAGTAACGTAGGGATACTTGCTGGCATGGCATGCTGGGGCTGAGGGAACGGTGGGCACCAGGAAGAAGCTGGAAAGCTTGACTTGCGGCTACAAGTCGTGAGGGAGCCGACTGAGTGTCGTGCTTGTTTTTTTTTTCTTTTAACTTTTTGACTTGTTTTAAGTGCGGGATGGAAATTCTCTCTCCAAATCAGACTTCTGAAAATCACTGCGTATGTGATTTCTGTATTAGTTCTAGGTTTTTTTAACTGGTAGATGTGACTTAGGTAGGTAGCTTTCAACAGAGTATGACTGAGCACATCAGGGTCAGAATTAATACTTCTGACTGTTGAATGCTTATGGTGTGTCTGAGGCTGAGCAAGTAAAACCTACCAGCTTAAGAAAGAAGCGGTGCAGATGTGTGATGTGTGATACAGTCATTGGCTGGCAGCCATGTCAGGCTGAAAACGAAAATGTGCAAAGTAAAAGAATTGCGGTACCCACATGAGTGAAAACACAGCTGAGAGTGACACGCAAACATTATGATAGATAGTCCCTTGCTTCCTGCTCCAAGAACAGCAGATCAAGTGAGCACAGAAAATACATCTGCTTAAATGGTTTATTTACACAATATTACCGTTTTGGATACTAAGCACTTGCCTCCTACAAAAAAACCCAAAAACAACCTCCCCCCAGTCACAATCAACTTCATCTCTTGGCCTCTTGTTAGGTCCTGCTCTGAGAAGAAAAACAGGTGCCAAGAGACCAGTGGCTGTAATACAAAGAAGTAATTGAAAATAGCGCAGTACTTTAGGCGACGTCTATGACATGCTTTTACTTAGCACCTGTTTACTATGTTTTCCCTTGCAAAGTAAAACAGGAAATATACAGTTACTAACAGTGTTTTAGAAAGTCCTTGGAGTAAAATAACCATTATTTCTGTGTAGGAATAAGAAACGTACTCCCACAATTATATAAACCCAAATTCTCATACAGTTAGGGTCATGGTCTTTCCTCAGGTTTAGCGTTGAAATGACATGCTAAGCAAGGTGTGGTAGATAACAAGATGATGTCAGCCTTTTCTCGCTGTCTCCTGGGTCCTGGTGTATCCGCATCCAGGCTGTGGAAGAGCCCTGCATCCAGTGTCTCTCGTGCTCCCTGATTTCAACTCAATGGCATGAAGTTTGGTGTCATATTTTGTTGCATTCTTAGGTTTTTGCTCCAGTTCTCATCTCCAATGCAATGTGCTCCAACTCCCTAGCACTTGCACAGTCAGCAGCATGATGCATCCAGAATATAAATTTCCATTCACAAGAAATGGAGCAATTAGGTCTTTCCCTATCCTAGTATTTTAATTTTCACTTTTTTTTCCTTTTTATGGAATACAGCGTTCAGGCTGTAACAGTGAAAGGGAAAGGTGTTAATTTTTTCTTGTGAGTGCTAGCAGACACTTTTGCAAGACTAATGAGGGAAAACCTGTTTGTAAAACTGAATACTCTCATCAGCATCTTATGTTGGAATTATTATCAGTAAAGTCACTTCACAGTCACGTCCTTGGGTCTTTCTGTAGCGATCGCCTTCTTTGACTTTCACGTGGGTGAGCTAACACGTGAAAACAGTATCTGGAAGTAGAGGGTATGAACGTGCTTGAAGATTTAAGCTTTAGGTAGTTAGCTAAGAGTGCTAAGTTACACATAGCATAAACTCCAGATAAAATCCACCAATGCTGGTGTAAGTCTGTACGGACTTAGGTGTGTCTTGGGTCCGACGTTGCTGGTTTGTTGCACCACTGACAACCTGCTCTTTTACCGACACGGGCATCCATTCCCCAGCATGAGGAGGGAGCAACTCCCCTCGGAGATGCCGTTTGGGAGCCTGCTGAAAGCCGGGGTATCCCTGCCACCGGTGGGACAGGGCTGGGGAGCACACGCAGCTGAACGTGCCACCTGAGATGCTCTGGTCCTTGTCTGTGATTTAAAACTGTTGGGAACGGACAGGTTAACGGGAGCGGAGGCGCTTCAGGTTTTTCACCTGCGCCGCAGGAATGGTTGATAATGTAAGCAGCAGCGTAATGTAAGCTGCTGTTTGGATCCCACTGAGGACCTCCTTTGAGGATGTTGAGTGGTACAAAGGCACTATGCAAGTCCCTCGCCACAGGGATACGTTTCAGCCTCACAGAAAAGATTTTGAAGATACGAACTTTTTTATACTGTTTGCCTTCCTGCTGAAGAGTGAGGAAGTACCGCAGCTTTCCTCTGGGTATTATGCTGCTTTTATCCCAGTATTTCCAGGAGGTGCAGTGAGGTGTATTTTTACTTTTGTGACATCAAGCTCATATTTATTCCCTCTACTACAGCAGCCCATGTAGGTTTGACTGGTTCTTTGTGTTTGCCTTGCTACGCTCGCTCGTCTGCTGGCTGCCTCACACTTCTGAGAACTAAGGTAAAAGAGAGACTAAAGAAAAATAATTGTCACTGGAGTAACTTTTTCTTTGTTCTGAAGAAAGTTTCAGAACAGGAACACTCTAAGGTAGGTTGTGGTTTTTTGTTAACTTTTCATATGTAAAGTGTATAGACTGCTGTGTGACGACTTCTTTGACTGCCTTTTCTTCCTATCGGAGGCTCTGAAGATCACGTGAGTATAGCATCTATCAAGAAACAAGCAGAGTAGAAAGGAGCGTGCCTAGTTTTGGCTGTCATTTCCACGAAGACAATTGAAAAATGATAGATGAAAAAGGTTTTAGAGTTAGTTATTTGTTTATCTCTCTATCTATGTATCTGTCTATCTGTCTGTCTGTCTATCTGTCTATCTATTTATTTAAAAGAGTCTTCTTTTACCAATGTGTTAAGAGGAAAAGAAAGTGTCTTTTCTTTACTAGGGATTCAGTGAGATGCTTAAACTGCCAGCTTCACAAAGGGTTATGTGTTTCTTAATGAACCACGTGTTGACCAGAGACCATATTCTCGTTTAACACTAGCGAACATCTTCTGTGTGATTCTGTGTTGTTGTGCTTCCCCTTCCCTTGCTGGTAGATGCAGAACCAGCCTTGCGTGTGAACCGCCCCCGAGACAACATGAGCCCGATTGACGTGGCAACCAGGGGGTGTGTTATAAACCACGGCATCTGCAGCAGAGCCGCCGAGAGGTTCCCCCCGCGCTGCAGTTTCTAATATTGGCCTCCTGACTTTATTGTTGTGAACTAGAGCCAGGTTATTCTCCTACAGTCGACTAACAGACTCCACAGCCGTCGCCTGTACGGGTATTAGCTCCATTTTAGATGCTCACTGGTCACTTCTTGTATTTAGGGGTGCTCATGGTGCCCACTGAAAGTTTTGCAATTCTTTCTGCATGTCGAAAATCCAAGATGTCACGTCCTCATAAAGGAGAGTGCACTCTGCATGAACATGTATTAGGATAGCTCAGACCCAAACACGCAACAGGGAAAGATCAAAAGCCAGGCTAAAGCACCATTTTTAAATATTGTTCTGTACGCTGTCTCTAAGTAACAACATGTGGTGCCAGCTAATCATATTTGTCATTTTACTTGCTCGATAATCTCTGTGAACACAAGTTAGTGCTACTGAGACATAGCTATTAATTTTCATGGACTATTTAAATATGAGCTTTTAGGGTAGAGGGGTTGAGGGGAGAAATGAATGAAGCCGGTAACCAAAATCCCTCTTGAACAATTTGCTGTGATGCCAAACCAACGTTTATTGTTATCGGAGGCAGCTGCCTGCCCTGTCTTCATGCTTCTATTTGTGGATTTTCGACGGCTATAAATGGAAACACGCGCTGACCAGAAATCACCACCAGCGCTCCCTGACACTTCTCTCTCCCAACTCCAAAAATACAGGGATATCTAACATGTAGTCAGGTTAAATCACTTCTGCTCGGGATATTAGACTGTTTTTGTTTTTTTTTCCCCTGGGAAATGGAGTTAGAAAAACATGAAAGAAAACTCTCTGGAAGAGGAGCCTTAGAGGAAAAGCAAATGGTAAGACATGTTAAGAAATGTTGATGTTCTTTTTTTTTAAATTTGACAATAAGAAGGAAAGGCAAATGAGCTGTTGTACTTTGTAGGAGTACTTCCCGACTTCTTTTAACCACTGACCTTGAAGGTTAAAACTCCATTCATGTTAAATCAATTACGAAGATACATGTCTGTGGAAATTATGGAAATTTGTGTATGCATTTTATGTGCATGCGAAGTGCAAAAACTGAAATCCAGTTCAATGTCGATTTGTTATTGTAACCCAGATTGCTAGCTAATAGTCTGTGGTTTTCTTGAATTTTTCTTGAGGGACTATTTCATGGTTTTGCACATTATTTTCCATAACTTTGGTTCAGTGAATGGCAGAGGAAATTGTTTGCCCGTGTCTGGAATGTGTCTGGAGCTTATTGAAAAGAGGTGTGACCAAAACAAATTATTAAGAGAAAGTTAAACAGTCAAAACACAGTTTAGTCCTAATTAGTGTAGGCTTGAAACACAAATTCTAATTTGCCTTGTGTTTACTACGTTATTTTCTTGATATCACAAAAAGGACAGTTTATGCTTGGCTTTGCAAAGCTGTGAAGAAAGTTGGCCATCATTTTTGTTAAGAAACAAATTAGCGCTGAATTTTTTAGCACCTGTCTTAAATAGTGGTGGTGGTGGTGTTGGTTTGGTTTCATGGTGGGCCAGCCTTTACTCTTGTTTAATCACGAAGTTTGCCTCTACCAGCCTCAGTTACGTGAGCCTTGGAAAGCTTGTGTGTTAGTTAATAGTTTTAAATACAACTTCACCGAGGCAAGGTGCCTTGGGTAGGAAATACCGGAGGTGCTGAAACAAAATAATGACCTGGCCTTAAAGCACCTCTTCTTTTTTAAGAAAATAAGTCTCTTCTTTTTTAAGAAAATAAGTATTTTTCTAAAGAGTAATATCTGAAAGAGCATTGCTGAAGCTTCAGCATGAAGTTATAATATGAATATTATTTAATGTTTTACTTGTTCATTTTTTCATTAATAAATTAATACTTTAGACAGTGTCCTCATTTTCAATGTTTGTAGTTGATACATAAAATATAAGGAAAACTCTTCAAAATGAAAAACAATTATAAAAGTAATGAAAGCTTCAGGAAAACTTTCAAAGGAAACCTATGAAATTTTATTCTAGCTCGTGTGTGACGGAAATATATAGCAATATAATTAGATGTTATGACTATCTAATTGTGGGCTGCATCCCGATGCACAAATAATTGAGTAGGCAACCTTGAGTGAGGCTTTGTCCAAAATGCAGAGAGTGTCATTTGGAACCTTAATGATCTTCTGATGGCTTTCCCTGTGTGCATCATTTATTAATTTTAAGAACGGCAAACTGGAGCGAACAGGGACCCTGCTGACGGGAGCCATGTTAACGCCCACGCCAGGTCACCCGCTGTTTGGTTGTTTCAAAGCTGAATCCTCCTAACACTTACAGAGCTGAGAGGGTCCCTGTTAGCGGTGGCAGGTGACATCCCTGTGGGTGCTCAGAGAGGGGTACAGAGGAGGCCCTGGCTTGGCAGGTTTCGCGTAGCTCTGCTGACAGTAGAGGAATGTCCTGGCCCCATACTGTTCCTCCCGCCCCTTTCCCTTCCAGTCAAGCCTGAGCCTCCTCTCCATCCCCCCTCTGTCTCCCCCTGTTTAGTCTTAGTTTCTTTCCTTCCAATTGCTGGATGGATTTCACTTTGCTCCTACATGGTTTTCCTGGTTTTGTACCTCCTCGGCTTTTATTAATTCTGCCCTTTTCTCCTTGTTACATGCAGGTCACATTAATATCCAAACACTGCATGGGTGCAGTGTCAATCTGTGGTACAGATACTATTCGTACATGTTACTGTTGATGTCTGTTCACATATTTAACTTCAGTATAGCAAATAGATAAGCTATTTAATATTATAGGCGCCATGAGGTGTACATTGTCAATATTATATCCTATAAACTGAATGATACTTTGTATATTTGTAACTGGATGGTACTTTTTTCTAAAAAATATATTTCAGAGGAGCATAGGATAACTCAGGTGCAAAAGGAGCTCAGGAGGTCTCTAGCCCAGCTTCCTGCTTAAAGCAGCAATGGGATCAGACCAGGTTTCTCAGGTCTTTATCCAGTAGGGTCTTGAAGACCTCCACGGGTGGAGACTGCACAACCTCTCTAGGCAACCTCCTGCTCTACTACTGGGCTGTCCTCATGGGGAGAAATGTTTTTCCTTTCATCAGTTCAAAATCTCTCATTTCAGTTTATTTCCCTTTCTCTTTCCTCCTGCCATGCATTGCTGTAAAACGCCCGGGCCCCACCTCTTTGCTAACCCCCCACACAGGGACTGCTGTTAGGTCCCTCTGGAGGCATCTCTTCTCCAGGCTGAACAAGTCCAGCTCCCTCAGCCTCTTGTCACAAGGCAAGTGCTCCAGCCCTGACCACCTTGGTGGTCTCCACTGAACTCTCTTCAATCTTTCAGTATCTTGTATTGGAGGGCCCAAAAACTGGATGCCGTATTCTGGATGTAATCTGGTGAGTGCTGAGTAGAGGAGGATAATGCCTTCCCTTGCTCCACTCATCATGCTCCTGCTAGCACAGCCCAGGATGCTGTTGGCCATCCCTGCTGCCAGGGTTTGCCAATGGCTCAGGCTCAACTTGCTGTCCACCAGGACCCCCAGGGCCTCCTCAGCAGAGCTGCTTGCCCAGCAATCAGGTCCCAGCCTGGATCACTTATAGGGGCTCTCCCTTCCCAGGTCCATAATGCTTCTGTTGGCCCATTCCTCCAGCCTCACTGAACGGCAGCCCTCCCCTCAGGCAAGACTCTTCCCCCTCAGTTTGGTGTTATCTGCAAACCTGGTGAGTGCCCTGCATCATCTCCTCTGGGTCATTGATGAAGATGTTAAACAAGACAGGTCTCAGGACATAAACCCTGCAGCACTCCACTTGTTACTTGTTACTGTCCTCCAAGAAGTGTACAAAGCATTAACCATGAATTTCTGAGCCCAATTGTCCTATAAGCTTTTTAGCCATCTATTTTTCCACCTCCCAGGCAGTCACGTCCTGATGTGGATATGAAAATATTGTGGGAAACAGTGTTGGAGGCGAGTCAGGGTAAATGACATCCACTGCTCTCCCCTTGTTCACAAATCTAGACGCTTTATCATAGAAGGCAATCAGGTTGGTCAGGTATGATTTCTCCATGGTAAATCCATGTGCTGTTCCCAACCACCTTCTTCCCACAGGTGAGTACGAGTTGAGTTATCTCGAGTTGTCCCTGCTTTGATCCTTATCCACTGCTGTTTGCTCTCCTCCTCCCTGAACCCTGCTGCTAAGCACAGATACCTGAGATACTTTGTGTAGAAGACCTCAGCAGAGACATCACTGAGTCACCCCAGCCTTATCCATACCCGTTTCCACCTCTTGTGCTGCCTTTTTCTGTGCTGGATCTCAGTTACAAACTCCCTGTTTAGCCACACTGATGTCCCAATAAATCTGCTTGTCTTCCTGAATATCAGAGGTTGAGGAAGAGGTTGTTTTCACAGATGTGATGGCTTTCCTGAGCTCCTTGTGTTTCCAAGGTGCATCCCATGGGATCCTACTTACAAGCTCCTCGATAAGACAAAGTCAGCTCTCCTAGGGCCCAGGATCTGTGCGCTGGTACTTGCCTTCCTCACTCCCCCACAGGATCTTCAGCTTCATTATTTCATGGTCACTACAGCCAAGGCTGCCATTGAGCATCACATCCCTCACCACTTTTTCATCATTTCTGAATAATAGATCCAGGTGTGCACAATGGTGGTTTGTCCATCCAGCGCCTGTATCAAGAAGCTATCTTTGACAAACCTTGGTTTCGTGTACTTTGTTACAAATTTTTCTACTTATTTTCAAAAGAACAAAGACCTAATCTAGTCTATATCATCCTGAAAATATTCTGATTGCAGAGTGTCAGAGATGCACAATTAAATAGAGACAAGATCATGCTCAAAGTATAACCTCCATTGAGGACAACCTCACAGACAGTTTTATTAAGTTGTACCTTTACATTCACTGCTTACTGTGGATGAGATAATAATATAAAATTCTCTACCACTTCAGGCTATTTGTGAAATCTATTGTTAAAGAACTCTTGCCCTTAGTACCTGTAGGAAAACTCCTTAGCAGCCAGAATCCTGAAGAGAGTCTTTGTGTGGAGCTGGCTGTGGAAATGGAAGATAATGGAGGGCCCATTTTGTGATGGGAAAATAGAATGGCTCACTATAAAATAGATTGGACTAAGCAGATGGACTCAATTTTCCTTTTCATAGTTTTGATTTTAGCATAGCTCAGAAGGACAGAGTAATTCTAGAGTTTCCCTATTGAAATGATGCCTCAGCTCAAAATAGTCTGTTTACATTCTGAAGTCCTCCTCTGTTAATGCTTATTGCCTCTGTTATATGAAATTATTTTAATTATATTTCACACTTGTCTTTTTCCTATTTGATCTGTTCTCTCCCCACGAAAATTCAGAACATCAAGTATTGCATTTAAAACAATGTTTACATCTGTACGTTTAACAGGGAACATTCGATCTCTGTACTTTAGTTTGCATTATAAGGGAGTTTTACTTTCTTGTTACATTAAGTAGTGATAAAGAAAAGAACAGTAATATAGAGAAAATAAATTAAACCAAATGAATATATGGATCAGGAAGAATGCCGTGCTCTGCTTGAAATGGCATTAAGGTTAGTTTTTGGGTGACAGGATGTGCTCTGTAAGAAAGGGCTGCAGGACTTCGTTCAGAGAATTAGTTTGCTTTTCACAAACAACACAGGGACAGAGCTCATACAGAGCGAGGTTCAGGTCGATTCCACCCAAGTGAAATGACGATTAACCTTTATATGCTGGTAGCAACAGGAAGAGTCCTGTCAAGATCCGGCCCTCTCTGTGGGAGGTGCTGTGGTAACGACTCCTCGGAGAAGACAGCCTGTTTCCTGGAGTTTGCCACCTAAGGGAGCCCAAACAAATGGGTGGCAGTGACTAATAGGGTGATGACTGGCGATCACTAGGTTTAGTTGTTGATTTAAGTAGGTGTAAACTCTTAGTTTGACTAGGTGTAAGGTCTTAGTGCAAAGCAGCAGGGAAGGAAGAGGAGCTGAGAGAGGAGCAAGTGTTTCCTTGTCCACATACAGGGAATTAAATGCCTGGTCAGCAGGATCATAGAACCATAGAATGGTTTGGGTTGGAAGGGACCTTAAAGATTATCTAGTTCCAACCCCCCTGCCATGGGCAGAGACACCTCCCACTAGACCAGGTTGCCCAAAACCCCATCCAGGATGACCTTGCACAGTTACAGGGATGGGGCATCCACAGCTTCTCCAGGCAACCTGTTCCAGTGCCTCACCACCCACATAGCGAAAAATTTCTTCCTGATATCTAATCTAAATCTCCACTCTTTCAGTTTAAAACCATTACCCCTCGTCCTATCGCTACACTTCCTCATAAAGAGTCCCTCCCCATCTCTCCTATAGGACCCCTTTAGGTACTGGAAGGCTGCTATAAGGTCTCCCTGGAGCCTTCTCTTCGTCTTTGGCAACAGCAGAAATCTATGGTTGAGTAAAGACTTGCCCATAGCATTGGAGAGGAACTGTGCTCACACCTGTGTGACACACAAGCCTGTGAGATTCTCCTCCTGGTGTCCACAAACGAATGCCCCTCCAGATTCACTGGTGCAGGTGGGGGAAGCGAGTCTGGAAAGGCCAAGCTGGGAAGGACATGCTTGCTGCTCAAAGGAGGCAACTTTCTTTGGAGTCTGTGAGAGGGGCAGGTCCATAGGTTCCTCATGCATCAGGTATCTTGTGTCCATGTACACCCCAGTGTCTGCATGCTTGTATGCGTTTAGCCAGGTTGGTGGTGTAAGATCACAGAACAGCACCGCTGAGGTCAGCTGGGCATCTTCTTTTTCTTTGGAGAGAGGAGGTGATAATTGCTGCGGGTGAGGATGGCAGAGATTCAGAGGAGGTGAAATACAAGTGAAATACAAGGATAAAGCCCGGAGTGCAGAACGTATAGGTACTTGAGCAGGTTATGCTCTGTGAGAAAGCCAGTGACATGTATACAGAGGACTACCAGACCCAAACCCCTCATCCTCTTTGCCTATTCTCTTCCCCAACAGAGGACAGGCTGGTGGCTGCGAGGCAGCCAATT